>JARFJB010002014.1:335000-487500 GCA_036346205.1 Vesta saturnalis | reverse complement strand
AAGGTTATAGCAATCAGTGACGTGGGCGACCACTTATGCTCCGCCTCCGACATTTTGAAGGCTACATAGCACGAAGGTCTCACAGTACCACAATGCATAGGTTATACAATGTAAACGTTTATACATCAACATATATATATATATATATATATATATATATATATATATATATATATATATATATATATATATATATATATATATATATATACACTGGGTGTCCGGATAAGGGAACGCAGCGGCTGTATCTCGACAATGGTAGGGCCTAGGGAAAAAATCCTTATAAGTTAAATGTGCAAGAGAAGTAGCTGGAAATTATTTTGAAATTCGTAATTTTACCGCTACTGGACGTAACTACTATGAAGAAGCATAACATTCAGGCTATCTTGGAAAGTTAGGCGATGTGGTTAATCTGATTTAAGCACTCCAATTTTTGACATTTTCTCATATAAATCAAGATCGGTGGAGATATCGGAATGCGGTTTTCACTAAAATTTAGCTATTTTTATGTTGGTTTATAGTCTTTCAAGAAAGTAGTACCTTTCCATTTAACTTTTTTCCGAAAATCACAAAAATGTGTAAACGCCCTCTAATTTATTTACTTTAAACTGAACAGTTTACCAAAAATTTTCTTTAAAATAGCATAAAATATTTTTTCAAATGAGACCAAAAATATTCAAATCGGTTGAACGGTTCAGGCGATACTAAAATGCAAATAGTGATAAATACTTTGGCTCCCTCTTCCCTTATTATGATATGTACGAAAAAATGTAAAGAAGAATGGTGCGGTATTACTCAAGCTGTCTAATGATAGCGTGAATTTTATGCTTCTTCATAGTAGATACGCCCCCTAACGGTCAAATTACGAACTTCAAAATAATTTGCGGTTATTTCTCTTCCCCATTTTAGTTATAAGGATTTTTTCCCAAACCTCTAGGCCCTACCATTGTCGAGATAAAGCCGCTCCGTACACTTATCCGGACACCCAGTTTATATATATATATATATATATATATATATATATATATATATATATATATATATATATATATATATATATATATATATATATATATATATATATATATATATATATATATATACACACAACGTGAATCAAAAAAACGTATCCCTGTTTCAAGTGTATATTCTACATATAAATTGAAGCCGAAAAGTCAGATAAATTTTTTTCTCTAAAATGTAAGGCTACAAAGTGACAGGCCCTC
The DNA here is from genome assembly GCA_036346205.1 of Vesta saturnalis. Classification (NCBI taxonomy): domain Eukaryota; kingdom Metazoa; phylum Arthropoda; class Insecta; order Coleoptera; family Lampyridae; genus Vesta; species Vesta saturnalis. Next base: position 486,274 of record JARFJB010002014.1, on the reverse strand, counting down.
AAAGTTGAATTTTCAAAAATCTGTTTTCGCAAATAACTCGAAAACCTTTAGGAATTTCAAAGTACTATTCCCAATGAAAATTATTTCTTTGTTGGCGAGGATTTTTCTGGTTTGATTGGAATGGCTATGAATGGACTGGAAGTATTGGTTTTCACATTGTTCCCGTACACTTTCTATTCAAACTTTTTTTGTATGATTTTTCAGGGATTTTGGTTATTTTTTGGGTCCGTTATTCAATTTTCTGCAAATTTGGTCCTCTTGGTTGAAGTTGATAAAGTGAACGGTTTACGAGTTATTTGCAATTTCATCAATCACGGCCTATTAAATACTACCGCACCAAAATTTATTAAGTGGGCCGTGGACTAAAAGTCATAGTTGTCAAAGAGTTTATTAAGTTAAACAAAGTATTAATTAAGAAAAAAATTTGTTGATTAAATGTTCGAATTGTTCACCGTTGACTGCTATGAATTTACGAATTCATTTCTTGATTAACTGACGTAAATTGAAAAATAATTGCGGATCATCTCTTATTAAATTAGAGCAATCAAAATTCGTTGCTGGCGATGTTGGACATTTGTAATTGGCATCGAATACACCATGTCTTTTAAACGACCCCAGAAAAAAAGTCCATAGATCCCATGAAGGTACAGGCCAAGGAACCGGTCCTCCACGTCCAATCCAGTTTGCATTAAAAGTTCGATTCAATGACCGCCTAGCAGTGAATGCAAAATGAGGAGGCGCACCATCGTGTATGAAACACATCCGACTCCTAACATCCAGATTGACATCTTCTAATAATTCGGGTAAATCATTATCCAAAAAATTGGTGTATGAATTACCATTTAAACGTTGTGGCAAAAATAATGGACCAATTATATTATTGCCAATAATACCAGCCCATACATTCACACTGTATTGCCGTTGATGACTGGTTTCAATGAAAACGCTCGGATTTTGATAATCGTAGTAATGATTGTTATGGAAGTTAAAAGTTCAGTTTCTGGCGAAACCTGCCTCATCAGTGAATAAGATAATCAATGGATAATTTCGGTCATTATTGAATTTTTCTAGAAATCAACGTGAATGTATGACCGTGCTCGTCTAACAATTGATCAAATTTCACTCTTGCTTGAAAATCGTTAATGGTCAAAGCTTGTATCTTTCGATAATGGAAAGGTCGCAAGAGTTCCGTTTTGATAATTCTACATATAGTGGACTGATTTGAATTATTTTCTCTTGTCACTTGACGAGAGCTTGTTTTGGTATCCGCCGATTTGGAAATGCCTGGGAATATAAACGAACAGCTTCAGCACAATTCCCAAAAGCTCTGCCATACGTTATGCGCATATCTGCCATTTCGGAGTTGGAAAACCGATTATTATTCATTATGGATAAAGAAATTGTATGAAAACTGATCAAAAATCACAATATGTCCATTGCCCACTTACCAAATTTGGGTGCGGTAGTATTTAATTGGCTAACTTGAAAAAAAACACACACAAAAGTTGTAATAGAAAGTATACGGTTACAATGTGAAAACTAATACTTCCAGTCCATTCACAGACAATCCAATCAAACCAGAAAAATAATTTTCATTGGAGATAGTATTTTAAAATTCTTAAAGGTTTTCGGGTTATTTGCGAAAAACGATTTTTAAAATTCAACTTTGTAGCCATACATTTTAGAGAAAAATTTTATCAGACTTTTCGTCTTCAATTTATGTGTAGAACATACCCTTGAAGCAGGGGTACGTTTTTTTGTGCTTAATCTTTATAGGTACTGTAGGACTACATTGTGTGATCAATTTAGTTGAGGGTTGTGGGACGATTTTGACGAGACCACTGCCCCCGTATTATATTAGTGTTCGTTCCAACGATTAGAATTTGCTGGTTTTTTTACCGTACTAACCATTTTGTGGTAGTGGAACTCTTGCTTGGAGAATGAACTTTTATATAATTTAATCAATTTCACTTTAGTTTAAAATTGTTAATAAATATTTTTTTTGCTTTGCGTTATAAAATTATCGTCAGTTACAGATTTTGTGAAATTATATCATTATTTTCCGTTACACTGGTGTTCATTATACGATAATTTTCGACTTAATTTTTTTTCCTTTTGTCTGTTTTTGACTGTTTGTCCCATTTCAAACTTTGGGGACTAAATCAATGTTTGTGGCACTCAACGTCACTTCTTTTTATTCTTCCTCCTCCTTTTCCTTTCCCATTTTCCTACTGTGTTTTTGTTTCCTCCTGCGCGTCCAATGCTCTACTCTCACGAATAGTGGGCACACTACTTTCGGGCACTGTGTAACTAATTCTGCTGTCACAACACACGCACGCGCGCATGGATGTACGCATACACTCAAACACACACCCACACTGACAGACATCGTGTCTATTAGGTAATAAGTCGATTTAACGTTAGTGGAAAAAAGTTCAATTGCTTAACCTTCTATACCTACATACGTATATGCAGGTTGGAAGGTAAAAATGCTATGCATAGGTACAGAATAAAGACTAATTTGAGTTATAAAAGTAAGAGATGCCGTACGACTTTGAACGAAATTGGAGGTTGATTTAGCAACCGCTACTTTTGCGTAGAAGTTCACAAACAACTCTCTCAGACCTATCTATTACCTCCTGGTGTTTTTTATTTTGTGGATTCACCATACTAACTGCTCCTCGATATAGAAGTGCAGGGTTCTGAAAGGCGTGATATGCTACTTCGGAGTATATACCACTAAAAAACCTAAATATGCCAAACCAAAAAGCTAGCTTCAAATTTTGTACCGTGTTCCAAATGTTAATCTAAATTGGTTGAGCACGATTTATGTAAGTAAATAAATTGAATTTAGTAGTATTTCTTACAGTTTATTAATTTTCAAAAATTTAGCACTGTGGTTAAATTTTTGCTTTAAGGTTTTATTTTACCTACACAGGTATGATAATGGACGTTATAATCATAATTAACTTCCATTTCACAGTATTGTCCATTAGTTAGATATCTGTACATAAAATGAAAACTATGATTAATATAAAAAATAATGACAGAAATAACAAAATATACGGCGTAGAAAATTATAGACTAGGTGCAAAGCAAAATGTCAAGCTGGTTTTATTAAAAGCTAAGCGTGGGTAAGGGAATAAATCTACTTACTCCATTATCCAATAAAAGGGAAACGTTAACATATTCCGATACACTAACCTTGTAGTATATCCCTTAAATTTCATTGTTTCAAATCACAAACGGGAATATTGACTTTTTTAAGCATATAAGAGTATACTTTCTCAATGTTTGTTACCTTTTTTCATAAAGCATTATCATGTTTAAAATGTTTTATAGTTAGGTTATTCAGAATCCATAAGAAATAGTCCACTTATTTGTATCCATCAGAATTGCGCTAAACTCAATTAAACAACAGATTTATGAATACAATTTAATGCACACTCGAGATACATTTGCTTTCGAAACACACAAATTTTAAAACAACACGTTCAGGAACTTGTCCGTTACACAGTGTTTACTGATAATTAATTTAGTATAAACGTTTTTTGTGATTTATTAATTTATGTACAGTAAAGAATTTTGATGTTAAAAAAGCATTTTTACCCACAAAAATAACAACTCTAATACAAAGCAAAACACTTGTAGGTGATCACACTAAAATCATATTTTTCTAATATCGATTTCGTTTAATTTTCCTGCTTGATCAAGGAAACTAGGTAAGTTTTCTTTTAAAAATTTGAATAGAAGCTTTGCGGTAAGTAGATAAATAAAAAAAATATATCCTTATACTTGCTCTTTATTTTCAAACTAACAGCTTATTTATATTATTCAAATTTTAAATTGTTGAAAAATGTTTTTACATTAATAGCCTTTAATAAATTACTTTTGATATTCTTTGTATAGATAAAGTAATTGAATGTGGAAATAACGAAACACGATACATTTTTTCAAGTCTTTCAATAATAATTGAAATACGTGATTCTATACTATGTGCTTTATGGGTAATTGAATTCTCTATTTCCACTTTGTGTATTTTCATAATTATAAAATTAATTAAATAGATGAAATTTGCAGCATATTATTAAACTTCAATTAGAATATTTCAAATTGGTAAATATGTGATTAGGATTACACGTACACACAAGAAATACTTAATTAGCCCACAAAATTTAAGTGGTTTGTAACAGGGTATTATCACACGAATCGCATAAATATTTCTATTGTTCCATATCAATTAACACGTCATTAAATTCAAGATCATTAATGACGTTACCTACAAAGTAAACAATATAATTACAAAGTTCACGTCGACCTGTTGACCTCTTAACAAAAGGGGTGAGAGTTTGTAAACGTGAAACTAACGCTATATCATTTCCTTTTCTGCATATGCTTAGGCTTCATTACTAGTATATAGCTCATATGTAAACTCACAATCATATCACGCTTTGATAATCATTTAAATTTACATATTTTAACACGACATTAACTCAATATGTTACGAAAAATATACTTAAACTTCCATTATAATAACATTTATGAAAGTAACACTTTCTCTTCCATTAAAATAAATTGGTTTACCATTTTGTATCCTTTATTCGATCTATTCACTAAATTATGTTAGCTTAGGAACTTGACAGCTGAATAATATCAAACCTCTATTAATGATAATGAGATGATTTCGAAAAGAATTTACAATTCGATTAGCTCATATACAATGTCATACTACTAGTAATTTTAATTTTTTTTTATATTTGTTGCTTTTATTAAAATTAAGTGTGTTTTGATACATTAATATAATAAGCAGTATTGATTTTTTTGCCTTTAATATTACTTAAGTGTTACCTTCAATTTCGATTCAAACTTACTCCTGATAAAAATGACAGCTACCTGCCAATGACTTTTTTTTATATTAGATGTTTTTGGGTTGTTAACACTTTGTGAGTGTTAATTCTAATAAAATTACTTTAAATAAAGAGAATGAAGGGAAAGCTAGTCAAAGTAAGTAAAATGGTCTTGTGTCAATTGAGTATAACAAACGATCCATAAAATTCCAGAAATGCGGTATTTGCTTTGATAAAAAATGAGTAATATAAGGAACAGAAACTTTGCTTGTGAGTAAAGGGATGATAATATACAATTAGCAAGGATATGAGTAATTAAAACTTGGAAAATTTCTTAATCATACTTCGTTGAAAAATGATAAATTGACCTGTTCGATTCTCCTCAACTGATATGCTTTAAATAAAGTTTATAAATGGTTTCAAAAACGTTTAGTTGCATGCTTTAGTTTAGATACTTAAAGTATTACTCAACTTATTCTTGATTTCTTTATTTCACTCTTTTTTAACAACGAAACGCTGTCGCACTTCGAGCCCGTTATCAAATCATATTTTAATTAATTTCATGACTAATTATTAAATTTAATTAAACAAAATTGATTTATTTTTGCATCATGAATGACTCTTTCATATATCATTAATTTGTCTGTCAGTTTCGTCAACGGTGCAAATAGTGAAGTAGCATTGTACACGTTAAAAATCATTTATCAATTCATACTGTGAGTAAGGATTTTCAAAAACTTACCTAGTTGCAGATTAAATTATATTATAATAAAGAAAGTTGTTATGAGAACTGTAATTTAATTATATGTAAATATAAACTTTCAAATTTAATACACATAAGTAGGATACTTATCCTTTAGGTATTAAATCGTGTATTCTTTTATTTATCTTTATATAAATTATAAATTTCTTTGCTTACATCTTTAATTGCTATGTCAAGTTTCTGTTTGTGACTGCTTTTATCAAATTCAAATTTCAAAGTTTTTCCCAACTTTACACTTGCATAACTTGATTAAATTGTATTTGTTCTTTGATTATGACATTTTGCACAGTTAGCCTTCGTAGATTAGAGTAAAGGGTGTTCTGGTTTAATAACTCTTTCAGATTCAGCGGTACATAAATTGGACCTAGAATGAAACGCATCTTGTGGGGCACTGATACATGCAGTATACCATTACTTTATAAATTTTAACTTAACAGGTGGATATGTGATTTGCAAACCACCGCGATTATTGTTTGCAAAACTGTAGTGGCGACTTTTGGAACTTTCATTCCGCGCGGGTTCTGAGAGCACACGTGCTATACATTGGGAACAGTGTTGTGTATTGTGATTTGAGTGGTTTGCATTTTAAACATCAATAAAGGTGAACATAAAATAGAATATTATTGTTAGTTTGCAATAAAGGTTTTGTAGTAGCGCCTGTAGAATGTACAGAACTTAGCTAATTTACTCGTAATGTGTTGCCATGTTGTGATACTTAATTTAGACCAGCGGTCAATATGTGTATTCTTTTTTTAACAGAAAATAATGGAATCTTTGTCATTCCGACTAGATGGTATAACTTACGAAGAATTGCTGGAAGAAGTAGAAAATTTCGAAACTGAGCCCGACATCTTCTGATCTTGAGCCAGTTCTAGAACAATCAGAAAACCAAAATGAACCAGGAAATATCAATACTGGTAGTAATATTTTACAACTGCACAGAGAAGAAGACTGCGGTAACAAATAGACAGACACATATTTGGTTCAAAAATACAGTTCCACAAGAGCAACTAAAAGGAGACGGAGACGGAGACGGAAAGGTGAACCAGGAAAATTATTCGACCTGTTTTTTAACGACGATCTCTTAGAGTACAGTGTTTCAGTCAAATTTATATTGCCAACAAACGACCATTATGGCTAACACAACAAATCTGTGTGAATTAAAGGTTTTTTTTAGTAATAAACTTATTGATGGGCCTGAAAAAAATTCCCAGCTACAGAGACTACTGGAGCAGCTCCCCAGGTATGCCTGATGCGTATATCAGCTCACTGATGCCAGTCGAAAGATTTATCTGGTTTCTTTCAAAATTAAATTTTAACGATAACATACTTATGCCCGAAAAGCCAGAAAGATAGCTTATGACAAGCTCTATAGTTTAATTCAAATAAAGTTGGGTATGACTCATTCTTAAAATTACACGAACTATGTTTCAGGCGACGTAAGAGTTCATTAAATCAGCAAAGTATCTTTTAGTTAATATTTTTATCGGCATATGTCTCCACATAAATTTTCATAAAATATCAAAGAAAGTTGAAAATTGTTGAATGTTTTAAACTAAAAAAATTATCCATTATATCCACTTATTTTATTGATAAAGTTGAAAATATTTGAATTGTTATAATTTAGGATATGGTTTGATTACAGTTACATACCTACCATCATAATACATAACCTATATATTTAGAAGTAAACAAATACCTTTTTTGGTTATTATAAGTTTGTTATTCTCAACATTTATAACAACACTTCTAGAAGCGTAATTATTGGTTTGTCATCGACATAATGCTTATAGGTACTTTACTATAACATAAATATCGATATATTTGTGATTATTTCATTCTTGTAGAAGAAAGTGTGTACAGTGTAATGTGGTTCGAAGTTCAACGAAATTATAGATGTTTAATGTTTTAATTTAGCCATAGTTTAAATAGATTCCATATCGTTCCAAGTTAAGTGAAAATCAATTTACGTAAATCAGTACATGTATTCAGTCCACCTATTGTAGAATTATCAATATGTTATGTAAAAATTAGAATATTTATATTACATTGGAATTAAAACATTTACATTAAAAAAAATTATTCACTATCAGTGTCACTCTCAGAAGTGGAAATCGAGCTGGTAGCGTAGTGGTGACACGACCTGCTTTGCATTCGGGAGGTAATGGGTTCGATTCCCGTTACCGTCTACCTTGTGTGAGGTTTTTTTCAGGGGGTTTTCCTCATACACATGTAGCGGCATGGTCACTGCGTATATTCACACCATGTCCGGCTACTCAGGCGAATTCTAGGGTAGTATTTTCCCCCTCAGAACCCTAACTCCTTCCTTCTGATCCTATCCTGACCAGACCCATCCTTAGTCCCATGTATATACGTAATGTATGTATGTATTCTGGGAATCCATGATTGTGGCTGAAGGAGTTCGGAAAGGTCGAGCAGCCCGCCCTCCCCCTTCGGGAGGGAATGAAATACGCGGCCTTTTTCTTTTTCCTTTCAGAAGTGGAATCGTTAACAGATATAATTAATGGTTGCACAACCTCAAAATGTTTTTAAATTTCCCATCACTCTAACCTAGACATGTTTAATGCATTTCTGCCAATATGTCCCATCAATTCGTTGCAAGGATTCCATCCATATTTCTTTTACATGGACATCGTTAAATTTGGAATTATGTATTCCTATATTTTTGTTGTAGTGTTGTTTACAGTTTCCCCACATCAGTTCAATTGGATTAAATTGGCAGTGACATGGTGGTAACCGTAATGCTCTGTGTCCACGCTTGTGCGCTATTTCATCTATTTCGTACACCTTTGGTATCGCATTATGTGCAACTAATTGCAGTTATTCTTTTTTAAACATGTTACGTTCATTAGCTACGTTGTGCTTTAGTGAAAATTACATATTTCTTCCTTCTTAGATGAATTATTTGGAATATTTTCTAGAAGTTTAGAACGATAACTAGCATTGCCCATTACAATTAAAAATAGTCATTTTAAGTTTGCAATTAAATTATTCTCAAACTATTTTGTAAACTACTCCGCACATATATCTCCAAGATAGTTTGCACTTTGTGACTTTGTAAAAAACAAAAGTGAAGCATCGGAAATAAATACATCTACATTACCGGCATTAACATCTATAAATGTAAAAAATAATGTTATTTTATTAAGAATTATAATGTAATAACTAAATTATAACAAACCTTTTTCCTTCACCCATTGGCTTCTTCTTCACGCTTTCCTTAAATTAATCATGCCAGCTTCTTTTGTGCAATCCTCGACTGAAAATCCAAGTTTCATCTAAGAATACAGGATTGTATAGTTTTTCTTCATTATTTTTGTGATATTCTTTTAAGAATCGTCCACCATTAGCAATAATGTGTGATTGTTCCAGTAAAGCTCTCCCACCATCATCTACTTTAGATGAAAAACCAATGGAACGTAAGAGACGTGTTAAACTTGATCTACTGAATCGAAAACTTGACTATTGTTTAATTATTTTTGTAATGATGCCAGCGTAACATGTATACCTACAGAAACATGTACAGTACTAGACATGTCTTGCAGGTTTGTATTCACATTTTGAATGCATTTCATAAACTTTTGTCTTAGAGAATCCTTTACATAGTCATCAACTTCGTTTATTTTCACTTTGGGCTTCTGTAACCATTTTTTTATAGCACTAACTGTATTTGCAGTAACGCCACATGCTTCAGACGTACGCTAAAAGTAGTCATTCCAAGTATCCTATTTTACGCAATAATGTACTACATACCTGCACAACAGATTCAAATGGAACGAGTAACCCTTAATGTCACGTTCCCGTACAAAATAATTAAGCACGTTCATAACTACGAGATTTAAGGTTCTTATTACGTAGCATATCTAAAATTGTTCTAAATTTTATGTAAATTATGTAAAAATGTTAATGGGAGGGAGGTATGGAGGAGGGGAGAGAGAGCGAGGGAGCGGGAGAGCGGGAGAGAGCGAGAGAGCGAGAGAGCGAGAGCGTGAGAGCGAGATAGCGAGAGGGAGAGAGGGAGAGAGGAAAATAGGGAGAGAGGGAGAGGGGGAGAAGAGGAGGAGAGGGATGGGGAGGGGAGAGGGAGAGGGGGAGAGTGAGAGAGTGGGAGAGAGGGAGAGTGGGATAGGGGAGAGGGGGAGATGGGAGATGGGGAGAGAGGAGTGGGAGAGGGGGAGAGGGGGGGGAGACGGAGAGAGACGGAGAAAGAGGGAGAGAGACGGAGAGAGGGAGAGAGAGACGGAGAGAGACGGAGAGAGACGGAGAGAGACGGAGAGAGAGGAGAGAGACGGAGAGAGACGGAGAGAGACAGAGAGAGACGGAGAGAGACGGAGAGAGACGGAGAGAGACGGAGAGAGACGGAGAGAGACGGAGAGAGACGGAGAGAGACAGAGAGAGACAGAGAGCGATCAAGAAGACGGAGAAGAGGTCATTTTACATAGTGATCATTACTCGGAGTCAGAACAGGAAGCCAATGATCATGATGTTATGGACACTTCAGATAGTGACAATGAAAGTGATCTAACAGGTGAACCCATCATGAAAGGTAAAGATAAAAAAACCATATGGAAGATACATCAGGTAATGAAGATATTTGCAAAACGCCCGCTAAAAATATAGTCAAAATCTTTCCGAAACCAACAGTTTCCAAAGCACTCGTAACAGATGAAATGAGTTCGTTTTTGCTTTTTTTTACTCCTCATATGTTAGAAGACATAACTAGGTATACAATTATGTACATTTCGTCCATTCAAAATAAATTTCATAGAGAAAGAGATGCAAAACAAACAACAAAAGACGAAATCTTAGCGTTCATTGGCCTTCTGTTCTTATCTGGCGTTAGAAGGCAAAGTCGTACTAACATTCAAGATATCTGGGCGATTGACGGTACTGGTATAGAAATTTTTCGCGCCTGTTTGAGCATGAAGAGGTTTTTATTTCTACTCAGAGCAATAAGGTTCGACAATAAAGCTGACAGACCACATCGGCAAGTTACTGATAAGTTAGCAGCCATTAGAAATATGTTGGATAAATTCGTGGAAAACTGCAAGAAGAATTATTGTGTTGGAGAACTTATGACGATTGATGAAATGTTAGTCCCTTATCGAGGCCGTTGTAGCTGCATACAATACATATCTAACAAGCCAGCAAAATACGGCCTCAAGGTATTTGCCCTTTGTGACTCAAAAATGTTTTACACGGCAAACTTAGATATTTATTGTGGAAGGCAACCGGACGGCCCTTATTCGGTTTCTAATAAACCTGCAGATATTGTTGACAGATTGGTTCAGCCCTTCAAAGGAAAAAACAGAAACTGGACCACAGACAACTGGTACACTAGTTATCCGTTAGCAATGCAATTACTGAAAAATAAAATCACACTAGTTAGGACAATACGGAAAACTAAAAAAGAAATTCCTATGGAATTGATGCCAAGCAAGACAAGACCGATAAATTCATTAATATTTGCATACCAAAATGATGTTACTCTTGTATCATATTGCCCCAAAAAAAGTAAAACTGTATTACTTTTATCCACGATGCATTCTGGGGTACTGTTGATGTTGAGAGCCAAAACCCGATATCATTTTGTTTTATAATTCCACAAAAGGTGGAATAGATACAATAGACCAAATGTGTGCAAATTATTCTGTCCAAAGGAAAACCAAAAGATATCCTTTAGTAATTTTTTTTCAACTTCTAAATATTGGCGGGATTAATGCAAATGTTTTCCTCAATGGTACATCTCCTGAAATGGAAGGTATCAGAAGAAGAATTTTCCTAAAAAACTTGCCCCTTTCACTAATGAAGCGACATCTGCAATCGAGAGCAGCAATTAGAAATTTACCATTGGATGTGAAACAATTTTTATCCAAGTACAAACGTCCTTTGGAAGAAGTCGAGGCAGAACCAAGACCAAGTGTACGAGGACGTTGCATTTTGTGTGGACGTAAGAAGAACAGAACCACTACTATACAGTGCAATACCTGTTTTCAATTCGCGTGCAAAGAGCATGTCGAAACGCAGCATACCTGTCTTACCTGTTCCGAACAACAAATGGAGGAAGACTAATTATTAAATTTGAAAAAATGTTGTTTATTATGTGCAGGTATACGGAAAATAAAATGGTTTCTTAAAATAATAAATATTTTGAATATGTATAGTTTTTTATTTAAATTATGTAGTGGCGTATAAAGTACGCCAAGCGGCTGTCTATGGGATTTGGTATATAGCGCCTACCAAAGGGTTAATACCTAAAAGATAAGTATTTTAATTATGTAATTTAGTTACTTTTGATACTTGGTAACTTGGACATGTGCGATTTTATGAAATTTATACTGCTCTTTTATAACATAATAATTTGAAACCAACATAAAATAAAAAGAATTGTTTGTTTAACAATTTATGTTATACATTGTATTAATAGCATTAATCAGTATTGAAATTTGTTTATTATAAATCATGCTTCGAAACGACTTATTGTTATTAATCAAACAAAATGGCAAACTTTACCTCAATTAAACCGGCTCTATAACTCCTGAGGATTACTAGTTTCCGGTGAATACAATGTACAGATACCAATTGTAATTAATTACATATAAAAGACAAATACAACATTCATTACGTATTCTACTTTGCTAAAATAATCATATTGTAATTAAAGCTGAATATATGTAATTAAATCCGAACAATTAAAAGTTATATGAGTAGAAGTCTAAAATATTTTCTTGATAAATACAGTCAGTAAAGCAATGTTTGAGGTATGACTAATTTTTTCCTACTGTAATCTTCATGACTCATTGAACGTTGTCTCACAATTAATGCAATCATAGGACTAGAAGTGCATACGTCTAATTTTATTTAACTTTGGACGTGTTAAAACGACTATTTCAGATCATATTTTACACTAATGTAGTAAAAGGTGAAAGTACGGCTACTTTCAATGCATTCATATTTCGTCTTATACGAAATGTAAAAAAAGCCTTCATTATTCTACTTAAGGTATTTAGAACTTATTCAAACGCACTATACAGTAGAATATACTTTCTATTAAAATGTTATATTGATTATAACATTTTTTATTATTGTTAATAAAATAACTCTTGTGCTTTCCGCAATACTTACTTTCCAAGTCTTAGAAACCTATTGGTTTTGGCTCTCAGGCACGAAAATGTACAAACGTACACTCATACTGATGATCTGAGCCGGCCTTAGGGCAGTGCGCGGTTGTTCCCCGCACAAGAGCGCAAAGGGCGCAAGGGCGCCGAGGACGAATTGCACGACTATGAATGAAACACGTGCACCGTGCACCCCTTCAACTGTAAAATGGACTAGGTCCAAACGCCTTGCGGTTCGTGTTGCACTGTTTCCAGTTCCAGAGTTGCGTCTGTTTACCGGCCGTGCGGTCATCCGATTTTTTCTTCCGAATTTCGTCGCGTGTTGCGTTACTCGCACTTAATCGTGAATACAGGACTACTTACAGTTACATAAATAGCATATCAATTCATTAGTGATCAATGTTATAATAATTATAAAGAGGTTCGTTGATAGTGAATTGCATGTCATGCATTGTGTATACAATATTTTTTATTTTTTATAGAACCATGAATAAAAGAGCAAAACCGTCAGGGTATGAAAACCGAAAAAGGAAACAACAAAAACTGCAGAAGCTTGAGGATGTGGACAAGCATACAAAAAAAAATGATACAACTTTCAGGAATCTAGCTACACCTTCAGAAACTAATTCAGAAGCCCCCACAGATAACGACACTTTGAATGTAAATCTTGACGTGTTACCGTCATCAGCCAATTCGACTATAGAGAATGCTGAATACACAAATGTCAAACACCCAGAGCCTGCAGATGATGGACCCGATTCAATACAACAGGAAGAGCAAGAAAGTCAAAGTAGTGAAAGTGAATTGATTGAAATTCAAGGTGAAGAAGATAGTCAATATGAAGAGCCCCTATTACAGAACCCTTCTTCATGGCTTAGAGATTGTGCCAAAAGTTTATTGACCGTCATATTGTTAAAGGACCGTCTCAGGTTAGATTGCAACATTATCCTGAAAATCAATACATCAATGCATTTCTGTGACAGTTAATATTTAAAGAAAACTGAAAAATGGCAAAATCGGCACACGCCGTTGGCTCCTTTACGAAAAATCTAAGGACGGCGTGTTCTGATTTTGCTGTAAAGTTTTTGAAACGGCTTCCTCCTCAAATTTCGCCATTAACGGCTATAACGATTGTACTCATATTTCTGCTGCTGTGAAGATTCACGAGGCGAATGCTTCACACATGAATTATTATCGTAAGTGGATTGAGGCTAAAATGAGACTCAGAACGTGTCAAACCCTTGATAGACAAGAACAACTGCTGCTCAATAAAGAAGTTGTTCATTGGAGGAATGTGCTTTCAAGGCTTCTGCGGATTACTTTATATCTTGCTGAGAACAATATGGCATTCAGAGGCTCCTCCGACCGATTATATACTCCAAATAACGGTAAATTTTTAGGATTGGTGCAGATGGTGGCCAAATTTGAGTGGTGATATTTCGAATTATTATTGCGGAAAGCGTATTCAAAATGAGATTATCCATCTTATGGCAGAAAAAGTTACCTTCAGGATTTTGGAAAAGATAAAAACTGCTAAGTATTATTCCATAATTGCCGACTGTACTCCGGATAATAGCCATGTGGAACAGTTGTCGATTACCCTTAGAATTGTTGTACATCTGACACCGTAGCTATTCGAGAATATTTTATTCAGTTCTTAAGTATTGATGATACTACTGCACTAGGACTTACAGCGGCTATTATGAAAGTACTGGGAAAACACAGACTCAAATTAGCAGACTGCAGGGGACAAGGGTACGACAACGGTTCTAACATGAAAGGAAAACACAGTGGTGTACAAAAAGAATTTTGGACCAAAACCCTTTAGCATTTTTTGTGCCATGTCGTTGTCACCGTTACAACCTCCTTCTTGCTGATGCAGCCACTTCTGTACAATCGGTGACTTTATTTGGTGTTCTTCAAAGACTCTTTACTTTATTTTCTGGGTCTACAGCACGATGGCAAATTTTAATGAGCCATGTAAAAACACATACTCTTAAGATATTGAGTTATACCCGTTGGGAACCTAGCATTCAAAGTGTGGAAGTAGTGAAGATGTCCATGATGCGTTGGCCACATTGGCAGAGAGAGCTAAAAAATCCGATCCTAACGTTACTCACGAGGCGGTCACACTCTGTAATCAGTTGAAAGGTTTCAGTTTTCAGTTTAATCGTATGGTGCGATATATTTTTCCAAGTCAACCTTGTGAGTAAATTACTACAATCTGAGGGTACAATCTTATACAAGCTAAATAACTTTTTAATAAATGTTGCAAATATCTAAATGGCTACAGAAAGCATAGGTTCGTCAATGCCCTCTCAACGGCCAAGGAAATGGCCGAGTAACTGAATATCGATCCAGTATTTAGGGAATATGGACAAATTCGGCGCATGAAACGTCAATTCGATGAAATACCACAGGATGAACTAATCCAAACTCCCCAAAAACAGGTTTAAAGTTTTTTAACTCCCTTCTTGATACAGTTACGGACAAACTAAACGAAAGGTTTGTACAATTTTATGAAATCTTTGGTATTTGGGGTTTTCTATTCGACTTCAAACGTTTGCCAGATACAGAAGAACTTGTGAAGTGTTGTTCTGATTTAACAATCAAATTGACCGTGGGAGAGGATTGCGACATCGATGAAAAAGTGCTGCGCGACCAACTTATAAGTATAAAGGCTTTCCTCCGAGAAAGCGAATCAACTACGCCACCCAATATAGTATTGCGATTCATACAGGAAAAATGTTTGCAAGATTTATATCCCAATGTCTGGATTACTTTAAGGATTTTATTGACAATTCCTGTCACAGTAGCCAGTGGAGAGAGAAGTTTTTCAAAACTGAAGTTGGTAAAATTATATTTACGAACCACGATGCTACAAGACAGGCTGAGCGATTAGGCAATTCTCTCCATAGAAAATGACTTAGTGGAATCTTTGGACATTGAAGAATTAATTCAAGATTTCGCTAATCAGAAGGCGCGAAAGGGTAATTTCAAATGAAATTTATTTTCTAAATAATTCTGAATCTTTTTATTCTTCATACCTTTTATTGTCAACGCAGCCCTTAATAAAAATATATTCGTAAAAAAAAGTTTTCTCTTACCACCACCTTTTTCATTAAAAGGGCGCATTGAGTCAAGCTGCACAAGGGCGCCTGTAGGGCTAAGGCCGGTCCTGCAGATGGTGAACATGATTTTGTACCGTATTCAAAACATTGGTTACTAGACCTTTGCTCATATCAGTTCAAAAAATGAAATGGTTATCAAATTCTTTGCTTGAGTGGAAAAGGTTACACAATATTAACTGGACAACAGAAATAATATAAAGGCTATATGTCAATAATTTCATAATATGGTAAAGAAATGAAGCTGGTAAAATGTTGATATGGTTTAGGATATTTTTTCCAAGCCTGTTTCACTGTCGTACAGTGCAATAGAGGTACAGTAACTTCATTTAAAGTCTAAAATAGTTGTGCCCATTTATTGAGTGACGTGATATTTAGTACTTAATTTTACTGCTGTTTTTAAAAACATCTATTAGACATAAATCATTATTTTCATTTTACGACGTGGCCTATTCTCATTAACAACGTATTACAAAAGAGATAGATTCCTAAACCGAACTGCAATGGTTTTCTTTGTTTACAGCAAATTATTTCTGGTGTTGATCATTTTTATTTACTTATTATTGAGAATACATCAATTTGCTACATTATAATGGCCAAAATACAATTGCAATAATCTTTTTATAGTGGGAAAAATCGCACATCGCTATGCAGGGTAAGTCAGAAAGAATGGATCAATACTAAGCTGGAGATATTAAACACCAAAATATTATGTTTGAGCTCGCCATGCCTTATACGAATATCGCTGGTTTAAGAGATACGGGTGTTGAAGGTTTAACTTTTATTCTGAAAGGGCCTCGCAACTTTTAAATAGAAAATGGCTTTCTGTGGATTTTGCTAAATTTTTTATATGTTGTAGATTGTAAGCTTTAATCAAAAACTACCATAGGCGGAAAGTCGAAAAATGGACAGTTTTTGCGCTACAGCTCGTCAAAGTTGTGATTATGAAAGTGCTAATTTTAAAGGTGATGTGCAAGAGTTTAAGGAAAGTATTTATTAACGCCAAACAACACAGGTAATTACTACAATATGGGCCATAGGGCACTTTTTCAAACCTAATCAGCATCCACTTCCATCGCATTGCTATTATTTGCAATGTTTGGATCATGTTGTTGAGCTCTATTAGCTGCGTTCAATATATTTACCAACAAAGTTGATTTTGGATAGTGAACATGATTTTCATAATGCACATACCCCAAAAACCACAAAACACTAGCAATGTGCGCACATGTTCCAAGAGTTCTTGGACCTGATTTGCACGTACAGTAGTAACCAAGAATTAGATCCTCCATGTTCTCATCGGCTTCCTGATTTTCGGTGGGATTGTTTTGTCGCATTGCGAAAGCGTGAAAAATGTATAATTCTTATAAAACCAGGCTCATTATTAAGAGAATTTATGTGGAATTCCTCTTCATCTCGTTGCAACTTATCTTGAAGATGGGACCAGGTATACCCCTACAGTGAGCTCTCGAAGATAATCCAAAGTGAGATGAGGGAAGTCACCTAAATCATGATCATTTATTTGAACCCAACGAGCGTTCCGTCTACGAAGATTTTCTACTTCCACCCGGACTTCTTCAGTGGACAGTTGGTTTTGGCACCGTTCAAGATAATCTGGCATCTTGTTTGAAATACCCCCATCGTCAAGCAGAGGTATGGAATCTCGATATCCACGATCCAACACAAAAATATCACCTTGGCGCAATCATGCTCTTATTGCATCGCCATCCCTATTAAACACATTAATCAGCATTTTGGCATCATTATTTTTAGAGTCCGAAAAATAAGGATCTTCTATTGCTAGTATATATCTGCCTAGAGCTACAATGAGAGTTTTAGTAAGTGGCGTCTGTTATGCACGTTGTAAGATTGTCTAAAGACACGAAAGTTATTACTTATTATAGGAGTAGGTGCCGCGAATGTGTATGCAATTGCTATCGGTGTATTGGGTTGCGGATTATATAATTGGTTGGAAAATTCTGTTAAGTGGTTGGTAATGTAATCCTTCCTTGTAATGGCTTCAAGTCCAATATAACTAGGTACGAATCTTTTCATTAGCGATTCTGTAACAGTAGCAATGGCCATACTTACAGCCTGTCTACTTGAGTAGTGAAAAATGATTTTCAAAAACTCGGTCAAGAGATCTTTTTGGTCACATACCCTTGTCCACCTTGCCGAAGTATTGAATCACAAAACAAATTCCTGAAATTATTCTTTCGTAACGGAGCTACGGATTTGAAATCTTCTTCGCTGAAACTATCTTTGTTCTCGTATATCCCTTTTTTTTTACTAACGAGTCGGATTTCTTGAAAAAATGCCTGTAATTGCTGACCTTTAAAGACATATGGCCTATTAACAGATCGCAACCCTGGAAGTAAATGCTCACAAACAAAACCCTTACCATTCAAGTGCTGCCCGCAACATCGTACATTCTCTGGTATGTAAACGTTTAAAAGAATAAAAATATTCACTCTACACGATACGGACATCCTACGCACATTATTATTACCATTACAAACTAAACAAGTATGGGTTGATGTTTGGTTCAAAACATTTAGTCTTAAACAAGCTGGGTCATTTGTAACAAGAGCTATTTCGTTAAGAATCTACCGAATACAATTAGCGCAAGCTCGTGTCGAATCTGTGACTTCTAGCGGTGGCATTCCATTCTCATTTCTTCTGAAAATGGCTATTTCCCTTTTAACCATATTATTATTGCCATCAATTCTATTCATTATCCGTAGCCGTGTTAGCGTATTACAGACATAACAGGGTAAACGATTTCTAAATGCCATTCATACGACTCCTCAAAAATCACAATTTTTACGGCAAAACTGCTCAAACGAATTTCGATTTCTTTTTCGAACTAATTAAAAGACTTGACGTTTTGAATGACAATACTTTTTTAGGTACATATGTTAAGGCACGAGTTGCTACACTTGTTATGACTTTTTTCGAAAATTGCGGTAAATTGTAAGACGTCAAAATTATAACTTTAGCGAGCTGTAGCGTAAAAACTTTTCGACTTTCTGCCTTTCGTAGTCTTTGAAGAGAACGTTACAATCTACAACATATCAAAAATTTAGCCAAATCCGCAGAAAACCATTTGCCATTTAAATAGTGCGGGTCCTTTCTTAATAATTGAGGAAGTTTTGTGGTGTGAGAATTACGAATCTGAAGCTTATTTTCAGCTTAGAGGGCGCTAGTTTCGCGATATTATTTATGTAAATCAAAACATATTTTTTTATCTATTGAGCTTTTTTCTTTCAAGTTCTGATATTGCTATTTCTTTCCTAAGTAGGATTGGCCGTGGCAGTGAACTTAGTTTGCCACCGAGAAGGCCAGACTTAAACCCCCAGGATTTCTCAGTATGATCAAACCTGAAGGATGCTGTGTATTGTGAAGAAATTTAATTCTGTTGAGGAGAAAATACAATTAACAGCGTTTAAAAATAATCAGGCCATTTTGTTTAATATTCAGACATTTAAGGGAATGTATAGTAAAATGTATTGAAGTAGGTGGTGGAGCATTTGGTTTGTTATTATTTCTATTATCGATAATTGTTATTCTTACTTTCATTTTTGAGAATAAATAAATCACCACATAATACATTGAAACTTTTAAAAGCAAGTAACTCAGAAACCGATAATTTTAGGCCTAAATAAGGGTACCTTTTTTATGCAGAATTTAAATTGTTTTTGTAGCCCAATTTCCTTGGAAAGAAATAATTTCTCCATTATTTTAATTTAGGTATTCGATATTTACATTGCTTTAATCTCGCCATACAAACTTGTATAGGCCCTAACATCTGTCTATCATAAAATCCTTCATTCGACAGAGTATATATTTAGTTCCCTTAATTCCTATATAAGGCTTCAAATCTCGATTAAGTCAAACAAAACAGTATCTAGGCATGAATTGGCTCCATAAAGCTATATACAAGAAGCAATTGAAAAATCTGGAACACTGGAATTGTGGTAGGATCTCTAACAAACAAAATACACCCAGGTACCACACAAAATTAAAAAACACCGAACGCGTTTCAATAGCTACGCTATCATCATCAGGGGTCGACTAGACGAAGAAGAAATTACCAAATTCGTCCTTTGATGAGTTTATAATTTTAATTCCCTACTTCTGCTGCAATAAGTCATGAGTAATACACACTTTTAGGTAATAATGCTTTATGAAACAAATATGGATTTATTTAATTACTTTAGTAATTAATTACAGTGTTAATGTTTAAAAGTAGCAATGTGGCTAGCACAAATAATTATGAACAATTGGGACTCCCCATTTGTCAAACATGAGCTGATTCTTAAATATTTGGAGTAACAAGATTGTGCTGTTGACATAATAAGAAGTAATACGTCGTTACCCATTTTCCGGGAGAACTTCATCAAAAGGAATAATTTGCTTCTCCGATTAGCAACCAATAGTGCAAACCATGTTGTAGAGATGGACCTCAGTACATTAGGTAGATATTCCTGTGACATTTAGGTATGATAAGACTAACATCCGGAATAACCTAGAAGATAACCCGAAAAGACACCAAGAGGCCGAGCAAACGCAAAAGCTTCATACAGCATAATAACCTGTGTTAACGTTGTAGGAAACCATTTCTCCTTATTGGATGTGTACGATTCAAATCTGTTATGTGATAACTACTTTTGAGGGGAAGTAGATGATTCAATACCTATGTGGGTGCTAATCCAGCACTCCATCTAATATGCCCCAGGAGTAATTGTGTGTAGCTGATTTTTTTAAGTTTTTGTATCGGATTTTTGTTAAATAACAGACTGCTTCTATTGTTACTTCAGGGAATAAGGGAGTTTCCTGTATTCTAACCAAATTATACGTAATATGTAATTTAATATTCGTTAATACGATTCCATCGAGCACCTGAACATTAGTTATTCCGATGCCCCGTTTCCCATCCTTAAACCTAACTTATAGTATAAGGTATACTTAGAAACACAAAACCCTCCCCACAATGTTTTTAATGTTACTAATTGGTTAACAAAATTGGTTCGTGACTAGTTTCGACAAATTGTCATCTTCAGGCCTTAAAAAGTATTTATACATATGTTTATATTAAACATGTCCAAATATATAAATTAGTGAGTTCGTTACTATGGTTAAAACGCTGTAAAGCGTAAAGTAAAACAATATCTAGATATAATAAATTACTATCTTTTTAGATTTTTTAATGGTGCATTTTAAATTATACATTCTAAACATTTCGATAACACTTATCAATAGTAATAGCTATCAAAATTGTTAAAGATGTTGAAAACAATTTTGTCAAAGTTGAAAACATAAACATAAACATCAGCCTGCTATTAATATTGCAGTTTGAGAAACGTATAAAACCATCTATAGAATTAAATTTTAGTAAAGGATAACTAGGTCATAAAAAATTAAATATTGTTAAGCTGTCTTAAAGATGACAAACCAGAACACCCTCTAACGGCGAAGACGAACAATGAAAAATGTCAGCCAAAAAACATATTCAGCAAGATTTAACCAAGTTATGATGTAAGTGTAAAATTGTCAAAAACTTTAATTTGAAAATGATAGAAGCATTCACAAATATAAACATGACTTCAAATAAAATAATCCCGTTAAATCTAACGTAGGGATATCTTTGTCAATAATTATTGAAAATAATTAAAAGCATAATGCAGAACATTTTTTGTAATTTTTTAATTTTAATCCTAATTTCAACTACTTATGTTAAATTATAGTGCTGTGGTAATTTAACATTTGCTTCAAGGTCTAGGAAAAACACAGCAAAAAACCTAGACGTACCAAAAGTCAAAATTAAAATCAAAATCAAGACGTATCAATATGCCTTTTTTAAATTATGAGGTTCCAAAACCTACTTAAATGGAGATTTTCTTCTTGTCGATTAAAACTATTACGGTGTTTATATATCTCAATAGCTTCATGTTGTAAACGATCATTATAATGAGTTTGTCTTGACAATATTTCCATATTGTCAAATTGAAATGTCATAATTTGGATTGTTCAAGGCATGGTCAGCCACCACAGACTTCTCTGGTTGGCCTAATCTAGAAAATCTCATATGCTCTTTACGTCTTGCACCAAAGCTACGTTTTACAGTCCCAATGTATACTTTTCCACATGAACAAGATAACTTGTACACTCCGGAAGATGATAATGGGTTTGAAACGTTTTTAGGTGATCTTAAATGCTCTTTAATTTTTCTTGTAGGTTTAAAATAGTCCTAATGCCATATCTAATTAGAATTTTTTCAATTATATCTGTAACATTAGCTATAAAAGGAAAAAAAGCAGTACCAACGTGACGAGGTTATGTCTAGAAAGTGTAATAACTTTATTAATATCTGTAAGTGAATATACATTATCTTGTAAGGATTTTGTTAAATATTTATATTCATCCTTCAAAAATTCTGGGTCACAAATTTATGTTGCTCGATCTACTAAAAATTACACCAATTTTTTGGCCTGGATAGTGGTTGGATAATTTATGAAGGTATCTGTCAGTGTGTCGGCTTTCTGTGAACCTTAAAAGATAGTGAATTATTATTTTTAGATATTAATATGTCAAGAAATGGTAAACTTCTATTAGTTTCTTCTCCATGGTAAACTGAATACTAAGATGTATACCATTTATAAAAACTAAAAACTCATGCAGTGCCCCTTCTCCATGTCTCTAAATAACATGTGTCATCTATACCAAACTGAAGGTTTTTTAGGTGTAATTTGTAACGCGAAGGTTTCAAATTTTTCCATGTGAAAATTAGCTACAACAGGACTAAGGGGACTCTACTCTACTCATTGCTACGCCATCAATCTATTCATAAAATTTACTATTTCACTGAAAATAAGTTGTAGTAAGACAGTGCTGCAAAAGAATGGTTATATTCACTAGTTTTTTTAGAGGCACTTTTGTAAAAAGTGAAACAACATCAAACCTGACCATTATATCACCGTCTTCAATTTTGAAACTATGGATTTTTTCAACAAAGTCGGCAGAATTTTTAATGTAATGGGGTGTTTTTCCTATATGAGGTTGTTATAAGATGTTTTGCAAGACTATATGGTTTAACTCTGAAGCTATTTCACCTATTATATATATATATATATATATATATATATATATATATATATATATATATATATATATATATATATATATATATATATATATATATATATATATGCATAAGATAAGTTAAACTTAAACACAAAAATGTGGTTTCCGTGTGACTTAGGTAAAAAGTTGTATGACTCCACAATTAATTTGCGCCAATAAGAGTTGTAATGAGAAACATAGGTATGTCAAAAATGACAAGGTAAATCAAAAGTAAGCAAGAAGCATGATAAGAAAAGCCAATATATTGGTGCTTCAAAGAAATTAATATCAAAAAGTTGAAACATTTAAAAACGATTTGCAAACGATAGGTGCATTTGAGTAAACCTTACACCTCTGAATATACAATTAAACGATTAAATAACACTTGTACATTCCTTGAATGAGGGACTGAATTTCACAACAATAAGGTATAAATAGCTTAATGAGTAAAGACTTAACGTTTGTTTGAATTTCAAAGAAAATTCTGGACGTGAACGAGTTTAAACCTCTAATTAATGTTCAAAGTGTTCTTTAAAAATAAAAGAAGCGCGTTAAAGCAATTTATTTAAGTAAAATCGACGACCACAACATTAAGCATTCTGAATTTTTTTCGTCGACCTTATTCTGTGGTGACAAATTATTCTTCGTTGTCCAGTAAAACTTTTGCGCCACTTTCAATTAGTTAAAGTTAACTACCCAAAGAAAACGTATATAAAAGCAAAGCATTAAAGGCTATAATTATTAAACATCTTTTGACAATTTCGGTTTGTTTTATAAACCGAATCCCAGTGGTTTAACTACACAGTTGCTCGTTAATTCAATTTTTGCGTCATCGCTCCCTTGGAATATTACACCAACCAGACTTATGAATTTTAAATGCTAACTACAAAGTTTGGGATGCTGTCTTTTGTTCTCCACCATTACCCTTAATAATTTATTCGTTCAGCGCTTTGCATGTGATCGAAAAGGATCTAAATAAACTTTTGGAAAGAACCCAAAGCTGTGTAGAATAAAAATTTTAGAAGTTTAAATATGTATTTTGCCTCCGAAAATTTTCAAGGGTAGGTTATACATCCGATGAAAATATTAATGAACCTAATCTAATATTTATATAAATCTGTTTAAATAATAGATACATATGTATTTTTAATCTAAATTTTTATAGGTATTCCAATTTGTATGCAGTTATCTTATTAAATTGAACGTATGCAGTAGTCGTAACCTTTTATCGAACTGATCCATTGGACATATCTAAAGAAAAGATAACCAATATCTGAAAATGTGTTGTTTTCACACAGCAAATCTTACAATACTATTAAAATAAAGAACTAAAACACTGTCACTTCATCTTTCTACACAACTTTTTAGCCAATTAAAATACAACATAATAAATGCACTTCTTAGACATGTATAAACGATACATGTCAATACTTCAGTTGCGTTGAACGCGCCTATTTCCACAGTTTTTGTTTTTATACTGCGACGGTTCGGAAGCGGACTCTTATTTAGTCGTCAGGTTCAGTCCAGAAAAAGATTGTTTTCGCACTTCACGCGCGTTCATTTATCTCAGATTTTTTCACAAGCACTTGATTGCTCTCGGATTCGAACTTGTAACCTTTCACTTACAAGTTTGACACCTATATATATATATATATATATATATATATATATATATATATATATATATATATATATATACATATATATATATATATATATATATATATATATATATATATATATATATATATATATATATATATATACAGCGTGTTCAGCGAGGAATGGGACAGTGCAATATCTCAAGAGCGGATGAAGATTTTAAATTATGAAAATATTTTTGTAAATATCTTCCAAGGGCGCACATTTGTTGGCACAAAGATTTGAATCAACGCCCATCACCGCCAGGTGGCGCTATCTCACTTCAATTTTTAAATGAAATGCCCTATTTTTATTTCATTTTGGATTCTATGACATATTTGTGATGACTTTTATTAAGACTCCTACCAACCTATCTTTTGTAGTTTCTGAGAAAAAAAATAATTTTTGGAATTTTATTAATTGAAAGCATACAAATTAAATTAAATGTTCAAATGTTTCTCCATCATTTTCTACACACGTTTGATAACGCCTAATTAATGTAACACTAGTTGCCGCTCTTAAAGTTTCTCGTGGTATGTTTGCACAAGGAATTCTAATTTTGTTTTGTAACTCCTCTACATCTCTAGAAGGTGTTTCATACACTACACTCTTTAAATGTCCCCAAATGAAGTAGTCTAAGGGACTAAGGTCAGGAGAACGAGCTGGCCACATAATGGGACCATTTGTACCTATCCATCGTTGCGGAAACACTCTACTTAGATAATTTCTCACTATTGCGCCATTGTGCACCATCCTGTTGAAAGTACATCACTTGCCGCAGATTTACATTTACATCTTCAAGCAAAGGAGGCAGTTGATTTTCAAGAAAATCCAAATAGCGTTGGCCTGTTAAGGTACCATTAAAAAAATATGGGCCAATCAATTTGTCATCTGTCATTCCACACCATACATTTATGTTCCATCTCACTTGGAAATTGGTTGCTCTTACCCAATGAGGATTTTCTGACGACCAGTAATGGGAATTGTGGCGATTCCATTGTTTGAAAAATTACTTTCATCAGACCACACGATACGACCTAGAAAATTAGAGTCTTGCGCATAATGTTCCATAAAAACTCCGGTGATAAAATTAAGTCTGCGATCTTGATCTCCTGGATGCAGTCCATGTACCAAATGAATTTTAAATGGTTTGTATTTATTAGATTTTAATATTTTATGGACAGAACCAACTGATACGGCACACTTACAGAAACTTGACAGACACTTCATTACGCGTTTGTTTTCATGGCATGATAAATGTTTCACATGATTCTTAATCAACGACTGTGATAAGTTGGCCCCCCTTACAATTTAGTGTACAGCGTATCGCATTATTTCGGCGTTATCTGCATTATTTTTGTGGAAGAACAATCTTTTATCTTTCATTTGGTATAAAATTTGCTATTTTGTCTGTATCACTCAAATGTTATGAGCACTTCCTGAAATTACGCTTTTGTGCTAAAATTCCAAGGATTATTTTTTTCTCAGAAACTACAAAAGATAGGTTGGTAGGAGTCTTAATAAAAGTCATCACAAATATGTCATAGAATCCAAAAACGAAATAAAGAATAGGGCATTGCATTAAAAAAATTGAAGTGAGATAGCGACACCTGGCGGTGATGGGCGTTGATTCAAATCTTTGTGCCAACAAATGTGCGCCCTTGGAAGATATTTACAAAAATATTTTCATAATTTAAAAATCTTCATCCGCTCTCGAGATATTGCACTGTCCCATTCCTCGCTGAACACGCTGTATATATATATATATATATATATATATATATATATATATATATATATATATATATATATATATATATATATATATATATATATATATATATATATATATATATATATATATATATACCCTTTAAGGTTTTCCAGTTACAACGAATTTTGTTATAAAAATAAATAAAGATGCATAATTAGACTGTGAAAAAATAAAACAATGCAGCATATCGTCACTACTGCAGTCGTTAAAATAAGTAACTCGTGTAAACGCTATCTAAATTTATTTATAATGTGAAAGGAGGTGTTCATAGGAGAAAATAGATGATGAAAATAGTTAATAGAAATACTGATTCTGTGATATTAACGAGCTATACCAATAATTGTATGAAATGGGTTTGACCCCCACGTGATCAATTTTAAATTTCGCGCTTTAAACATGTTTGCTCTAGGTTGGTAGTTGTTAGCAGGTCGAAAAAAATTACTAAATCGTAATATTTAGTTTTATAACCTCATATTTGCGTAACTTCTGTTAGCTATCTTTTCTACATTTAATCAACATTTAAAACGTTCTTTTCAGAGCTCTTAACATTATGGAGCTATTGTGATGTAAGTTAGCATTTTTGAAGGTGAATTGTCATTTAACTTAATTTGAATTTATATAGTGATACTATACAATAATGATGTTCTCATCAGAACAAGATACCTTTATTTTAATGGCACATTTCCGCAGTGGCACCCGAAACCCTGATGGAACTTGGAGCAATTCGTTGCAGTCCCGCATTGAGCAGTTTTCAGAGGCTTTTCCCGACATTAATATCGAATATGATGTATTTAAAAAAAACATGTCACATCTTATTACACCCCAAACACTGTATTTGCAAAGGCAAGTCAACAGACAAGCCGATTGTTTTAATCGAAGAAGTTGTTAATGACATTCAACAAAGAATGCAACAAAGTCCTAAAAATCTATTCCACAACTATCCGCTCAAAAAGGTACGATTAAATCTACTGTGTTTATGCAACCAGAAATATGAACATAATTTTTTTATTTACAGGTGTGTCCATTTCTATTTGCCACAAAGCTTTAAAAAAGACGTTACATGTGCATCCTTACAAAATTTCTTCTGTGCAACAATTACATTCAACCGGACTATAACCTTCGAGTGGAGTATTGTCAATGGTTCAACGAACGTCTAAACAACAATAATTTGTTAGACTTAACATTTTATTCAGACGAAGCATGGATCCATTGATCAGGTTATGTAAATAAAAAAAATTACAGAAGTTAGGCAGCAGAAAATCCACACATTTACATTGAAACACCTCTATATCCCCGAGAAAGCTGGCATTCGGATGACTATGTCAAGAAGGAGGATAATTGGGCCCATTTTCTTTTATGAAACCGTAAATGGAGAACGACATCGTGATATTCTGCGTCAAGCTATTGAAGAACATTTACATGACGATGAGCAACAACTAGTTTTTTTCCAGCAAGATGGAGCAACTGCACTCACCGCTAATGAAACGATTAGGTATCTGGAACAATTTTATAGCGACCGAATAATTAGTACAGGTTTGTGGCCTCCAAGAAGTCCTGACCTCACGCACTTAGATTTTTTTCTGTTTGGACGAATTGAAACTTAATATATTTAAAAATCGACTACTTACTCTCGAAGAATTGGAAGGAGCAATACGACAAGAAATAAACAATATAACTCCAATTGAACTTGAACATGTGTTTGAAAATATGAAGCGAAGAATTAATTCGTGCCTAGAAATAAATGGTGGTCATTTTGAGCACCTTTTGTAAAATA
This sequence comes from Vesta saturnalis, assembly GCA_036346205.1. Taxonomy (NCBI): domain Eukaryota; kingdom Metazoa; phylum Arthropoda; class Insecta; order Coleoptera; family Lampyridae; genus Vesta; species Vesta saturnalis. The sequence continues at coordinate 458,086 of JARFJB010002014.1, read as the reverse complement.
ACAATAAATAATAAATTCTACTATTAATTTTCTAAATACAATGGTAGTAATTTTGAGCACCTTTTGTAAAATAACAATAATTATTATTGTTTAAACGTTCGTTGAACCATTGACAATATAACACTCGAAGATTATAGCCGGGTGCATGTTATTTTTGTACAGAAAAAATTTTGTAAGGATGAATATGCAACCTGTAAAAAAATTATATTCACACTTCTGTTTACATAAATTTAGTATATTTAATCATCCTTGTTTGAGCGGATAGTTGTGGAATAGATTTTTAGGACTTTGTTACATTCTTTGTTGAATGTCATTAACAAATTTTTCGTTTAAAACAGTCGGCTACCTGTCTGTTGAGTTGCCTTTGCAGATACAGTGCTTGTTTTCATATGGTGTAATAAGGCGTGACTTATGTTTTTTAAATACATCACATTCGATATTAACATCGGTAGAAGCCTCTGAAAACTGCTCAATGCAGTACTGCAACAAATAGCTCTAGGTTCCATCGCGCAAATGCGCAAATATGGCATTAAAATAAAGGCATCTTGTTCTGATGAGAACACTACTGTTGTACAGTATCACTATCCAAATTCTAATTAAGATCACAATAGCTTCGTAACGTGAAGAACTCTGAAAAGAGCTTTTTTAAATGTTGGTTAAATGTAGAGGAAATTCGAAAAGACAGAAACAGAAGTTACGCAAATATGAGGTTATAAAACTAAACATTAATTTCTTTTCGACCTGCTAACAACTACCAACCTAGAGTAAACATATTTAAAGCGCGAAATTTAAAATAGATTACGTGGGTGTCAAACATTTACGAAAACCCTGTATAAAAACACGAGTAGAAAAATAATTTGCCGAATAAGATTAAAAAAAATTATTAATTTAATAAGTGTTCAAATGTTTTCCTCCAAACATTGTTCGCATCTACGAATTAACTCAGTATGGGCAGCACGTGTAATAGGGTCTTGGGACATTTAATAGTTTCCCAAATGAAAAAATCTGAAACAGTTAGATCGGGAGATCGTAGATGCTACAAAAAAGGCCTGTATTATACTACTAGAATTTATTTTCTTCTTCCTGACTGATTAGGATTTGACTCCTAATCGGACTTGTCCTGTTCACCATACTTAATTTAATCGTACTGCAGCTTTTGCTGAATCGTGCCCTTTTCTAGGTTTGAGGGCGATACAAATACAAACGAAGTGGTGCCCTATTACAAATTTGTGTATTTCTACGTCCACCACACGCCCACGCATCCACATGCTTTTACCAACCGAATGAGCTTGCGGTTATGTTATTAGCAGTTAGTAAAATATAAACTTGAAAAAAATTAACCTAAATTATGTACGAAAACCATACACTGGCGTAAAACAGTTACTTCATGGTTTCTAGAGAGGTAACAACTAACCATAAATCGCTCTTAGTAACTTTAAAAATTAGGTGATATGGAACTAATGAGGGTCTGAGCCTACGATATAACTCTATAATCAGTTGTTCCGACTGAATTTAGGAAAAAAAACGGAATAAAACCCCTCGGAGAAAACCCCGGGAGAAAGGCCCGGAATAAAAACCCTCTTTTTTAGTCCTCTACCTAGTATACCATACCTATAATCTTTTTAGTTTTTAGTAATGCATTCTTAATACTTATGATATAAAGAGCATAATTAACTGAAACATACTTTAACTTCATTTAAAATATTCCAATGAGATTGAAACTGATGTAATTGAAATTGAATATTTATGAATATGTTATATTCATTATAGTATCGGGTAATTTTGATTACAACCCTGGAGAACGATCAACCGAACGTAAGAGCAGCATACAATCACCCTCAATACGAAGAAGAAGTTAGGGCTACGAAATGTGTCTAGTAAATGCAGCAAAAGGGTAAAGACACCTTAGGGAAACTGTTTCAAATATAAGCCAAGGCGGTGGCAACAATCGACGATGGGCTGATACAGAAATGTCTGGTAAAGATTCACTACGAAGAATTCTGAGTAATCATAAACGTCCCCATTTGAGTGATTAACATGCATTAGAAGTACTGTTAATAGAAGGTGGGTTCAGTTTGTTAAATTTCGCCTGGTTTGTTACAAATTTAGTTTTGTTATTTTTTCAGGTGAATGGTGTACTGCCGGAGAACCGACTCCTGAACTGCTTCAGGATGGTGGACCAATATCTGAAGACCGGGTCATAGTTTTTTCAACAGGTAACTTTCTTGGACACCTTTCGGAATCCCCAACCCGGTTCATTGATGGAACTGTTCACTTCCACACTCCTATTCACACGACTATACGTAGTATGGTATAATTTAATCTTTCCGTCATGATTATTGATAATTTTTAACAACAATTTATAAAGCCATTCAAGCTAAAAGAACAACCTTATACAAAGTTAGTCTAGTTTTTAAAGCCAAATAAGGTAAAAATAGGGGGTTTATTTTTATTGTTACTTTTTGAGCACCCTGTATTATTAACGGTGGAAATATTATACGAAGTCTGCTAAAGTAAATAATGTTCAATAAGAAAAGAAACTCAAATTGGGTAACAAAGGCAGCCGTATAGGAGAAATTAATAATTATTTACGGGTCTGCAAACGTGATTTTTGACATACAATGTTTAATATGTCAAAAACGGCTGGACCCTGGTATAGGACATTATACATGAAATGTATTAAGAGTTTACAGTAGAATCCGAAAATTTAATAATATATAGGGTGTCCCATTTAAAATAAGCAAGTTACTATCGACTTATGGTATAACCGGAAGTGCCGCCATCTTGAAAATATTTTAGCCGTATGTCCCCCATCGACATTAATACACTATCAAATTTTCAGATTTTTCCTAATTATAGTTTTCTCATAACCGATCGATGTCATTACCGGTGAACCACTCTGTATATATATATATATATATATATATATATATATATATATATATATATATATATATATATATATATATATAACAAACCAACAAAACGGACAATACTTGCGTCCACATAAACGCCTGATTTTTCAGTGTATTATTCGGAACACTTTTCAATATTGCTATCAATGATTTCTCGTTTTTTGTAAAAAAGTTTTAGGGGGCTCAAATAAAACATATTTGCAGGATTAACAGAAAAAATTATTTTGAAAAACTATCAATCTGGTGTTACATATATTAACAAATCTGGAAAGACCACAAAAATTTTATTATTTCTTAGGAAATGCATTATTACAGTCCAAACAAACACCTAAATCACATTTTGAATACATGGTTCGTGTACTAAAATGACACTGGTCACCAGGACAACGTTTTCTCTTCTTATCAGGTACGTACACTAATAAATGATCTTGTCCATCATAACGTACGTGGTCTGCTATTCTGTTTCCAATGGCACTTTGTTCTGATGAGCCTGGTCTACCAGCACCGCTAAAAATATTTAAAAATTTTTTTAGGTAGCACTGTGCTGTTTCTTCGAAACGACAGTTGTGAAAGTTGTTGTTGATGAGTTTTTTTTATATAAAATCCAAGCATTATTAATTGAAGCATCTAAAAGGAAAGTAAAAATACACCACCACCATTTATGGGACCGAATTCCTATCCTATAGATAGCAATGTTTTGGTCCATCAAATCAGTCCCTCCCATATTTTGATTATACTTTCCTATTATATCCGGTCTTGAAACAGCTTCTTTTCAACTATATCTTTTTACTTGACCAATAGGTTTTACTTCAAAATACGTTGGTGCCGCGCAAAGTGCGTTGTTATCCATCCACTTTACAAATATAACCCCATAGATTTTTCGGAAATATGACATGTAATTGGTATGCGATCTTCACTAAAAGTCCCTGTAACATTAATTACATCCTTGCTCACGTTATGCTAGTAAAGAGATTGTCGACGAAAGAATGATATGGATATTCTGAATGTGGTGTATCTCATACCATAGATAAAATAGAAGCTGTACATTTTCCAAACAATCTTTCATGTTGCTCATTGGTAGTGGGACTTTTCCCTTGGTAAATTAAAAAATTTAATAGATATCGATATTTAGTATTTAGAGACCATACCTTAAATCTGAATCGGATTGGCTTGCCTTTAATATATTGCTTATATCCATGTTTTCCGTAATATTTAATAAAATACTTATCAAAGTCAATATTTTCAATTATTAATAGACGTAACTTGTACAATTTAACTACTTTATCGATATTTGTGTTATTAGCACAGTGTATGAATTGTAAAATTTGTTTGAATCTATCCCGTCGCATAGCATTGTACACTGCAGTGTTCCTTATGTCCGTTTCAAAGTTACAAAAGAATTTTGTAGCAGGTTTGGAATCATAACCACTTATAATTAATGTTACAATAAAGCAGCGTATGTCATCTTCCGTTATTTTAGGATCTGCGCAGTTTTTAAACGCAGCATATTTTCTCGTTTCATCTACCAGTAGCTTTATCACGCAGTATCGATAAATTTTTCAAAGATATATATGCACGAAAGATCTTTTAAATGGATTATTACCCGGCTATAGGAATTCTCGCCCTACGGATTTTGTCAAAGCGCAGTCCATCCAAGTGATGTTTTCTCTTAGTTCAATTTGTTTCCTTAAGTTTTCTCTTGAGGTAGCTGGTGCATCTTCTGATGGACACTTTTCATCGTCTATTGAAGTAATTTCTCGTTGAATTTAAAAGCTTAACTTCAACTTTAGAAAGAAGTTGTCGTCCACTCAAATTGCCCACAGTACCACCACTATCATCCCCATAACCTTCGTCAGTCAATTTGCTAGGCTCCGGAGAATCTAAAAAATTTCGTCTACTTAGTCAGCATATGCCATTTCTTCTTGAGTAAAACCATGTCTGTAAATACAAATTATATATTTACCTTACATTTACTTAAAAATCCCCACCCACTCAATATAATAAGTAAATAGCAATATACGTAATAATTACCAATTTTGTACACACAAAAGCCTAGCGTTACATATATGTAACACTAAAATTCCGTATAGTCATTGTTTTTAAAATTTTTAAATCGTGCATAAAGTACTTAATTCCTATCTATTCTACTGTGTAATATATATATATATATATATATATATATATATATATATATATATATATATATATATATATATATATATAGTCATACATAACGTACACGAGCTTTTATAATATTTACTTGAAAATAGTATATGCACATTTGTGAACTATTTTGTCGACAACGTTTGCAAATTTACTGGACAAAACACGTGTTATCTGAAAGTTTCTAGCTTCTAATACATATCCCTGTCGCCATCTATTCGAGTTTACCGTAATGAACTATTTTAGGCCAGTAAGAAGAAATCTGTGTATGTGTTACATATATGTAACGCTAGGCACTAATGGGTTAACTTAAATTTCTTTACGTGGCTCTCCGTGTTTGAAAAATGCATCTTTTTCAGAGAGGGTGGGGAGATTGGACACTCACTGTTAAATTTGATAGACTTAATAGCGCCCTCATATAACTTGGGAGCAATTATTTTCTTCACTCGCACGAAATTCAAATTTGAAATTTTATTATTTCAGTACCTTTATTCAAAATTATAATTTACATGCGTGAAACACATTAAAACGTACACATATTTAACAAGAAAGTAGTAAAATATAATTTCTTTTATGTGAAAGTGCAATTTTCCTTTTTTTTCTGTACTGTCAAATTAACTTTTTGCAGAAATATCAAATGAAATCCAGGATGCAACTTTACTTAGCTAGTCAACTTACTTTATTAAAGTAGTTATTTTTTAACAACATATTCTCCGCTTATTGAACCACAATGTAGTTATACGAACGTTACTCAAACTTCCGTATCTTACAACTAAGTATGTATTGTGCAGTTACAGTAATCTATTATTTTTTAGTTATTACTGCCCTGTATTTAATTGGGAGGAAGTAAACTTATCTCAAGATTTCCTATTCGAGTTCCCACTCTCCCCACCCTCCTATCCTTGTTCATGACAAGAATAGCTCTGTTACATGGTAGTTGAGTATGATGTCATTGCTGTTGAATTACCGCTGTAATTCATAACGTTCAATGGGATTATCGCTGTAATCCGAACAAAGTTGCATTGCTGTATAGGAGTAAATTATTCATGAGGGAAATATTCAGTTTTAATATACAAGAGCATAGAAAATAATCGATTATTTTACGAGTAACGAGACGTAATATGCGAAAAACCACGAGAGCGTAGTTCGATGGTTTTTTAAGAATTATGTCGAATTACGAATCAAAAATAATCATTTTTTCCGATTGCTCGATTGGTATCCGTTACGATTATTTAATGAATAGACCGTTAATAATAAAGTATTATACTTATCATTTGTTTTGTATTAATATGAAACGTACAATTACTGTAAGTAAAAATATAAATTACATCAGTAAGAGGACCTCACCTTTCACTTTTGACGTCATTTGACCTTGGGATTCACGCTCGCTTACGTGTAGGGCGTATTTTTTCACCCTATTTTTGCACATCCACGTGTGAGACCGGATTTTCACCCTTATTTTTACACGCTTACGTGTAGGGCGTATTTTTCACCCTATTTTGCACATCCACGTGTGAGACCGTATTTTCAACCCTTTCTTTGATGGTCAACCTAATTTTACACACACGTGTGAGACCGTATTATTACCCTTATTTTTATGATTTCTTTTGGGATTAAACCTTATGGCTGTATTAAGGTCCTTTTGACAGCTAGGACTTTTGCTAACGCGAGGACAGGGTGGGGCTGGTCTTGGCTTAGGGTTGTACTTAGGGCTGGGCCTGTATGAGCTAGGGTTGGAGTTTAGGGCTGTATTAGGGGTGGGGTCTGGGGCTGTATGTAGACTAGGGTTGGAGCTTAGGCTGGTCTAGGTAGGGTTGTTTTTCTGGTAATTATCTTCAGCCTTAATTAAGGTCCTTTTGGTTGTAACCCTGGAGGCTGAGCAGACACATACGCATACAATAATTGCATAATTAATAAGATATTATTATTATCGGTCCTATTGTTTTAAAACGGTCATATGCTACTGGAGAAAACATTTCTAACGGGAGATGAGATAACAGCTGTATTAGGATTAATCATACGTGGGGAATTTGAATGACAGTAAAATTTAATTATACACTTATTTTATTGTCATAATTAAAAAAATCCTCAGTGAACTATAAAAATTACTGACACTCCTAATGAAACAATTTTTTATTAAGTTAATTAATTACATAACAGTTTGTTTTCTAAAGCGAGTATTAAAACATAGTTTACCTGCATTGAAATAATATCCATCCGCCCGTTAAGAATGTTGTATGCCTTAATATTTTTAAAGAAACTTAATGCTTGTGTTTATAACTGTAATTAAAAATCTGTAAATAAGTAAAGGGTTAACACCACACTTACCAGTTCTGTATAAACAACGTTTTAAGGCACTGATTTACGAGTGATAGTTACTGTTTTATGCTGCATGTCAAACTAAAGAACAACTTTCTAGGTTGTGTAAAAACCACCTATAATTAGAGTGTAAAATATACAACTTTATTATCTTTATCGCACTTTGCAACATACCTTTCTCTTAAAATAAATCGGTTTGAAAATATTCAATACGGATACAAATTGTTTTATAAAAACCATATTAAGTGTTTGGAATGTTTAAAATTCCATAACAATATGTAGTAAGAAATCACTGTTTACGTTTACTTTTAACTAATGACCGTGTAATTATATAACACTATTTAATTTAATAGTCTAAAACCAATATAAATGGTTAATATAATTTCTAAAAATATTATTAGAGTTGATATGCCGTTTTATTTCAAGTAATTGTTTTCAATATATATCAAATGTGAATACTTATATTTAGTTAGAATATTTTTAACTATCTATATTAATGAGTTGATTCATATTAAAACTTCAATTAAACGAATAATAAATTTCTATATCTGTAAATATAATAATGTTACGTATTTATTACATATTTTATACTATTAATCATTTAAATAGTGATGATCAACATCATCTGAATTTTGTAAATATTACGATTAATCTTTAACATACTTGTATTAACAATTATATAGAATGATTTCAAACTATTAAACTAGTAATTTATCAACAATATTTTACAGATAATTATTAATGAGATTAAATAGCATTAGTATACATTAAATTTTTAATAAAGTGGTTTCTATATGTAATAAAATGTAGTCATTTTTAAAATTCTTTAAATCTGCTAGACTAAGTTTTATCTATTACTACTTGTCATTATAATATATTTATCATGAACTAATATGTTATATCATTGAAATACATAGTATTATTATTATAACATAAACAGATCTTTAAATTTACTGTGAAATGTAGATATGCACATTTTGACTATTTGTTTCAGACAACGTTATTAATTACAAATTTACATGCAAGACACTGTTTATCATAAAGTCATCAAATACATTCTGTGCATTAAAATCAGTTTAAACATAATACTATTTTAGGCCAGTAGAAATTGTTGTATACTTATGAACGCTCAATTAAGCTTTAACAAATTTGCTTAAACTGAATACAATCGACTAATGCATTTAGAACGAGAGATAAACGAAATTTGAATACTACTACGCACGTCTACCATGTAGCATTATGTTCTAAGCACGCACGATAAGTCAGCACGAATTTATTACAGCACGTTTAGTTCAAATAACTGTTACAGCGCTACGAACGTACACACTTGAAAACGTACGCATGCTACAGCAGTACGTAATTCACTTCTTTTGCAATTTTATCTGACTGTTTCGACGCTAATAACGTTTCAGAACATACAACAGCACCAGGTCAACTGTATAGCTGTAGCAGCAAACTACTATACATAGTATACACAATCTACATAACACACTATCAAGATCAAATACACGTATAAAAAATGTATAACTTATAACATGAATCAAGACGAGTTGAGCAACGTCATTTAGTTATACAAATACAGGTTTATTAACATAAACGACAGCGAAACGCTTAGCACGTTAGTATGAAACAATATCATCGTACTTACTTATATAAACAAATACATCATTATTATTTAACTACACATAGCTTTATCGGTTTAGCATCTCTACTGAACGTGAGTCGTCGCTCGCATACATCACATAGTTTGAGATTTGCCCTTGTCCTCCCTACCTCATCGCTTTCTTTTCTTCTAACCATCATCTTGTGATGTAGATACACCAGCTCAACCACGTATCGCTTTCATCATTATCTTGAACGGTTATGTTGTAATAGTTTATTAACAAGTCAGTAAAATCTCTAATGTCCGCTGAGGTTGGCTCATAAACAGGAGAATACATTATAGTAATGCTCACTCGATGACAGTTACACTTTAAAGAGCGAACACACGAGAAACGAGAACGCAGCTAGCCTTGGGTCTTGTGCGCAAGCGTACTGTCAATGTTAGGTAGAATCGGACATCTTCGGGGATGTCTGAAGACGGCGTCTTAGGAGAAAATACCTCGACCATAAAAGAGGCGTTTAGATTTATAAACATATCCCCAGGGGCTATGTTAGAGTGTGGTTAGGTCAATACTTCAGACATCCCCGAAGATGTCCGTTTCTACCCGAACATTGACGAGCACGCTTGCGCACAAGACCAAAGGCTAGCTGCGTTCTGGCGTCTTAGGAGAAAATACCTCGACCATAAAAGAGGCGTTTAAATTTATAAACATGCCCCCCGGGGCTATGTTAGAGTGTGGTTAGGTCAATACTTCAGACATCCCCGAAGATGTCCGATTCTACCCTAACATTGACGAGTACGCTTGCGCACAAGACCCAAGGCTAGCTGCGTTCTCGTTTCTCGTGTGTTTCGCTCTTTAAAGAGTAACTGTCATCGAGTGAGCATTACTATAATGTATTCTCCTGTTTATGAGCCAACCTCAGCGGACATTAGAGATTTTACTGACTTGTTAATAAACTATTACAACATAACCGTTCAAGATAATGATGAAAGCGATGACGTGGTTGAGCTGGGTGTATCTCACATCCAAGATGATGGTTCACAGAAGAGAAAGAAGAGCGATGAGGTAGGGGGGAAGGACAAAGGGCAAATCTCAAAATCATGATGATGATGATGAGGACGACTCACGGTTCAAGAAGAAGAAGAAACCGATAAAGCATGTTATTAAATAATAATGATGTATTGTTGTTTATAATAATAATAATGATATATTTTCAAAACGTTAAGCTTTCCTTCGGTTTTGTTAATAAACCTGTTTTTTTCCTAGCGGTGCTCCACCGTCTTGATTCATGTTTGCAAGTTTACAAGTTTTTCGCTTTAGCGTGTTTTCGCTCTCGTGTGTGTGTATGTGTGTGTGCGTGTGCGTGTGTGTGTGTGTGTGGGCGTACGTACGGGCGTGCGAACGCTCGTACGTGTGAGCGTGCGTACGTGCGAGCGTGCGTACGTTCGTGCGTACGTGCGAGCGTGCGTGCGAGCGTACGTGCGAGCGTACGTGCGAGCTTACGTGCGTGCGTGCGAACGTGTGCTTACGTGGTGCGTGCGTACGTGTTTTTCGTTTGATCCTCGTGCTAAAGAAGTGCTAGTCGATTGTATGTAGTTGTAGGCCCTATTGTGTTGACTAAGAGCTATAATTGGAAGCGTTGCTTGCTATACCCTGGCCGTGGAGTTATGTTTAATTAGCTTTTTTTTTGACAGATGTATTTATTTATGATAAGATCAGGCTTGCATGTAAAGTAATATAGAGGTGAAACTAACTAGCTAATGTGTTTTGCTGCTACACGTATCACAGTATTGAAGATTCTGTTTATGTAATAGAAAAACGTACTACAGCCTCGAAACAGAGTGCAGATAAAAATTGAAGAAAGTGAATACGGTACAACTTCGGCGAGCAGACTTAAAGGTTTTAAGTGTGTACAGCATTCCCAGAGCAGCGTTGAAACCATTTAATTTAGGACTAACCGCATGTCCATGTAATAATGTCTGATAAACTATTAGGGTTATTAGCTTGCTTTATAGGTTACAATATAATCGTTCAAGGTGAAGACGATGAGATGGTAGTATCTCAGAATCTCGATGATGGTGATGCTCTCTATGAAATTTCAAAATAAAATAGATTACGTCACTCTTATTTTCAGATTAGAAATTTTTTAAAACGTTTAGTTGACGTTGCTATTAATCCCATCTGATAAAAAAATCCACAAAGATGTATGCGGCAGAAGTGTTGAGATGCTTGAAATCGACCCCAAGCCACAAGAAGAATGTGTTTTCGACTTGTATGTGCTTCTAATCAACTACCCAGACACGCACCTCGACCGTGTGCGATTATCGTAAACACGGATCCTGCAAACAAACCAGACCAGCATTGGACCTCTATCTACATTGACGAGAGTGGTAACAGGGAGTTGTTTGAGTTTCAAACCTACTTGTTTCTCAAGATTAACAATTTTCTCAAGGTAGAATGAGTATGCTGTTGTGAAATAAAATTTCGTGTATAGATAAAGCATATAGTCTACAAAGGGTAATTAATAGAAAACATTTTTTAATAACATTTTTTCTTAGAATAACCACGTTTATGTAAAAACGTCTTATGTAATAGCATTGTCTGCCCCTTACAGATAAATTCTTTGTGTTTAAAACTGTTTCCTTGTCTGGATGTAGATTTATAAACCTTCATGTTAATTATACTAGTGTTTTTGAAATATCATTCGTATATAAGAATAATACAAGGTTTGCTTTAAACGATCTTCATCGTATACTTTAACAGTAAACCTTTTTCAGATAGTTGATCACCCTATTAAAATGGAGCGTTAATAGTTTATAGAAGTACGGGTGTAAATAAAAAACACGCTACATAGCGATTGTGTTGTAAACTAGTGGAGGTCGTTATTAATTCGTGTATAAGTTGAAGTTATGTAAGTAGAAGGTTACAACCGGTAATTAAAAAGAAAGTGTAATAACGCATATTACAACAAATAATACAGGTCCACTTACACATTTTATATATATTGAAAACAATTACTTGAAATAAAACGGCATATCAACTCTAATAATATTTTTTAGAAATTATATTAACTATTTATATTGGTTTTTAGACTATTAAATTAAATAGTGTTATATAATTACACGGTCATTAGTTAAAGGTAAACGTGAACAGTGATTTCTTACTACATATTGTTATGGAATTTTAAACATTCCAAACACTTAATATGGTTTTTTATAAAACAATTTGTGTATCCGTATATGAATATTTTTCAAACCGATTTATTTTAAGAGAAAGGTATGTTGCAGCAAGTGCGATAAAGATAATAAAGTTGTATATTTTACACTCTAATTATAGGTGGTTTTTACACAACCTAGAAAGTTGTTCTTTAGTTTGACATGCAGCATAAAAACAGTAACTATCACTCGTAAATCAGTGCCTTAAAAACGTTGTTTAAGTACAGAGCTGGTAAGTGTGGTGTTAACCCTTTACTTATTTACAGATTTTTAATTACAGTTATAAACACAAGCATTAAGTTTCTTTAAGAAATATTAAGGCATACAACATTCTTAACGGGCGGATGGATATTATTTCAATGCAGGTAAACTATGTTTTTAATACTCGCTTTAGAAAACAAACTGTTATGTAATTAATTAACTTAATAAAAAAATTGTTTCATTAGGAGTGTCAGTAATTTTTTATAGTTCACTGAGGATTTTTTTTTAATTATGACAATAAAAATAAGTGTATAATTAAATTTTACTGTCATTCAAATTCCCCCACGTATGATTAATCCTAATACAGCTGTTATCTCATCTCCCCGTTAGAAATGTTTTCTCCAGTAGCATATGACCGTTTTAAAACAATAGGACCGATAATAATAATATCTTATTAATTATGCAATTATTGTATGCGTATGTGTCTGCTCAGCCTCCAGGGTTACAACCAAAAGGACCTTAATTAAGGCTGAAGATAATTACCAGAAAAACAACCCTACCCCTAGACCAGCCCTAAGCTCCAACCCTAGCTCTACATACAGCCCCAGACCCCACCCCTAAATACAGCCCTAAACTCCAACCCTAGCTCTACATACAGGCCCAGCCCTAAGTACAACCCTAAGCCAAGACCAGCCCCCACCCCTGTCCTCGCGTTAGCAAAAGTCCTAGCTGTCAAAAGGACCTTAATACAGCCATAAGGTTTAATCCCAAAAGAAATCATAAAAATAAGGGTAATAAATACGGTCTCACACGTGGGTGTGTAAAAATTAGGGTTGACCATCGAAAAGAAAGGGTTGAAAATACGGTCTCACACGTGGATGTGCAAAAATAGGGGTGAAAAAATACGCCCTACACGTAAGCGTGTAAAAATAAGGGTGAAAAATCCGGTCTCACACGTGGATGTGCAAAAATAGGGGTGAAAAAATACGCCCTACACGTAAGCGAGCGTGGGGAATCCCAAGGTCAAATGACGTCAAAAAGTGAAAGGTGAGGTGCCTCCTTTCTACTGATGTAATTTATATTTTTACTTACAGTAATTGTACGTTTCATATTAATACAAAACAAATGATAAGTATAATACTTTATTATTAACGGTCTATTCATTAAATAATCGTAACGGATACCAATCGAGCAATCGGAAAAAATGATTATTTTTGATTCGTAATTCGACATAATTCTTAAAAAACCATCGAGCTACGCTCGTGGTTTTTCGCATATTACGTCTCGTTACTCGTAAAATAATCGATTATTTTCTATGCTCTTGTGATATTAAAACTGAATATTTCCCTCATGAATAATTTACTCCTATACAGCAATGCAACTTTGTTCGGATTACAGCGATAATCCCATTGAACGTTATGAATTACAGCGGTAATTCAACTGCAATGACATCATACTCAACTACCATGTAACAGAGCTATTCTTGTCATGAACAAGGATAGGAGGGTGGGGAGAGTGGGAACTCGAATAGGAAATCTTGAGATAAGTTTACTTCCTCCCAATTAAATACAGGGCAGTAATAACTAAAAAATAATTGCTAATGACTGAATTTGTGTTGAATTATATAATCCTAAAAAGATTTTATTGAAATTATTTCATTTCTTTTAATTCGCGTTTTGTAGGTTGGAAGGAATTTGTTAAACTCATGCATGTCGCGAAAAACGCATTGTCATTTAATACCTCTATTATAACATAATGTTTATATTAATTATTGTAATTTATGGTATTATTTCTTTTTAATATCAAAAACATCAATTTAATAAAACATTTCAGTAAACGATCAATTTTAATGTTTAGTCTTATGAAATGCTGAAGTTTACATGTCTTTTAAAGAACGAGTTAATGAATAGAAGTTTGGAATTTTAGCAAGTGTAAAAATTTTAGGTACAATTTTGTGAAATATATGCAAATCATGTATACATATTAACATTTATTTTAGTGTTAAATTACACTATTACTCACAAACGTGCTCGTTATGGTAATCCGTGATCGCATTAATTCCTTTTTTTAAGTAAACGTAGGCACTGAACTTCAATTCTAATGTTTTTACACGTTTTTAAGCAGAACTCGTCAACGACTTCAAAATTGTGTAAAAGATAAAATACGAAACTTTAAAGCATTTTTACATCTGTAAAATCATCTGGAACGAATATGGATATAATAACAAATGTTATATGCATGAATTTAAATTTTATTAGAGAGAACCTATAAATTCTTTAGTTTTCAGCGACCATGTAGTAAATAACAGGCTATAATGTATACTTGGGTGACAAGGTACTTTCTAATTTTACAACTTAATTGACCAACCGGTAGCAACATTTGAAAAGCCGACGACACAAAGCAGTAATAAAAATATATCTGAATTTACAAGTAGTCCCTACTATTTACGAAAGAAAATTATGGTGGGCATCCGCTTTAAGTAGGTCTTTCTGCTCGATATTTCAGCTGACCAAACTAGTATTACCTGATGGTTGCTTTAACAGCGTTCATTACCAGATTTTTACATCTAGAACGGAATAAGGAAAAGTGGATGCGACAATTAGACGCTGTCCTGAACAAACACTTATATGCCACTTCTACAAGAAATATTTGGGGCTTAACAAATTCAGGGTTACCTACTTTGTACTACTCTTGAGATAGATATATAGTTGTATTTTAAAGACAGTGGCGTTGCTTTAGCGTGCTGACGTCACACGTAAACGATTTTGTAAAAGTAATTAATTAACAGTTAGTAATATTTCAGATATATAGAGAGTTATTGCAATCTGATGAAGTTTTAATTGAATTATAATTTTAATTAAATCTTTTTTGAAACTCAAACCAAACACTTCATTAAACTCAATGGGAGTATTTAGAAGGGATAAAATTTTAATGAAAGCTAATTTTCATTCACTAACCGTAAACATTGTAGTTTGTTTTATAAATTACGTTGGGTATTATTCTAAATTAAATTATATATTATCGATATAAAAGTTGTTTTCAGTTAAAACAGTAGATAAATTATTACATGCTATAAAGTACAAATCAAAACTCGTAGGCTTGTATAAAAGTTGAGCTTACTACTCACGTACGCCTATGAACTGATTTATGACAAGTTCAACCGAAGAGATTACTATAGCACTGGGTCAAGTCTTAAAGGGTGGCTATCTTTCATAGGGTGAATTCGTTGCAAACTATTCCAGTCATGAACTAACTGGGGCAACTCTCAGTGAGTGGTATCAATTCGAGACACTCTTGTAGTTTCAAATGTGTCGACAACCCCGAAACAAATTTAGCTTAAATAATTAAATAATTTTGTTACGGTATGTTTTAGTTTCCGGTTCATGTATAAAATAGCTTTAAAGAATTATGAGAAATTTGTTGTCATTGTTATAAATATATTTTTTACTTCACGGACATTATCGATTTTGATGTCAATACAATAATTGTTTTCTTACATAACTTTTAAGATTATAATATGGTTATCATAATTTATTTTTATAATCGTTTAAGTAGAAATGTATTCTTTTTCATGATAAGACTAGGATATGAGTCTAAAGTGCATTACACAATTTTTGCTTTGGTGAATATCTTCGTTTAATACAAAAAAACAAAGTATATGAAGATACCACTGATTTAATTTTCATAGAAATAAATGCCCCAGGGTTCATGGCTATGCAGTAGTGATTCTAGGGATGGAACCTAAAATTGTAGGGAATTGTTTATACTAAATCATGTTGCAAGCGTTGATGAGTTCTTTAAGTGGAAGAGCGTGTTTTCTTTAAAGTACTTTTTATTGTAATAATTAGCAAAAATATAAACGATGTCTTTGTGAATTAATTATCGACACATTGGTAAAGCTTACTCTCTACACTTCTGACATCACTTAGGCTAAGTTTAATACGTATAAATTGCGACATATGTACAGCACACGCTCAATTCTTACATCCCATAAAACAAAAATTCTTAATATAAAACACTCAGCTTTTTCTATTCTAATAAAATTTTAGGCAACATTTCTGTTAAGCAAATTTATTTTCTTCAACCTTGCATTGTGAAATTTCATTTTTAATAACACTAATGTTTCAAAAATAGCAAGAGAAAATATATAATAAAATAACAGGTAGTTATAGTAACAATTCATTCAGGTAACAAGCAAGCTTATAAATTACAGCTCTATACGTAAAATGTCTATTAACCGTGAGTCTATAAGATCAACCTGTTCATTCATTAAACGTACTTTTTGTTTGTGCTTATAAATTTCGATTGCTTCTAAAACATCTAATTTGTCTTTTTTATTACAAAAGTGTATAAGTTTCAGTTGTTTTGTGAATTGCGAAGTCATAAGGTAATTATTTACTAGTAAATGTTTGGCATAATTTAGTTTGTCTGTGGGTTTTTATTTGTAACATCTAACACCTTCTTTCTATCTAATATCAAAGTACCTAAGTGTTTGCCCAATGTAAACAGTTACAATTTGGCGGTTTAATTTACAAACACTCAACTTCAAAATGTTGTTAGTTGAATCTTTGGACATACATTAATACACAGAATAAATTTGGATTTTTCTTATTCAGAAAACCTACATACATCGATAGCATTTTTAGGTTTTCTAGACCGTGAACGCTACGGGTTGCCTCGACAGACCAGGAAAATGTAATACGCACCAAAGCACTCCGTTCCCTAGACAGTGGACGCGAATAAACAACTAATGCTTTACTCAAAATGTGTAACAGTAGGTAACTGTAATCAAAAATATTTTAATTGTAAAGTGTTTTATTATTATAAGGTAAATAATACCATGTTTGTAATATGTATGGAGACATAAAAACATCGGAGAATATGTGTTAATCATAAAGTTTATTTATTATTAACTCAGGTGTAATACTATTTACTACGTATGTAGGGAGGAATGCAGTAATGTGTACAAGTGGCACGTTTTAATGGTTGCGTTCATGTCCAATGGCATTTGTTTGATTGAGATCCATATTTATACTTAATGATCTTTTCTTGTTGTTCCTCAAAACTTTCAACTTCTATTTGCACGGCGTGCAATAGAAGGGGCTTGTATTTTTATCTTTCTCGTTCTTTTAAAATTACAAATGCCTGTGCAGATATTGGCAAAAGGCACGATTTTCGATTTTTTTAATTTTCTTGTTGAGGTTACATCAGCAAAATTATAAAATTGTCTAGGTTTACTTTAAATTAAGATAGTTGTACCTGGTATTCTGCAGAGAGTTCGTTATCACAAAGGGTGTCTTCTAACATTTCGCTTGATGAAGGCTTAGCTGCAGTTTTTGCTTCCATTAGCTTGCTGAACTGCTTATTTTCTTTGTTACCACCATTTGCTAAATTGCCATTTTCCTCTGCCTCCATTTCCATAAAAAAAAGAATTGTTGGCTCCAGTACCTAAAGATAATGTCGCTATCTCGACGGGATCATGAAAAATCAAATCAGATGCATGTAATATATTTACGCATCTGTTGTAAACTGATCACAAATGCTTACAGAATTTCCCTCCTGGTCCTTCTGGACAATCACATTGCTCTGTTTGAATGTTTACAGTATACAACAGGGTTTCCCAAAGTGGTCGATATCGACCCCTTGGGGTCGAAATCGGTTTCCCAGGGGTCGACATAAAACGAAAACTGATTTTGGGGGTCGACGAGGTTTAAAAATCGACCCCTATTATTTAACAAGTTCTTATTTGAAGCCTTCAAGATACTGTATGAGTTGTGTTACGTGTACCAACTTGTTACAAGAATGACTAATATTTTAGTAGGAAGTATCATTGTTGTACTTTTAAAATTGAGACATATACGCAATTTAACACGAACGAAATCATGATCAACTTCGAGTCCAAACATGCTCCTGATATTTTACTATATAACAAGCTTGCACTTAGGTTGAAAGTTCATTTGCGTTTTGAAATTCGTTAGAACTTGAATGATAATACACTCATCTACCAATTTATTTCAAGAGATTACAAAGTAATTACATAGTTAAATAAAGTGATTGAAAAAGAATTTACAAAGTTACCTACGCGCAGTTTATTTTTCTAAGTATGTTTTTATTACTTTAGAAAAGTTGTTATCTAAAATTATAAATTTTTAGTTTTCTTTTTTTTTCGTTTTTTACGTTGATTGGTACCTAATACAAATTTACTTTACTATCCAAGTTTGTCAATGAGTAAGTTCGTGAGCATACCTAAAAAACATCCATTACCTAGGTGTGATAAAAATAAGCTCGTGTAGAAATTTAACAGTTTTATTGTTGTTTTTTAAAGTAGTTTCTTAATCATTTTTTTTATTTGCAGGTTTACTGCGAGTTTTGTGATGGCAGACACGAAAAAAATGCAGGCAATACAGTTTGGACTACTTGAAGTTTGGATTTATTCTATCTTTTTCAAATAAACATTTGCCGAAGTGACTCATATGTGAAAAAGTATTCTGTAACGATGCCATGAAGCCTTCAAAAATGGAGGACCACTTATCAAGAGTACATGCTGACAAAAAAAGTAAGCCTTTGTCATTCCTTCAAGCACTTAAAGAAAAACTAGAGAAAATGCCATCCATAAGATCGATGTGTGCTTCATCATCTATGCAAGACGTTGATGGTTTACGAGCGTCCTATAATATATCTTTTCTAATACCGAAGTCGCGGAAACCCCACACAATGGGAGAGCAGCTTATTTTGCCAGCCATTGCGGAGGTCCTCAACAATGTATTCTGCAAGCCCGCACATGATATTATAAAGAGAATTCCTTTGAGCAATAACACGGTTCAGAGACGAACAGACGAGATGGGTCGCGACGTGGAAAATATTTTACGAAATTTCTTACAGACCAACAGATTCTCTCTCCAGTTGGATGAGTGTACATTGCCCGGCAATGAAGCTCTGTTGTTAGGATATGTTCGATATATTAAAGATGAAAATATGTGCCAAGAGCTGCTTTTTGCTACATACTTAGAGACTGATACCAGTGGAGAATCGATTTTTCAGGCCATGGAACGTTTATTTTTTTACCGACAGAGATATTCCATGGCAGAACATCGTTTCTGTTGCGACTGATGGTGTACCATCTATGATTGGTCGTCATCGTGGTTTTATAGCTCACTTAAAGCGACAACTGCCTGAGGTACTGGTCATTTACTGCGTGATTCACAGACAGCATTTAGTAGCAAAAAATCTGAGTCCTAGATTGCACCAATATGTTATAAATGCTGTCAACAAGATTCGAAGCAATTCTTTGAACTCTCGGTTATTTGCTCAGCTGTGTGAGGAAAACGACGAAGTCTTTACTCGGTTATTTGTGCACACTGAAGTCAGCTGGCTATCAAGAGGCTCTTACTTAGCAAGGAGTTTTTACAAGAAAAAGAACCAAATTTAAAAGAAAATCTGAACAATTGTAAAACAGATATTTATTACTTGACTGATATCTTTGGTACGTTTAACAAAGTTAATTTGCAGCAGCAGGGTGACGATCTCAGCTTAATTAAAACAAAATCGATAACGTCGGCTTTTGTATCCTTATCCTTCATAAACATAATTTAAGCAGAAAAGAATATTCACAGTTTCCGTATTTGTCAAAATTACCAGAAACACTTCTAGACGATATTATTTTATCATATGTCACTCACTTGGACGCACTATACAAGGATTTTACTAAGAGGTTTGAGGATCTCTTAAATTTACAAATTCCTCAATGGATAATAAGTCGGTACAATATCACAGCCATGGAAGAAGCCAATGTGATAACGCAAGAAGAGTTGATCACCATCAGCACAGACGAGGAGCTTAAGCAGAAGTTCAACCAAGGCTAGCTGAAGTTCTGGTTGCAGCGCTACATTGAAAAACAGTATCCTGCATTGTGGAACATTGGTGAAAAATACCTTATCGCTTTTCCATCATCGTACCTAGTCGAAAAAGGCTTCAGTGTGGTTAGAAACATTTCGATAAAACAAAGACACCGTTTGAAAATCAATGAACGCGGAGATTTAAGGCTTCAACTCACCAATATTGAACAAGATTTAGCTAGATTGGTAGAAAGTCACCAGGTTCACCCTTCACACTTAATTTTTTATTTTTTTGAGCTTTACTTTGCAATTTGAATGTTTTTTTCAAAAATAATTACCTACTTAAGTATTTTTACCTAATTTGTATTAATAATTATTATTTACACTTGATATTTACTGAATTTTATGTCTATTTATTTTGTTAAATTTTGATGAGAAAATGATGTCCAGTTTACTCACTTAACCAACCACAAAGTTTTTAAATTGGTAAGTATTTTGTATCAAGAGGAAAAAAACTAGAGATAGGATTTTTAAAGTAATTTGACTATGGGTGTCCGAGGTATCAGTTCATTTTGGAAAAAGGGTCTCTGGCCCAAAATAGTTTGGGAATCCCTGTGTACAACATATGTTCGTCTAACGCTGAATTAACAGTAGATTTGAAGTCGCTTACTTTAGTTGCAACTAACTGGGTACATTTATTGGCAAATTCCTTAAAACAAATTCGAAGTGACATACTTTCCGAATTTGCAGCAGAAAGAAGTTCTTGCTGGTAAAATTGTTCCATAGAATTAGTTATAGAATTCCACAAAAGATACAGAATTACAAGCTTTGCATCTCTTTGGGAATAGATCTTTAAATATACGTATAGACTTACACTATATTATTCGTAGTTGTAATGCGAGCACGAAAACAATGACACATTTTGAATTTCTTCTCCACATTTCTTCAAAAGAGTTAAAAAATAATTTATATTTTACTGATAGTGGCTACTACATAAATTCTCTTTGAATAGATTGCAGTCAATAATATTTTTTGCATAAAGAACATCCCGAAATTGTTGCATAAGGAACCGTCGATCTGTTTTTTCAGTTCCGTGTATCTGGTCCCATAGCCAGCTCCATGCAGCTTGCATCACATGAAACGTGCAAAGTAATTGTGGTTTACATAGGAAATATAGTATGGAGCGCATTTATTTCTGCAGCTGAATCGTCTGTCATGAAAACTGGTCCTAGGATCTCCATAAATTAGTAACACAAAAAAAAATGTATAGAATTACCCATTTGATCACACGATGTGCTGATTTACCGACGATTCACTGGAAAAATGCATACTTCAAAATGTCCCCCTTTTCTCCACCAATTTTTCGAAAATACTATTGCTTGTTCTTTCTCCATAATTCTAAGAAGAAGAAACTAAGAAGACGATTTAATACAAATATATACTTTCGTTGTTCATATAAGTGATAAATTGAGCGATCCATCGGATTTACTTGGGCATTGGCAAGATATTCACATATTTTATCAATTGAAATGGTAGCCATTGGTGAAGATTCATGGAAATATTTGGCTTGGCTGGGAGTCATTCCTTGATTAAAGTACTTAATAAATTGATCTTTTGTAGACGAACTTACTCTAAGATAGCTATAGGCTTCTCCCACCGAAACCCTGTAGCTGTGTTCAAAATATACCTATAATTATTAAAATAATATTCTTGTTTTACTACAAATTCAAACTAACTTACTTCTACTATGGAGTTCAGGCCCGCCTTAAGCAACAAATCTCTGCATCTTGAATATTTGTTTTGTTTTTTAACCTTAATAAAGATGTTTTCTGCGCAGTTCCTATTCCTTTCCCTAACGCTGCCTGTTCTTCTTTCCTTATTTTTAACATTGTGCTGACAAACCTAATCTTTTCAGTACTGCAGTTCTTTAAATTCGGATACGTTCTGTTTGCAATCCATTCTGTGAAAGTGGCTTTGTAAAACTGTTTAATCCAATTTTTGCTGAAGTATCTATATCCGAGCCTATATTACTTTCAATTTTATTTACTAGAATAACTTTGGATTGGTCACAGTTAATAATTCCAATATTACAATCAAAAGTTTTCATAGTTTCTATTACACTTTCTTCTCCACCGTGATTCATATTCACAAACCTACTATCACACTACGTACAAAGATACGCCAAATAACGTCTAAATTGCACGTGGATCAGTCGAACATTGATGTAACAGCGCATGATATTATGCAATGCAAGACGACGCGCTAAATAACAAGTCATGAGTACGTTGCGCAGACTGTCCAGGGAATGGAGTGCTTTGGCGGTATTACATTTTCTAGCGTATCAGCGCAACCAGTTAAGTTCACGGTCTAGGAAACGTAAAAGTGCATACCAATATAACAATTCGCAACAGTTCATGTTACCATAGAATACATAAATTAGGTGCATAGAGATCACAAGCAAATGGTTACCTTTCAAATATAATAGACACTTTAGATAAAAAACAAGGATCTATCAAAAACGTTTACCCAGTTAACAGAACCAATGGAAAATAAATACATGTCCCTTTCACAATTTAGAAAAATATCAGAAAAAATAGTTCACATATTACAAAAAACAAGAAGTAGCAATATTCTTAAATGTTTGTACAATTCGAAATATCCAACTAACGACATTTTGCAGTCGGGTGTCTATAAATTAAACTGCACATCCTGTAATTCTGTTTACATTAGGCAAAAATTTAGAAACCGACATTCGATAGAGATGATACATAGGCAACCCACAGGCAAATCAAATTATGCCAAACATATATAAGATAATCATCTTATGACTACAGAAAACATTATTAAATTTTTAGTTTTTAATAGTAAAAAATAGTAAAACATTTATAAACATAAAAAGAAAGTACCATTAATACACGAACAGGTAAACCTTATATAGTCACCGTTAACAAACATGTTAATATAGAATTGTAATATATATCACGTTTGATTATTACCTTAATGATTTGTTACTATCGCTAATTGTTTTACTTATCTATTGTCTCTTGGTAATAATACATATTGTATTAAAAAGCGTTGAGAAATAAAGTATGGTGTTTGTACAAATAAATGGTTAATTCTTGCGGTAGGTGTTTTTTGAATTAATTTGCAGTGATCGGCCATCGGTAATTACTTGTGGTATTCGCGAGACCTGTCCCTTTAATATTAATGGGTTTGTTGCTGCGTTTTGCTCCCTCCTATGGGGTGCTTATCCGGTTCTTTCGGCTCGTTAGAGCCTTGAGGATTCTCATTACGAAAGCGAAGCCGTCGTCTTCGGAATTCTGTGTTGTTTTTGGTCTGTTTGAGGCCGTTATTTGCGCGTAGCTGGTTCCTTGATCTACTTTTCTTACAAGCGGTCTTTTATTGGTCCTTCTGCTTTCGGCGTTCTTGCCCTTTCTGCTATAGTTTGCGATGTCCAACCCGGTGCAGTTGCAGCACATTGCATTTCAATTTTCCCTTATCAATGTGCATTCGCGATTGTGGTACGGTTCCGCGCACGTCACGTATCTCGGAGTTGCGTGGCAGCCGCTGGTTGAATGTACCTAACGTTGGCAGTTGTGGCATTTGCTAATCCCAGTTGTGGACTGACTTGATTCGTACCCTCATGCAATCAATTGTTGTCATGTTGTAAATGTCTTTAGCCTTTTCGTTCCTTTCCAGGTGAAATAGAAACATGGACGTTTTTTCTGCGTTCACACCCTGCGAGTATCCTGGTAAGTTTTTTTACAGCGAACCTCCTTAAGTTTGTTTCCAACCATCTCTGCCGTGACGTCGTCCTGCGGGATTCCCTTGATTACTACTTTTAGCGGTTTAGCCTCTTCAAGTAGGTAGACATCGAATTGCAGTCCATCGGTGTCGAATACTTTCGCTGTGCTCCATATATATATATATATATATATATATATATATATATATATATATATATATATATATATATATATATATATATATATATATATATATATATATATTCTAAAGCTTTTAAATGTCCCGCAAAATCTTCTATCTTAGCAAAATAATTTCCATTCATGTGCTACTTTCATTAGTTTTAAACGTAACAAGTGGTTCCAGTGTTGTCAAGGTAATTCTATACATACCATTATACGGAATAAAAATAAAACCGTCTCTTTTAAGGACATCTCTATCTAGTTTTAAAAATGTACTTTTAATGCAATCTTAAAAAGCTTTGGAACCACTCGTTTCTGTCAGAACTTCCAAGATAAGATATTGCCTTTTTTTATTAATCACGTAAGCATAAATATTATAAGTTCCAAACGTATCCGGGTTCTTCCAAGATGACTTAAAATAGTTAATTCTATTGTCCCTAAACTGTAACACGTGCTGTTCTTTTGTAGTCTTCTACTGTTCTACTGTAGTCTCCTTCTACGCTGTTAGTCTGTTCTATATACTCTATTTTTCGTTTCTTTAAAGTTACTTCTTCCAATTCCACCTTACGCTTCTCTGTAAATAGTACATAAGCTTTTGATGTAAATTCTATTTCCTTAAGATAGTAGGGTTTTAGTTTGTTTGTTATATTGCTTCTTTTTCTTAAAACCTGGGGAATTTCGTTGCTTGTTTGAACGAGCCATTTTCCTCTACGTTAATTGCTTCCGTTAGTCTAGAAAATGGTGTTGTAGATCTAGCGAAATAGGTCTCCCTAGCTTTAAAAAAACATTTTTGTACAATACTCATATCGCCGTTGTTTCTTACTTCCTCAACAATCTCTCTATGCAATTTATATGCAGGCAATTAAAACCAAATGCAGAAATTACATAACTTATTAACTTGGATCTCTCCTTTAAATTCTCTTTTAGTTTTAATCGGAGTCCAGTCAACTTTCTTGTATTTCCGTTTCCCCAGTATACAAATTGCAGCACGTTGTTAAACACCAAGCAACAACTATTTTCTAAAGTGGGTGTTAATTTTCTCCACATTTTTGGGATATATACAGAATACACAAACACTTCAATCACTTCATGTGATTCGAATGGAACGGTAACAAACACAACAATAAGAGCAATAACAAACGCAGCAGTAATAATAGTTTACGGCAGGTATTTAAAAATTTGCCCTTCTGCAGCGGTGCAATACCCTAGACGATCTTCAAGCTCTCTCCGAGTGCTATCAAGCATATGAGGTGTTATCTGTCCGCAAATATTCCTAATGACCTGCTTCCAATTCTTCCATAGAAGCATAAGTAGGGTTGCTGGGATACAAATGACGCTGGTTACTTCTCGAATCAACAAAATTTTATCATCGTACTTGGATTATTTGTTATATTCCTGTAAAACTAAGTAAATAATAGCACCAATGTTTCAAATACAATTCCACAATTGCTTTTTATAATATTTATGGTTCTCGTTTGATTTTCAACGAGGATAGATGTCATGTACATGTGCGCGCTAAGATATCGGTGACCTGCGATAAAGTGAGTTAACCCGAACCTCTTACCGTATAATAATAAATACCAATTTTATTTAAATTAAATTAATAATAAAATGAATTTTATACGCAATAATAAGATCTAAGCAAAAGTGTGCAGACCGACAAGGCTTTCTACCAACCCCCTGGGGCAATGAAATTCCCGCAGTACCCGCCCAAATGGCCCCGCCAACAATAGCGATTACGCCAGACCAATCACAGATGTACAGTACGCAGATTTAACAATTTCCAGGTAATTCCACTCAAAATTACTATTCCCAACCTCACCAACAAGCGCAAAATTACAATCAGTACACAACTTTCCCTCTCCCAATTCAAATCGACACTTACTGGACTCAAGTAACACAAAAAGAGGAAGAAACCCGCAAGACAACGCTGGACATAAATCCAAACTTACAAAAGGAGACGATTACTGTCTAGACGCACCCTCGACCTCTAATCGCTTCTCATCCCTCGCTGATGCAGAAATCGATGACGAAAGCCAAAAAACAAGTTCCGAAAACGTAGTCAAGCCTCCTCCAGTATTCGTAACTGGCGTAAAAAACATCACACCAGTTGTAAAACTTTTGGATGAAGTTAGTAAAAAACAGTATGAAATAAAGGCTCTCAACGGTGACCAAGTTAAAGTCCAACCAAAAACAACTGAACAATACGGAATAATCATTAAAGCCCTAACTGATAAAGAACAGAATTCCATACCTTCAAACTTAAAGAAGAGGGAAGCTACAAAGTAGTGTTAAAAAACATGCACCACTCCATAAATTCAGAAGAAATAAAACATGAAATCGAAAAATTAGGTCATAAAGTCACCGATATTTAGAACGTGAAACAATTTAGAACCAAACTACCTATCCCTATGTTTTTCGTCGAACTAAAGCCTGCTACTAATAATAAAGAAATCTTTAATGTGGAATACATGCAACAATGTAAGATTAAATTCGAACCACCCAAGTACAAAAAGGAGATCCCTTAGTGTGCCAAAGGTAAGGACACCAAAAACTTTGGCACCTAAAACCAAGATGTATAAAATGTGCAGAAGATCAATTAACGGCTGAGTGCCTAAGAAAAGACAAATCTCGAGATGTAAAATGCGTCCTATGCGGGGGAAACCACCCAGCCAATCATAAAGGGTGTACCATTTACAAAGAACTCCAAAAGAAAACTTTCCTCGCTCTCAGACATAAACAATATACTCCACCCGAAAGGATCAACCAATTTCAACAAGTCCAACCTGGATTGTCTTTCTCACAAGCAAGTAGGATCCAAAACCAACCACTTCAAAATACCATACAAACAACAAACACAAATCAAACATACCAGCCAAATAATGAAATGCAAGAACCAAAGAATATGTTGAAAGCACTGTTTGAGCAAATGGGAACACTCCTAACAACAGTTCTTTCTAAACTCAAATAATGGATAAGATGTTACAAATTGCACTATGGAATGCGAATGGCCTGTCCCAACATTTAGAAGAATTGAAAATATTTATCAGTAACCACAACCTTGACATCATGCTGATATCCGAAACGCACTTCACTGAAAAAAGCTACATAAGAATCCCGAACTATACAGTGTATTCCACAAATCACCCAGCTGGAACAGCTAGAGGTGGGGCAGCTGTAATAATTAAAAACACAATTAAGCATCATCAGACTATCGAATTCTGTCAGGCCTGCAGGCAGCTAACGTGTCCATAGAGGATTCAACAGGTCCCCTTATAATATCGGCTGTGTATTTTCCCCCCAAATACCCTGTAAAGCAGTAACAATATGAAAACTTCTTCAGCACCCTAGGAAGACGATTTATAGCGGGTGGTGACTACAACGCTTAACACACAATATGGGGTTCCAGACTTATTACACTCAAAGGTCAACAATTGTACCAAACAACAGAAAAGAACAATTTGAAATTTATAACGACTGGAGAACCAACGTACTGGCCCACCGGCGTAAACAAACAACCCAACCTCGTCGATTTCTGTATCACAAAAGGTATTCCGCAACATTTGACTATAGCAAAATCATGTGTTGACCTATCAACTGATCACTCACCAATCCTAGTCACTCTCAGTGCTACAGTGATGAGTAAACAGAATGAACCGAGACTAAGTAGCAAACTTACGATCTGGGATTACTACAGACATATAATTGATAAGAACTTAACCCTCAAAGTCCCGCTTAAAACTGCCCAAGATCTTGAAGAGGCAGCCAAACACTTCAATGACACCATTCAGCAGGCAGGCTGACTGCTACCCCTGAAGCTAGTAGACCCCTCGAAACCTTCGATTGCCCTACAGCAGTCATGAACAAAATTAAAGGAAAAAGAAAGCTACAAAAACAATGGAGGAGACCAAGAACCACGGAAAGCAAACTTTTACTGAACGCTGCCACGCGGGAGCTAACTTAACTCCTAAATGAAAATAAAAACGCTTGTATAGAAACATTCCTTAAGAATCTCACCCCCACAGAGGCTACGGAATACTCTCTCTGGAGGACTACCAAAAAAAAAACAATGCAAAAAAGCTACTCCTCCCATCAGGACACTCCAAGACACCTGGGCAAGAAGCAATGAAGACAAAGCCCAATCGTTTGCTGAATATTTAACCGAAGTGTTCCGACCGCACCCCTCAGACAACGGACCAGACGATGAAAATGAAATCATCCAATCTTTAGAAGAACCTTATCAGCTCGAACCATCTGTCGAGGGTTTCAAAACTGGGGAAATTTTAGAAGTCATAAATACCCTAAATGTCAAGAATGCCTCTGGCTACGACCTGATTACCGCGAAAGCTCTCAAAGAACTGCCTCACATTGGAATAAAGTACATTACTCAACTGTTTAACGCTGTGCTACCGAATTGGATATTTCCCTGCGCAATGGAAAGTGGCCCAAATTATCCTTATCTTAAAATCAGGTAAATCTCCTGCAGAACTAAATTTATACAGACCAATAAGCCTTTTACCAGTCATATTAAAAGTTTTCGAAAAACTTATTCTCAAGAGATTACTTCCCATTCCCGAAAACGCAGAGACGATTCCAAATCACCAGTTTGGTTTTCGTCAAATGCACTCCACAGTTGAACAAATCCACAGAATAGTGGAACAAATAAATTCATCTTTTGAAACTCGACAATACTGCTCAGCTGCATTTCTCGACATTACCCAGGCCTTTGATAAGGTCTGGTCTACCGGATTACTGTATAAGTTACGCAATCTCTTCCCACTCAACTATTTCCTAATTCTAAAATCCTACCTTCATAAGAGACACTTCCTGGCTAAAGTTTAATCGGAACACTCTGAACTCTTCCCAATAAATCCAAGGTAGTGTACTCGGGCCTTTATTGTACCTAATCTACACCGCAGACTTGCCAACTTCAGCAGAAGTCCTAACTGCAACATTTGAGGATGACACCGCCATACTAGAGTCGGACACTGATCACATAATGGCCTCGCAAAAACTACAGACTAATCCTATCTCCATTAAAACTGGCTAAAGAAATGGAGAATAAAAGTAAACGAATCCAAAACAGTCCATATAACCTTCACCACGCGAAGAGAAAGCTGCCCTCCAGTGCAACTAAACAACTCCTGGTTAACGCAACTACAAGAAGTGAAGTACCTGGGAGTTCAGCTTGATAGAAGACTTACATGGCGGAAGCATATCTTCACTAAGAGAAAGCAATTAGGAATGGCCCTCCAAAATGTAGGACGAACCTCCACACTTAGTCTGGAAAATAAGCTAATGGTGTAAAAAGTAATATTAAAACCAATATGGACATACGCAATCCAACTGTGGGGCACTGCATCAATTCTAACATTGAAATACTGGAGCGCTTCCAATCTAAAGTGCTGAGCATGATAACGAATGCCCAATGGTTCATTCCCAACACCGTAATCCGAAGGGATCTCCAAACCCCAACAGTTAAGGAAGAAATACAACGCCACACCCTACACTACAGTGCACGACTTAGAGTTCATCCCAATGAACTAGCAGTGAACCTAATCAAAGAGCCCCACAACAGACGATTAAACAGATTTTTGCCAAGTAATCTAGTGAATAGATTTTGAATAATCATGTAGATAGGGTAGCTTAAGTTAGGTTATAAGCCTTAGTTTGTAAGTTCTAATCCCCAGTCGCAAGAAGCTTATAAGCTTACTGTTACAGAAGTCCGTTGGTGAGCATACTTCTACATGTCATCTCTACCGTCACGCAATTTACTGAATGTACTAGTGCAAATTGTAAATAAAATGGGATATCTAATAAAAAAAAATTCTCAACGTGCTTCAAAACAACATATGTCAGTATCAGAAGGAAATATATAAGTGAAATAATTAATAATAATCATTAAGGTAAAACAGCAAACGTGATGTCAATATAAATCCACATTTAAAATGTCTGTTGACAGTGAGTCTCTAAGACCAACCTGTTCGTTCATTAAAGATACTTTTTGTTTATATGTATAAATTTTAAATTTGTCTTTTATTAAAATTTGATGACGTTTTGTGAAGTGATAAAGTGACTGAAACATATTAAATATGGAATTTCACGAAGGTTAAAGAATGTAAATCTAAGTATATAAATTAGTTAAATAAATAAAAGTATAGAGTGGAAAGTAACTTACGCAAGTGGAATTGCTATCGAAATGTTAGACATTTAAATAAATTAATTCGCGACAATCAAGGTTCAAGAAGTGGAATGAAACTGGTGGGTGCTTACATACATATTGTAAACGTGAGGGTCACAGGGCATACATGAAGGAGGATCACAAGTAGGGAAAATGTATGCAAATGGCCAACTTTAAAGGGGGATAACATATTTGTAGGAAAAGAACGAATTAGATGGGTACAATTAATAACAGAAGGTAACAACGGTAAGGATTTTTCGATGCATTACGGAATAAAAAATTCTGCTAGTCTTCTACGTTCTCATGCGAGAAGCACCGTAAGAATTGTTTCATTTTGTAGTAGAATATCGCAGTTTCATCACGCTTCTCTTGTAATTTCAGATGATTTCGAAATCGACAGTACACTATCGATATCGCATCGTGCTGATACAGAAGAATGTAGAATTTCCATAATACAGTTCGACAGTTCGCATTTAAACCATATTTCTAGTTGATATTCGATTTGCTCATTTTGCATATGCTTTTCTAATTGCATATATAAGATATAGAACATATTATGATCACTTCGAAAATCTAGATCGCTGAAACTGTGTTGTTTTCAGGTTCCTTGAGCATAAGCAAACAGTATTTGCAATATACGTGTCCGTATTCACGTCCACGTCCGCAACGGTCTCCGTATCGGTATCCGTATCCGTGTCCGTGTCCGTGTCCGTGTCCGTGTCCGTGTCCGTGTCCGTGTCCGTGTCCGTGTCCGTGTCCGTGTCCGTGTGGTGTCGTGTCGTGTCCGTGTCCGTGTCCGTGTCAGTGTCCGTGTCCGTGTCCGTGTCGTGTCGTGTCCGTGTCCGTGTCCGTGTCCGTGTCCGTGTCCGTGTCCGTGTCCGTGTCCGTGTCCGTGTCCGTGTCCGTGTCCGTATCCGTACCCGTATCCGTATCCGTATCCGTATCCGTATCCGTATCCGTATCCGTATCCGTATCCGTATCCGTATCCGTATCCGTATCCGTATCCGTATCCGTGTCGGTACCCGTATCCGTATCCGTATCCGTATCCGTATCCGTATCCGTATCCGTATCCGTATCCGTATCCGTATCCGTATCCGTATCCGTATCCGTATCCGTATCCGTGTCCGTGTCCGTATCCGTATCCGCATCCGTATTTGTATCCGTATCCGTATCCGTATCCGTACCCGTATCCGTATCCGTATCTCTATCTGTATTCGTATCCGTATACGCATCCGTATCGAATTCCTCAAATTAAATTCTTGTAAAGATTGATTTTTTGTTAATAAATTACATGACTGGCCAACGAGCCCGATCTCTAAAATGACAAAAACCGCTAATTATTACTAAAAGTTAAATAATACGCCGTCTATGAGCACTACTCCAGCATGCGTGCGGTATGATTTCATGAGTGGGTATATGTGTGCGTGAAACCATTTTCTAGAAGATACCATAAAGGCTACAAAATTGACAATTGACGTTTATTGCTTTGGTTAAATTTGTAGATTACTGTATTTTAAGTTTATATGCCCTTAAAATTAAGGGTAGTGTGTATCAGACAAATAACGGTTTACAGTAACGCGCCTAATAAACTACTGTAACAGTATGTCTAGAAAGACTGACATTAGGCTGTTGTTGGAAGTTCAACAGAGTTTATTAAAATTACAGATGTTTAACTATATATATATATATATATATATATATATATATATATATATATATATATATATATATATATATATATATATGATATGTAGTTACAAAGTAAAATTATGTTGGTGGTGCGCTGATCAGGAGTATTCGTCCTCTTCAGCACGTGGAAAGCATGGTTGTTGGGTTGCGTGATGTCGAAGTAATGTCTGTTGATATCGGGTTGTGTAGTTTGTTGGTTTCTAAAAAAAAGGTAGTCGTGTGGGTGTTGTAGCTATTGGAGTTGGTGCTATGTGGACTGTCCCGTTGTCCCTTGGTTGGTGTATGTAGTGTTGCGGTTTTTCTGCCTCGGATATCTGAAATAAAGAGAAAACCGTATAAGTTTGGTCGTCATAATTTCTTGCACAACTATTATTGCGCAGTAGTAGTATGACATTTCTGTACCAGTATAGAAAAAGTAGAAGACCGGATTTGCACAGGAAAAAGTTATTTCAAGTCGATACTAGTATACTTATAAGAGGCATCTCATCTGGTTGTCTGAGCTAACGCTGCTGCGACATTGCGGACAACAGGTAGGGCCTTGGCCCAATATAAGCTCCCGAGAAAACCCTAGTGTGTAGAACGGGTGTTTTCGCGACCGCGGCTCTAACTGCCTTCTCACTACCGCTCGCTGTCACTTTGGCGTAACTAACGCCGTTTGATGTTGAGAGAGTATCGCTCTCTGCGGTGTCCGCTTATTTCGCTGTCGGAAGTGTTCGCTTTTGGAACTACGGGCATTCCCTGTATGCGACAGAATCCCTAGCACCGGTAACAATGTTAGATGTCAGATTTCCACCTGAAGTATTCGATGGAGATATGTAGTCCAACCACGTACTCCACCTGCCGGACCCTCCTTAGGTCTCCTTCTGTTGGGAGCGTCACCGGTAGGGGCTGGATCGGTCATCTTTGTTTCTTAATTCTGAAACAAGAAATGGGATTAATTCCTCGGTCGTAGCTACAGGTGCTCCCCGTAGAACCACCTTGGATTTAAGTTCCTCCACTACGTGGTAAGTATGGTACGGAGTACCATGCCTATCCATTCACCGCACCAGCATGTTATCGCCCTTGGCTGTGGCACGCTGTGTCCTGTATCTATCGCTGATTGCATTTACCCTGGTGAAGGCCAACCCTCGTCGGTCAAATTCTCGAAAGAAGGTGACCCAGTGGTCCAGACGACACCTTCTCCCTGGTAACGGCGGCTTCCATAACTTCCGGGCGACCCGTGATGTCTGCAAAGGTCTCGAAAGCCTAGGTGTTCGGCGTGGGCATGCAGAACCGTCTATCGATGTCATGTTCGGCCTGTTATTCTGCGTCACGAAGTCCGTAGGGGTCTGATGGATCCGTGGCGGGCCTCTTCTTCAATGGTGTTGGTGGCGGCCGCGGCGGTGACGGTGGTCCTCCAAGAGGCTGCTGGCTGATCGTTCGATGCAGGTCAAGCAGCAACAATAACGCGAACGTTGTCGGCGTTCCTCTTATCATCCATGGTTCATCGTTCATCGCAAAAACGATGATGTTGTCTCTGTCTGTGAATTGACAAACTTGTCTGTCTGTTAAGGATGACCTTTCTGAACGAGATGCGAATCTTGAATGAAAGGAGGTGGAAAACCGGCTGCAACCATTTCTATCAAAAAGAGTATTGGAATAAATAGTCGCATCTATTGCACTCAGCGAAGCAATTTTTTGAAGAATAATAGTTGTCTCTTATTCGAGTATGGAATGTCTATTAGTCAGTACTGTTTATCTAAAAGAAGTTATGTTGGTATCATAAGAGAAATTGTTGCGGCAGCACTGATTGTCATTTTACCCTCTACACGAAAATATTTTTGACCAAGTGGCTAAGAATGACATAACCTACAACAGTGACGTGTCATTTGTAAATGAAGTGATGGGAATGTGAATGGATGAAGTAATGGTATGTAGGGTGATAATCTAAACAAGGCATTACAATATTGCTTAACAGTAATTAAATAAAATAATTTCCTCAAAAAAAAAATGTTTAATGAAGATAAAGAATATGAGTAAGCCATCTAGGGCACAATACAGCTCGTTTATATAGTATTATTGATTTAGTAGGTATTTAAGAATATGTGTTTAAAAAAATGAGAACTTTTCTTTAAATTGGTGGTACGTATATGAAATTAAAGCTTCTTTCTTAGATCAGTTCAGCGATAAGTGGACTTTATCATCGATGATAATAGGTTTTAGAGATGTATAACCATATACATTTACCTGCTAGTCTTCAGTTTTGCTTTTGCGACATGAAGAGGCTGTGTAATTATTGTATTTGGTATTTAGAAAAGATTAAGAGACAGTAGTAATAAACATCCTAGACGTAAAACTCAAAAACTGATTTACAATACAATCCTGTATGTCCTTATACGTTTTGATTTGTTATTGTTGTAAAAGACATACTTCCGCAATCAATAAAATTACTTGGTTGCTGAGAGGCTTGAAACAGAAAAATTGTTTAAAGAAAAATGTAGGAGGTATAATTTGTAATATTATACTACCCGATAATCCACAATTAATCCAGCAATTTTAACAACCTTTAATTACAGTGGTACTTCTATGAACTTATATAGGCACTTATGTAAAATAATATACATATTATTTAAATAATTACTAGAATGAGTTGTGTAAAACTAGTTTTCAAGCGATTGACTTAAATTTAGATAACTGTAGTTTTTTACAACATTTTGTTTTGAATATAAATTTGAATATCATACTATATAAGTATAAAGTGCCAAATGGTTATTATAAAACAATTTATAACTAGCGAACTTTAATAAAGAGGTTCGTTGTTAGGACATTCACTTTTTGACATCTTCAGTGTATCCATTTTTTAATTTTAAGTTTATACTCCACCAACTTTGTGTAAGAACTTACAAAATGCTACTTAATACACAGCAGAAATTCCATACCTGTTTTTTTTTTGTTGATAAACTATTCCTTTTTGCGATCAGTATTCAATTGATGTCAACTAATATCAAAGATCTTATATTTAAAATACCAGGTAGAATAAGATAATCTATTAATTATAATTTCCCATTAGTTCGTAATTGTATAAAATACAAGCCTAATAGTATTCTTATAACCTGTACTGGTTCAATAGTAAGTAAACGTTATTGAAAACATATTCATTAAATTACTCATCAGTGATCTCAGCATATTTAGACAATGTCATAAATAAATGAGCATAACGTTCTTTGAAAGATCCAGTTCAAATTAATTAAACAAGTGTTAAGACTGAACAGAGTACATCAGTACGTATTAAATTACAAGATTAAATAGTAATTTTAGGAATTCATTGCGAGACTGAATTATACCAAACATCAGCTACTGTGATGGTGATAAACAGGCCTAATTCATATGGAAATCAAAGCGAATGGATTTGCATACATTATTGAAGTTTATATACTAATAAAATTCAGTTTCGGAATTCATTGTTGCAACTTTTGACAACTTAAAATTTAATGAAATGTCTCCCTCATACAATGTTTACAAAACTGATTAGTTGGAAAAGGAAATTACTCGTTAACATTGTGACATTTTTTGAGGGGATTATTTTTTCAAAACGATTCACTTGAAAAAAACCTGAACTTAAATCTCTACAGATTTCTTATCTAAAATGATTGACACTAAGCTTTCTGCTAAACAAACAGTCACATAAAACACTGCCTATCCGCTATCTAACCAGTAACAAATTTTATTCATTGGATATTTTCTTAAACACTTATAAAATTTCAAAATTCGTGATACTTCTCAGCAAGTACATTAATCTATGACCATAATATTAAAAGCGAAAATATATTGAGGGTTGAAGCATTTTTTGGTAACGTTTTTAGTGACATATTTATAAGGGATATAAAACATAACTTCACAAGCTTTCCGCAAGTTTAGTTTTTGTGGTTACAGGAATTTGTAGGTCTGTCGCTTTATGATTTTGCAGTAATAAAATTATATTACCTACAATAAAATATAGACTTTAATAATACGCATTTTCCAAACATCCGTTATATTTAGGGTTGTAAAGTGAGCCAGTTTTCGGGTGGCCAACCGCTTGACCACTGGAACTTGGGGTCTTGCGAACTTTACGTGAATCTCTACAAATTTTATTGCTACCCTCCATAGCTTCTAACTAAAATGCAATAAATATTTACTACTTTATTTAAGCACCTGAGACCTATAGGCTGTGATAATGAACGTTTAAACTTGTCTCTTAGGTAAAGTAATTTTTTTTTTCTTTGACATTTGGTAGACGTAATTTTACAATTCTCTAATTAGTACTCTTTTAAACACATTTATCTACCTATTTGTGAAAAATCTCCAAGAAGACTAACAAAACTGGTTTCATTAAAACAAAGCTAATGGATGAATACATTGGCTTGAAATGTCGTTTCAGTTAAATAGATTTAATGAACCAGTTCACTGAAATTGATTTTAATTTTTATGTTGTGATTCACTATTCTATAATTTATGTAAATTACTTAATTAGAGTGACCTACAAGTTGATACTATCTTTGAAATTAATAGAAAACAATTTCATAGTTTCAGAAATTGACCTATAAATAAACAAAAGTGTTTAAATTTTCATTCCGTATAATTTTAATGGTATTATTAACTACTATGTAAGCAAGGTGGATTTCCAACGTACATTTTTAGGTATCTTAAATTTAAATATCTCGTTTATCACTTTGATATTGCTTTACTAAAGGTGCATATATAGTTTAAAACAGTTAAATATGTTATGTTATATACCCATTGCATTAATACCTAATAAGCAACATTCATATCTAATAGGTGTAAGTACATTAAGTTAAATAATCCATATTACATTATAAATCATCTGTTTGCGTTGTAACAAAAAGTATACATTTTTTACATTAAAATGCCCTTTACATAAGCGTAAACCTTTTAAATAGATATTTCTAAAATTGTTGTTTATTTTTGATCTTTTTCCTATTTATTCCATATTTTACAAGTACAGTCATTTGGGAAAACATAATCTATGTAGACCATGTACATCTATGTTAACAGAAAAATGGTACAATTTCATCTCATGAATTTATTACACAAGACGATTAAAGGCATTTTAACATCATGTGAAAGATGTTAATTCACGAGATATTAATTTCCCTTTTTGTAATTTGCTTCCATTTTGATTCTTTAATAGACATATTAAGAACGGCATCATCTCCGATGTGATTATAGCCATGAATGGACGTAACATTTTACGAAAATTTTTAGGTTGGCAAAACTTGGTCAGGAATTATGTTACCGGTGTGAAAACAGCAACCAAAGATATCCGAGGGTGACGTCACAGCTCTAAAGTTATACCACTGTAGTGACGTCAAAGTTTAAATGGGATATTCCTATAGTAGTGTCACATTACAATTTTTTCCCGTAAATGGTTGGGAAACATACAGGGGCGTATCAATTTCTGTACTAAAATCAAACCTTCCAGTTCCATTACACGCAATTTTCATAGAACTGCAATTGGTTGCTGGAATTCTGTTTTATAATTATAATATAAAATACATTTCCAAACAATAACGTGGAAACATCGCCAATGATTGGGACAATGCACAGGGGCGTAGCAAACTTTATGCTGTCATTCCATCCTTTACATGCAATTCTCATACAGCTGCAGATGGTAGCTGGAATTCTGTTACATAATTCTGATAGAAACAATTTTTTTTAACAATAATGTGAAAATTTCATCTCTCGCAAATGATTGAGAAACATACAGAGGCGTACCAAATTCGGTGCTAAAATCAAACCTTCTTTTACATGCAATATTCATAGAACTGCAGTTGGTTGCTGGACTTCTGTTTTATGATTATAATATGTAACACAGTTTCAAACAATAATGTGGAAATATCATCTCTCGCAAATGATTGGGAAACATCCAGGCGCGTACCTAATTTTGTACTAGATCAAACCTTCCTTCACATGTAATTTTCATAGAACTGCAGTTGCTTGTATTATAATTACACAACAGAAGTCCAGCAACCATCGGTAGCTGTACAAGAATTGCATGTAAAGGATGGAATGACAGGAAAGTGTTCGCTACTCCCCTGTACATTTCCCAATCATTTGTGAGAGATGAAATTTCCAAGTTATTGTTTGAAAATGTGTTTTATATTATAATAATAAAACAGAATTCCAGCAACCAACCGTAGCTCTAAGAAAATTGCATGTAAAGCAATCATTTTCAAGAGATGAAATTTTCATATTATTGTTAAAAAATATTTATTGCTTTATAATTTTATAACAAAGTGTCAGCAACTGGATATCTTCGGCAAAATGGCTTGCTAGTTTTGGTTGCTGTTTTCACACCGGTAATTATGTTAAGCATGTTACTCTAGCAAAATGTGTCAAACAGAGGATGCACCCAGTGGACAACTTTGATGTCAGCAAATTTGCCACCGTATTTTTGGCAATTTCGCGTATTTCAGGGTGCTTACATTCAAGATTATCTTGATTATCTTCCATTGCCGTGCTTTGTGACAGAATTTTGATAAAACAAAAGGCGACTAGTACAAATTTTCACTTTAAAAATTAAGACAAACCGCCATAAATATCCCTAAAAAATTGCTTAAAAAAAGGGCATATTACAAAAATAACGTGTTTCATAAGCCTTTGATGCACTCATTTTTTAAAAAAACTGGCCACTAGTTGTTTTAAAGCTTGGATTCGTGCTTCAAAAGCCGCCTTATGAAACTTGTTTCTTTAATATACTATTATCGTAGTGTATAATATTCTATTTCATTTTGTGCTAATACGTAAATAATTAAGTATTTAAAATTGCCAAGTTTTTCGTAAACGTCAAAAGCTAACGTTAGGGACCTCATCGTAGTTTGCAGTACGACCTGTTTAGCATTCGGGAGGTAATGGGTTCGATTCTCGTTACCGTCAACCCTCGTCAATAATCTTAAATACATTAACATACAAAATAAATCTCCCTTTTTAATATTGAATAATAATAATTATTTATTACATTATTATTATTTTTCCTTTTATATAATTCACTGTTTTATACAGGTTACATAATTTTATACATACGGTCCCCAAGAGGCAAGTAAATTTGGTGAATTGTGATTTAGTGAATTCATAACATTATTGCAGAAATGGTTAATTCATTATATTAGATGGACCCTTCATTCTGTTACAGGCGCTCCGAATGGCCAGTAGTAAGAGGGCCACCTTGGCCGCCATTTTGTTTTTTGTGACGTCACAAGCCCCACCCACTTGGACCCCTTACCTTTGACTTTGTTACCTTAACGCCCACGTAAGGCGTCGTATTTTTGTTGCGAAATTTGAATTTGTACTCTAATAACGGTTCCTACTCTCGTAAAACTTATAGAATGCGGAATTTGCTCTTGGGCTTCGCCCCCTGTCATAAAAATTGTATTCGAATAAGGGGCCCTAGCCTTGTAAGGTTGTTACAGAATTCCGGAACTTGCTTTCGGGCTTCGCCCCCTGTCATAGAAATTGTATTCTAATAAGAGGAAAGAAGAATCAATAGATAATGCATGTAACGATGATGATGATAAGTGTTTTTCATAATAAAAAGATGTTATTTACTCTGTGTTTATTATTATTAATACTTATTAGGGCCAGTTTTGATTTTTTTATCAGACATTTTAAGGATCTAAAAACCCAGGTATAAACCATGATTATGGTAGCAATGAATCACGGTCGAAGAAGAAGGTCGAAAAAAATGTGATTAAATAAATGATGTATTGTTTTTTATAATATATTTCAAACGCTAAGTTTTCTTTTAATTTTTATTAATAATCTTGTTTTCCTAACGGACGTTCGAACTTGCACTAACAATGCTGCAGTTAATGCGAAAGGGCAGTTAGGTGGGTAATTACAATAAGTGTGACACTGTTTTTTTTTTGCACATTGTAAGATAAATCAGACTTATTTTTTTGAATTGAGAGCAAGTTTTGCATGATTAAGTTAAATCAATTTGGTATTTTTGAATTGAGGTTGGTTTTTAGCAAGGTGTAAGTTAGTCCAATCAGTATTTTTGAACTGTAAGCTGGTTTTCGCAATGATTTGATTGATTGAGATTGATTGAGATTGATATGATTGTTCGATTTGATCGAGCGTGATTTATTTGAGATTGATCTAATTAGTCCTAGAAATATATCGCTAGGCGGCGCCACCTCTATTACAGAAAACATTCGCTAGTTTAAAAATATACCACTAGATGGCGCCACAAACAAAACCCCAACTAGTTATTCATTATTCCATTCACAACTAGATGGCGATAGAAATTCAAATTTCGCAACAAGAGGACCACTACAGGAGGTCGCAGACCCTAACAAACTTCCTATACTTGTCTTATAAGTTAGCATTAGGGCCCCTTATTACAATACTATTTATCGTTAAGTGGCCACGACAAGGGGTGCAGGCCCTAACACAAGTTCTTTTATTTGTCTTCTGAGATAAAATTAGGCACCCCTTATTAGAATACTATTTCTAACCATGGGCTACGGCAAGGGAGCGAAGGCCCGAGAGCAGCTTCCTATATCTGTCTTGTTTGATTAACATTTAAAAATTCCAGCGTCGACCGCTTCTATAAAATATCAATAATATAGGGTCATTTCAAATATCTTGTAACTTATATATGTGCTAATATTAGTGGTTAGCTAAACTAGTAACAATAGAAAATATCTCAAGATAAAATATAAGACGCACTACTGCCTCGAAACCGGATAAAGATAAATTCAAGAAGATGAATACGGTACAGCTTCTGAGAACGAGGAAGAAGGTTTGAAAGCGTGTATAGTATTTCCAGGGGTCGTGCTGAAAACAGCTAATTTAAGAATAATTTCACATTCATGCAATAATAATAGTAACCGTTAAAGGCTGTATATTATCCTTTGCATGTATTTAAAGTGTAACCATCATCGAATGAGCATTATTATTATTATGATCCAGCATCACGAATATTAGATGTTTTACGGCTTATTAATAAACTTTTACAATATAATCGTTCAAGATGAGAACGATGAGAAGAATGAGGTGAAATGTATCTCAAAATCTCGATGATAGTGATGCTCTATATGAAATTTCAAATAAGCTAAGGTACGTCACTGTTATTTCAAATATAATGTGAAGTAAATGTGTGTAAATGAACGTGCAGATAAATCAGACATAATTTTTCAAATGTATAGGTGCTGACCGTTTAAAAAGAGAATCTGCCTATATAAAAAAGCACCATTTCCGCCTTCGTTGTTAATAAGAAGAGACAGTAACCACATGTTGGAGCACTTGGAGAAATAGATGGAATAAAAACTGTTTAAGAGACTATTTTAAGAATTATTTTTTAATGCTAAGAGAGAAAAACGTATACACGAGGGGTTTATTTTTGTTCCTTACAATGGGTTGGGCTTTATTTACCAAACCAAGAACATTTTATAACTTTTAATACAAACGGCATGAGAACTTTTAATGGTAATAGGTTTGCTAAAATAGAGAATGTTGTATCACATTCTAAAGCACTAGAGAATTTGGAACAAGAACGTTTTACCCAACTAGATGTGGAACAAATTAACGATCTTCGAATGCAAGAAACTAAAGTTAATATTAAGACTACAAGCTGTTGGAAATTGGACATTTATCCGAGGGGGCAGAATTGGGTATAATAGGTACTAAACAGACAAGCTATAGAAATAAATTGAGTTATGTATTACAATAGAAAATATGAGCAGGTTGTACATATTTAATTATTGGTTAGAAAAGGGAATTGGAAGAACAATGTGTAGATTTAAATTGTAAAGTTAAAATTAAATTGGATGTACTATATAACCTTTTTAGGATAATTATGCAGCTTCTTTATCTATGACAGAATTGCGTTTTCTAAACTCAGAAATTAATTAATAGGCATAAATGTATAGATCATAATCGATATGTTTAAGGTCTATGCCTGGGTTTTTATATCTTTACAATAACTAATAAAAAGCAAAACTGACCCTAACCAGTAATAATAAGAACACAGATAAAATAACAATAAAATAAAATTGTGAAAAACACTCATCATCTTTACATGCCTTATCTATTAATACTTCTTCCCCATTATTAGAATACAATAGTAGTGATTAGGGGCCGGTTCTGGACCAATTCAAGGTCACTCGCCCTCTGGTGGTGAGAAATGTAAGCTTTTGGATCTCTTCAAGGTCAAACTTTTGGCGGGAAATTTTAATTTTTGGAGCTCGCTAAAAATAGAAATTTCAATGTCATCATCTTCATCATATTACAATATCACTCTGCGGTCAAACGTTTTGGCGGGAAATTTGTATGTCAAGGTCAAACGCTAAAGGTAGAAATTGCAATGCCATCATCATATTGCAAGGTCACTCTGCGGTCAAACGTTTTTTGGCGGGAAATTTGTATGTCAAGGTCAAAAGCTAAAAATAGAAATTGCAATGTCATCATCATATTACAATTCTTAGAGGTCTAAAAATAGAGTGGTCAAGGTCAAAGGTTATTGACCTGTAGGGGTATGGTATGACATTTCTTAGAAGTATAAAAGTAGAATAAATTCAACAAGAATGCGGGTTGTTGTCTATGCTAAAACCAAGGTGAAATGGTGCTTACATTGGCTAAATTGAGTCAAGGTGAAATAATGTTCTAAACTAAAATTAGGTGGGTATTTAACAAGTTTAAACATGTTGTGATACGTACTCAAGTCAAGAACACATATTAGTGATATAAACCGCAGCGAGGTGTGTTGAGATCAATCAGTTAGCAACTTGTAATTGTTAAACATGGAATTAGCAAAGCACCTATTGCAAACTTTTTAAAAGTGCATGTGACCTCGAGATATGAAAAAAGTATAAAGTGATTAATGTGGTAGTAATTAATACTAAGTATTGTGAACATATAGTGATGGAAACGGATAATTTTAAATGTATATTACCTCCACGCTTTTATGAGTATTTGAAAGAAGAAACTTGAATGGAAGAATTTAAAACGCAGCTAAACACGAGGGATGTCTTCATGAGTAGTTTGGGCAGTCGGGAAAACAACAAACATAACATTTTGTTTTTCATAATAGTGCCACAACCCCACCACATGATTTAACTAAAATCATTTCTTAAACAGCGGTTAGTCCTAGTGCAATTGCAAGCAAGTACAGTCGTTATAATGCAGGCAGAAATAACATCATTTCTGGAACGATCTAAACTCAGAAGTTCACCATTATATATGGATACCCCACATAGTTGCAGTAACAATATGAATAATAATTTTACCTTGTGTTGTTGGTGCTGTCAAAATAATGATGGTGATAGTAGCAGGAAAAATGAAGAGAAACATGATGAAGGTTATTCTTCTAACACTGACAGGAAGCCATATGATTTATCTGAAGTGTATAAACAAGCAGCTAATGAATACTTAATCCGCGGTATTTATTGTAAACTATCGAACGATACTCATCATGCAAAATATATGGAAATTGGATACAGTACACACCTCAAGCTTACACCAGTAGTGCGTATGAGGTATGCTGACTGTGATCAAAGCAATAATTTAGTGTTGGATATGAAGAAATGGAATGAGCTTCTAAGATGGCATTCATATGTAGAATTACAGTTTTTCCGATCCCAAGAAATTTAAAATAAAATTAATTGGTCAAATGTAAACGAGGATGAAGATATAATCTATGATCAACATTATCAATCTCTATCTATCAACCTTGGTATTTATTACAATTGGGAATTGATTAAAGGATATGCCAGAATTTTGAAAACTGTAATGATAGAAAACTAGAACTGCTGTTCTTGCACATTCAATTCACATTG
The DNA here is from genome assembly GCA_036346205.1 of Vesta saturnalis. Taxonomy (NCBI): domain Eukaryota; kingdom Metazoa; phylum Arthropoda; class Insecta; order Coleoptera; family Lampyridae; genus Vesta; species Vesta saturnalis. The sequence continues at coordinate 414,222 of JARFJB010002014.1, read as the reverse complement.
TATAGAAGAACTATTCAATTTGAAGTATATAATAAGCTATAGATTGGAATTTCTTGAATCTTACAATCTAGTGTGTTTTTATGAAAAGTTTATAGAACAAGTTGTTGACTACCATCGTTTTCGTAAGAAAAAATTCCGTGGTGGTGATGATGACATTTGTAAAGACATTGATGATGTTATAAATGTTAAGTATAATATTAATTCACATAACACTATATGTTTAATGGAAATATTGTATTATCGTTCTGCTTATCTAATGTATAGCATTTACTAAATAAAGAAATAGCTATGATTTGTTTTTCTCAATTTAGGTGTAAATACCCCGTTTTATCCATGCAGGTAAACAATGTTAGTTAAGAAGCGAAAGAGTGCAGGTGGTGGTGGTTTAGTGAATGCTCTAATCAATAAACTTCCGTTTGAATTGCATTTACCTGGTTACCAGTATTTTGGTCCTGGTACAAAGTTACATAACGACTCGCACGTGTTGACCCCGGTATTAATCCATTAGATGCTCAGCGCAACTTTACGATATCAGTTACAGAGATTACAGAGATTTAGATAGTATACATAAAGCGGATAAAATTTTACAAAAAAAGCTTGGGAACGCTTTAAATCTTCAGACGCAACATTAGGAGAACGAACTGCAGCTTTAGCAGTCAGTACCGCCATGAAAGCGAAGAGATAGTTAGAAATGTGGTGTAAACGTCGATCTAATCTGAAGAAGAAGAAAAAAAAGCAATGGCGGAAATTTATTGCATTTACGAAAAACAATAGCTAAAAAAATTAAACCTAACGGAAATTTCACAGACACAATAAAGTCAGCGCTTTCAACGGCAAAACGTGTAGTAAAAAGTTTAGGAGGAAAGAAAAACATTAAAGTTCCTAGAGTAATTCCCATACCTAAACAAGGACGGTATTTGCCATTTCTTATTCCGTTATTCGCAGGATTATTAGCAATCGGTGCTATAACTGGTGGTGCATCAGGAATTGATATAGCAGTCAACGATGCTAAAAATGCTAAAAAATTGCAAGAAGAGACATCGTGCCATAATCGCATGATGGAATCGATCACTATAGGCTCAGTGAATAAGGACGGTGATGCACTGTGTATAAAACCAAACAAATCTGGTGGTAGTGCATTATACTTAAAACCGTTTCCAAAAAAACTGAATAGATTACCCGAAAGACCGTTAACGGATATAGATTTAAAGAAGTACAGAAAAAATGTACCCTACTTCAGGGATATTTTTATGAGAGATAGCATGCCTAAATTACCACGGAAAAATGAATCTGGAATTATTAACTTAGATAGCTAAAGAGACCAGGTACACATTGGGTTTGCTACTAAAAGCGTGGTACAAAGGTATGGTATTACGATAGTTTCGGTAATGTTCGACCACCAATCGAAGTGATTAACTACTTTCAGGGGTGTAAAATATATTATAATTACAACAGTTTACAAGAGTTTAATACAATTATTTGCGGACACCTGTCTACAATTTTTATATAAATAATCAGCACAATACCAAATTTTCTCAGTTATGTCAATAACATTCAGTTTAGATGGTGTTGGTAACACAGCTAGCTACAAATTCTATCCACCGATAGAGCTAGATTTGGGGAATAAATACGTTATTGGGTTGGTTGGATTTTACGGCTGCAACAGCATTAGAAACATTTATACAGACAACGATAGATTTTATTTTAGAACAAATCCATCTCATTTGCAAGTGATTAATATTCCACACGGTGCATATGAGTTAGATGAAATTGGCGATGATCTAGTATCTAAAATACCCACAGAAAAGTTTATCATTAGAGCAAACAACAATACACCTAAATGTGAGATAAACAGTTCATTTGAGATCGATTTTACTAAAAAAAAGTGCATTGGCCGCATGCTAAGATTTGAGTATAAAATATTAGAACCAAATATTTTACATACATCCGCGTTAGACATCCAAATACTTAAACACACTAATCTACACGTAGAGTGCAACAATATAAAGGGATATTATCGAAACGGGAAACCTGCTAGAATATTATATGAGATTGATGTTTCAGTTCCACCAGGTTATCGTCTAGATAAAACTCCAAGCAATACTCAATATTTAGAAGTAAACACTAACATAATTAGTAATATAACAATTCGCTTGACTAATCAAAAGGGTGAATAAATAGACTTTGGTGAAAGTGAGTCATTCACAGTACGCCTACAACTAAAAGAACATGGCCCTGAGAATTAATCAACCTTCATTGCTGTTAACATCTGCAGAGAAATACTTTTTAACGTTAACTGGTTTAAAAGTTCTCACCAACAATGACCGGATCGTTGAACGTCTTTCAACACGTACATTTTGATGATACTATAATTATATCAGATATTCACACTTATCTTCCTATGGATCTTCTAAATACGGATCTTCTGAAGAAATACGCATCTTAACTCAAAGTCAAAATCTAATTACGGCTACCTACAATAGTTTTCTGTACATAGAAGGTAATCTTGAGCTCAAAAAAGAAGATGAAAGGAAAGCATGCAGCTTAACCAACAATATCCCGAACTTTCTTTTCGTTATGAGTTAGATGGTCAAAGAGTGGATGTTTGCAGAAATACAGGTATGACATCTACGCTTAAGGGACATATTTCTTATACGGCAAGCAAAAGTATAGCACTAAGCCATTTGAGATGGTCAACAAAGAATGAAGAACCATTACAAGTAGAATGCGATGAGCAAAATGGAGAAAAATCTTTTACGGTATGCATACCATTGAACCACATATTTGGAATAATGGAGGATTATCGTCAGGTAATCGTGAATATGCGCCAAGAGTTGGTTTTAATTCGATCTAGAATCAATACAAACTGTTACTATGGTGATGTTGATGCCGCAATAACCTTGAATAAAATTCAGTTGAAAGTACCACATTTAATACTTAGTGATGCTGCGAAACATAACTTGTTTCAAGGAATCATTAAAAATTCTATTATTACTGTTCCATTTCGTCAATCGGAGTAATATGAATTACCTTCTTCAAAACAGGCAACCTCAGACATATGGCCAATGAAAACATCAACACAACTGGAAAAACCACGTTGGATAATTGTTGCATTCCAACAAGGTAAAAGGTACACAAAGTCAGCAAGGGCCGTAAATTTTGACCACATTAACATCAGAAATTTTAGTACATCTGAATTCTGAGTATTATCCATATGAAGCAATGCATTTGAACTTCAGCTTAACCAATACAAACCTGCCTATCGCAATTCTTTGAAATTCCAATGTGATTACTATAGTATAGCCCACTCACTGGGGAAGTGAAAAAGTTATAGTTATTGTAATAGAAGTAGTATATAAATAAAAATGTTGTAATTATGTTTAGTTTTATTTCCTCCACCACCAAAGATGAAAGTAGTTGCTCAAAAACAAAAACTCTCAATTCAAAATCATGACTGATGAAAATTCTATTACTTCAAAACATGGTGATTTACTTCCTAGTAGTATACGTGGTATTATATGCGGCCCCTCCAATTGCGGTAAAACAAACGCAATGATCAGCCTGCTTACGGAAAAAAATGGTTTGAAATTTAAACATGTATACGTATACTCTAAGTCATTGAATCAAAACAAGTACAAACCTTTACAGGAAATCTTACTTTCAATGAGGGATAGAGGTTACTTTACCTTCACTGATAATCAAGATCTGATTGAGCCTAATTGTGCAAAATCAAACTCTATTTTTATCTTCGATGATATCGCTTGGGAAAAGCAAAATAACATAAGGGCATATTTTTCTATGGGTAGGCATAACGATATTGACTGTTCCTATTTGGGCCAAACTTACAGTAAAATTCCAAAGCAATTAATTCGTGATAATACGAATCTAATTATATTATTTGAGCAAAATGAATTAAACCTAAAACATGTGTATGAGGATCATATAAGTCCCACCATTAGCATGAAATTATTTCGGGACATGTGTTCAAAGTGTTGGGTAGATCCGTTTGGTTTCATGGTCATAGACAAGGATGCTGAAGTTAATAATGGTCGCTATAGGAAAAGATTTGATGAATATATAATACCTTAAACTGCTTTGCTACAATGGATAACAAGGAAATGATATTAAAGAAAAAAATTATTCAGGCTCGTAAAATAATACAGCAGAAGTATAACAGTATTAAAACTGCTCACATTGATAATGAAAGAACATTTGAAAGTACTTATATACCCCTAGTAGAACCTCTAACTGAAATAATAAATAAAATCAATCCAGATAAAAAAACACTTAAAAAGGAGCCCATCGGCGTTAAACCCAAAAAACCACCCCTATTTATAATTCCGAGAAAGCACGCTACTACCCCCACTAGTCCTCTAGCTCAAGTTCAATGCACTCCACTAGCTCAGCTTCCGTTTTTTCAAACAAATCCTCCTCCAGGTCTTCGTACACCATCTTTCTTAGATACATCTGTTGTAGGAGAGATTAATACTGAGGAAGAAGGAGAAACTCTTAGTGCCACAAATGATTCTACTACCCGTAATGAACTCATATCAGAAAAATTTCTCGAACAGTATCATGAATTACCCCGCATATACGTTGCACGTGTTATGAGGGATCCTGAAGGTGCTATTGATCATACTTATGGAGTCCAATATGATCCCAAAACTGACAAATGGACAATTGGTAATACTCCCGTTACAATTAAAGGAAACGATATGATTATTAAAGGTGTCACGTATAAAGAGACTTCAGGTTTATGTGATCTGCTTATTATGAATGAACCCAATTTAAATCTAGTAAATTCAAAAGATAGAGAAGATTATAGAAGTATTTTAGAAACTACTAATGTTGCAAGGCGAGATTATGACGTACGTGGGCAAATTTGAGGGAGCCGCAGCAAAAGTATACACAAATAATCAAACACTTGCTATCATCATCATCACCCACCACCAAGTGAGGTGGAACTATGCTTTTTATGGAATTAACAAACAGGCCGATTGAATATAAATATTGGAATGATGTCCATGAACTAATTCGTGGTCTAGAGGTATTGTGGGCAGAAAAATTGGTAGGGAATACAGGTGTCGTGAATGACATAATATCAATTGTTGAAGAACGGTATGAGGATGGGTACATTGAAAAACCAAACAGTATAAATGAGAATGATGCGACACATCATAACTAAAATGACCCTTGACAAATTTGGACGTTCACATGTTCAGTATCAATTCAAGAAATTATCCCCCAGTTTAAATTGATTGATGATAATCAATTTGATATCGAGAATAGGAGACAGCAATGTTGCCAGCCCCATAGATCTTCAAAATGTCATCACTAAGCAATACTATTTATCAACAAGGTTCAATTTGGATGGAAACAGTTTGGCACAGTTGGCAGACCTGGAAAAAGATGGTTGATGCTATAACTAAGGGATATCTTGATTTTTGTGTACAAGCAGTTCAGAAATCTTTTAAAGGAAATTCTAAAGCTTATCTAGCGTTGGAGCAAACACTATATCAACTTAAAGAAATTGTGGATAAATTAGTCCAAATTACAACTCGTCAACGAATTGCATAAACCTGCAAGAAAAGTTTTAAACGGAGGCCCACAATAATTAGAGGATTTGATGACCTTTGGCAAGCAGATTTGGCTGAATTTAACACATATGACAAACAAAATAAGGACTATAAGTATATATTAGTGGTTATCGACTGTTTTCGAAATATGCCAAACAAAATCAGGCTATATATATATATATATATATATATATATATATATATATATATATATATATATATATATATATATATATATATATATATATATTATATATATATATATATATATATATATATATATATATATATATATATATATAATAGTAGTTATGGACTGTTTTTCGAAATACTTATGGAATAAAGGATTAAAAACGAAAACAGGTCAAGCAAACAATGTTCAAAAAAGGACGGAAACCTACCAATTTACAGACAGATGAGCATTTTACTAAACTAATGCAGCGTTATGGAGTCAATCATTACTCCACCTATAGCACAAAGAAGGCTGCAATTGCTGAACGTGTTGTCAGAACCATTAAGGGTGCTCTATATAAGTCATTCAGCCTACAAAGTAATTACAAATGGATTGATACAATTGATACCATAACCATGGATTATAGCAATCGTAAGCATAGAACTATCGGAATGAAGCCCAAAGATGTCGGTAATCATACAAAGCTAGAGGTTTTCACTCACATAAAAATATTCAATAGGAATCGATGTTCTGTGGGCGACATCAGTAAATTTAGAAGTATTTTCGCCAAAGGATACACACCCAATTGGTCTAGTGAACTATTTAAGATTGTGAAAGTTCGAGTTACTAACCCCACTACGTACATGCTGGAAGACATTAAGGGTTTTATGAACCTGAATTACAGAGAACAAAGCATCCTGATGTGTATCTAGTAGAAAAGTGCTTCGCTCCAAGATTAATAAGTTATCCGTAAAGTGGTGGTGATTGGATGAAAGATCATGGATCAATAAGGATGATATTGTTTTATAACATTTAACATGTAATTTGTGAAATAAATTACTTATATTAGTTATATAGTTTGTATAAAAGGATGTAGCTCTTAGATGAAATAAAACGCACAAAAAATAATAGTATTTTATTTTTTAAATATAAATATTACATTTGATTTTAAAATCTCATTATCTTATAAAGTGAACCTAAAGTACTTCTATAATCACTTAAATTACTGGATGGCCATATACCCGAATCTGGTCCACACCTCCATCCCAAGCAGGAATTTGAATTTGTTTCACCTTTATTAATGTTGTCTTGTATCCAGTAATAAATTGTGTGGTGCTAATCGTTTTCCCACCACTGAAACTTATACTTGATATTTTGTACTAATAATATTTCAATCAAAATATCAAGGCACTTGTAGTTAGCATAATATGCCGCTTTCTTAATACATTCAGTTATAATAAATAAAGTGTCTTTATAAGCAATATTTTCTAAGGTAGATTTAACATTTGCTGAATCATCAACCCATAATAAATTTTATAGACACATTTTAAGCGGTATGTCACCAAGTACATTCATATCGTCTAAGATCCTATCTAATTCATCAAAAGTTAATGAATTGTAGCCTTCATCGGTACACGATTTCATAAAACTTCTAATGGTATTGCCTAATTTAATTTTTTTATCAAATAATGTCTTAATAATAACTTCATTGGCATACTTTGAGTTTATAGCACACCAGTAAAAACACTAATCAGGAATAACTATATATTGTAATATAGTCAGTACAAATAAATAGCTTTCGGGGGAGGACTTCCTCATCAAAGAGCGCTTCAGGTACTTTCTGTAGATTTGATCACTACTATAGCATAGTTCTTCCTGCAATTTGTTCTCAAGAAGAAAAAAAAAAAAAAAAAAAAAAGAAAAAAGGAGAAAAAAAAGAAAAAAAAAAGAAAAAAAAAAATAAATTAAAAAAAAAAGAGGAAGGAGAAAAAGAAGAGGAGAAAAAAAAAAAGGAAAAAAAAGAAGGAGAAAAAAAGAGGAAGGAGAAGAAAAAGAAGAAAGAAAAAGAAAAAAGGAGAGAAGAAAAAGAGAAGAGGAGAGGAAAAAAAAAAAAAGAAAAAAAAAAAAAAAAGAAAAAAGAGAAAAAGAGAGAGGAGAAGAAGAAGAGGGAAGAAAGAAAGAAGAGGAGAAAAGAGGAGAGGAGAAAAGAGAGGGAAAAAAAAAGAGAGGGAGAAGAAAAAAAAAGGAAGGAGAGAAAAAAGAAGAGAGAGAGAGGAGAAAAAAAAAAGTAAGAAAAAAGAAGAAAAAAAAAAGAGAAGAAAGAAAAAAGAAGGAAAAGAAGGAAAAGAAGAGGAGAGGAAAGAAAAAAAAAGAAAAAAGAAAAAAAAAAAAGAAAAAAAAAAAAAAAAGATAAAAGAAGAAGAAAAAAAAAAGAAGAGAGAAAAAGAAGAAAGAAGGAAAAAAAAAAAAAAGAAAAGAGAGAAAAAAAAGAGAGGAGAAGAGAAAGAGAGAAAAAAGGAAAGAGGAAGAAAGGAGAGAGAGAAAGAGAGAAAGAAAGAGGAGAGGAAAGAAGAGAAAAAAAGAGGAGAGAAAGAAAGAGAAGAAAAAAGAAGAGAGAGGGAGAGAGAGAAGAGAGGGAGAGGAGAGGAAGAGAGAGAGAGAAAAAAGAAAAGAAGAGGGAAAGGAAGGAAGAGAAAAGAAGAGGAGAGAGAGAGAGAGAGGGAAAAGAAGAAGAGGGAGAGAAAGAGAAAAAGAGAGAGAGAAGAAGGAAAAAAAAAAAAAAAAGAGAGAAGAAAGAAAAAAGAGAAGAAAGAAGAAGGAAAAAAGAGAAAAGAAAAAAAAAAGAAAGAAAAAAGAAAAAAAGAAAAAAAAAAGAGAAAAGAAGAGGAGAGAAAAAAAGAAAAGAGAGAAAGAGAGAGAGGAAGAAGAAGAAGAAGGAAAAGAAGAAAGAGGAGAAAAAAAGAGAAGAAAAAAGGAAAAGAAGAAGAAGAGGAAAAAGAGAGAAAAAAAAGAAAAAAAGAAGAGAAGAGAGAGAAAGAAAAAAGAAGAGAAGGAAAGAGGAAGAGGAAGAGAGAGAGAAGAGAAAAAAGGAGAGGAAGAAGGGAAAGAAAAAGAGAAGAGAGAAAGAAAAAAAAGAAAAAAAAAGAAAAAAAGAAAGAAAAAAAAAAAAGAGAAAGAAGAAAAAAAAAAAAAAAAAAAAAAAAAAAAAGAAAAGAAAAAAAAGAAAAAAAAAAAGAAAAGAAGAAAAAAGAAAAAAAAGAAGAGGGAGAGAGAGGAGAAAAAAAAAAGAAAAAAAAAAAAAAGAGGAGAAGAAGAGAAGAAGAAAGAGAAAGGGAGATAATATTAAGAAGAAAAGAGGAGAGGGAGAGGAGAGGGAAAGAAAGGAAAAAGAGAAAGGGAGAGGGAAGAGAGGGAGAAGGAAAAGAAAAGAGGGAGAAAGAAAAAGAGGAGAAAAAAAGAAAAAGAGGAGAAAAGAGAGGAGAGAGAGGAGAGGAGAAGAGGAGAGAGAGGAAGAAAAAAAGAGAGAGAGGGAGAAGAGGAGAGAAAAGAGGGAGAAAGAGAGGAAGAGAGGGAGAGGAGAGGGAAGGAAGAAGGAGAGGAGAGGAGAGAGAGGAGAGGGAAGAAGAGGGAAGAGGAGAAAAGAAAAAAAGAGGGAGAGGAGAGGAGAGAGAGGAGAAGAGAAGAAGAGGGAGAGGAGAAGAGGAAGAAGAAAGGAAAGAGAAGAAGAGGAGAAGAGAGGGAGGGAGAGGAAAGAGGGAGAGGAAAGAAAAGAAGAGAGGAGAAAAAAAGAAGAAGAAAGAAAGAGGGAGAGGAGAGGGAAGAAAAGAAAGGAAGAGGAAAAGAGAGGAAGAAGAGGAGAGAGAAACGCACGATCAACTTCTATTACAGAAAACATTAGCTAGTTTAAAAATATACGACTATACCATTATATGGCGCCACAAACAAAACCCTAATTAGACCTAGAAATATACTGCTACGTGGCACCACCTTTATTACATAAAATATTCTTTAGTCCATACACAACTAGATGGCGGCACAAATTCAAATTCGCAACAAGGGGATCACGACATGGATGGCGGGGACAATTGCCCCCTATTCTACTTACGTTTTCAATGCTACCCTGACCGCGCATGTTCTTAATCGCATCATGCATATATAATAAATGTATGTTTGTTGAGAATCCACATTTTTCTACACGGCTTCTAAACTCTGGAATGATCTCCCTAGTTCCTGTTTTCCTCTCACTTATGATATGAGAAAATGTAAGGTAGCTGTTCATAGGCATCTATTGGCAATTCATTATCCCTCTATCCATCCTCCTAAGTGTTCCTGAGTGCTTTAGCACGATACGCCTTATTTAGCCTGTTCAGGTCCACAATCATAAAAAAAAAGAAAAAAAAATCCATCACTGTGGATGAAGGGACTTAGAAGGTTCAAGCAACCCGCTCTCCTCCTTGGAGCGGGAATGATGCCTATGACGGCACGATGACGATCACAATCTCGATGACGGTGACGACTATGATGAAAACGACGACAATGATAATGATGATGACGGTCACGATTACAATAAAAAAAACAAACCAATTTTTAATGACGGTTTCGCTTTATCAATAATTTAAAGGAACAATGGTGATTAAACAAATGTAGTTAGTTCCATTTTATTTTTTGAAAGTATAACGTTTAGAAAATTTTTTTCAAATGAACAACGAAATCACTTTAATCTATCTGAATGGGAATTGAGTTTTTATACAGTAACTTTGTTCAGCATTTTTATCAATTCCCTTTTAAAGTATACTGTCGATTTTATTGGAACAAAACAGTTACCGTTGTTAATTATTAATTAGAGAACAGAAACAATGTTTTAAGAATTAAGAATCGATACGAATATTGTACCTTCACAAAACTATTTTAATTTCATAATAAGATACAGCATAATTTAAGCATGAAGCATTTATAAGGGTAATACATGTAGTGCAAGAATATACTGACTTCGCTGGGATTTCGATTCGAGAAGTATATAGGAAGTTAATAAATATATTGGTTTCATTTAATTTGAATAAACCTAAATTTACACTTAACATAATGCTGTGAATTTTTTATACAAGTGACCAAAGTCTTTCCGCATTTTATAATAAAACGTAAAATCAAGGGCTACTCATTGTATGCAATAAGAAACAAATTGATTAGGTGATGCCTTTGTTAACGTATTCTCTTGATTCTTATATCAAACTAACTCATTTATAATTCTAGCTTGACGTTTCAAAATAGCAAATTTTCTTTTTATTCCCAGAACGTAATAACATTTTATAATTGAGTTTGCAATGGTAACGTACCAGTTTTGAATATTAAACAAAAAACACATCGCCTAAATGTAAAACACCTATGAATTATTTATTTAGGTGTCTTATTTCCTAAAAGCTATACCGTATTTTTCGAGAATATAGCGTCAACATACTAAAAAAAACCATCTTCGATAGTGCATAAGAACATTGATATCTTTGAGAAGAAAATGGTGAAAACAGATTACAAGCAGTAAGTTTGTTACATGGAGCGAATAGGTAACGCATTAGGTGTCTGTCATACCTTCTCTCTGAAAAGATTGTAATCGATACAAAATATTACGCTGTAAGGAAAAAATATCAGTATCTGCTTGTTTTATAATAAAGTACATTAAAAACGGCGTGCTTTAAACAAAATCGGTGATATTTTTACAAAGATATCGATTTGCTCGTTTTCGTCGTTCGAGGTTATTAGAGCATGATATAATGTTACTTGTGCTTGATTGATATAATTACTGTTTGATGAAAGATCATTAAAAATATGCTAAATTGTTGAATAGATTTTACCTGGTGTAATTTTAATAACGAGATATGCGGAAACATTTCTTTGTATACATTTAAATTCAGATAAGTGTGAAGGGTAGAAAACAAATAATTCTTTTTTTTTTACTCAACAGTATCAAATCTCCGTGATATAACCTACATTCTGCAACTGCTTGCTTACATTTTATCACTTTTAATGTAGCAAAAAAAGCTACTAGTAGTAATTATCACAGAAAACCTAAAAGTAGGAAGCTCTTTATGTTCAACGCATTCCCTACTATCTCAAAAACAGAGAAAAGTAATCAAATCAGAACACATTCGGAAATGAGTTGCCAGAACAAATATTTCTGCTACAAAAATTTTATTAGGAAAGCGATTTCCTGAAAATGTCACTGGATACATTCATTTGACAAAACACACAGGGTTGAAATTCTTGTTTCTACAAGTTGACATTTAGTAGTATAAAAATGAGCAAAAGAATTACTTAAAATTGGGGTTCACTCTTACTTTCTTTATTTTTTTTAATGAGTTCTTTTATCCACAACTTACTGTCATATTAAGAACATAATAAAAAGGGTATTATGCGGTTTCGAATAATCTCTCAGCTTTGATACTGTATAGCCGCATCTAATTCTCATCAAATAATTACATAATAATTACACAAACTTATCATTTGTGTTATACACTAAATAATAAGGCATAAAATCTGAACATTAAAAGTAGTGCTTTGTGCAGACATACGAGAATTGAATTTTGTTATACTTTACCAGTTGTCTCTTTACTTCAGTGCGGTATATTTTTAAAAAGCATGGATTATAACGTTTACTTATTTAAAATACTTAGGTTGCAATTTTAAATATGTGTAATAATGGTGGAAATTTACATTTTCATAAATCATGTTAGCTATTTATGTAGATCGTCGGCAGTAGATAAAGGACAGATATTAATGAATGTTAATTTAAATTAATTAATTAACGTTAATTCATCTCAACTCATCTTAATTCATCTTAATTTATATTAATTCATCTTAATTCATATTAATTCATCTTAATCCACTTTAATTCATCTTAATTTATCTTAATTCATCTTAACTCATCGTAATTCATCTTAGTCCATCTTAAATCATATTAATTCATCTTAATTCATTTTAATTCATCTTAATTCACAGTAATCCATCTTAATTAATCTTAATTCATCGTTACTCATCTTAATTAATTTTAATTCATCTCAATTAATCTTCATTCATCTTAATTAACCTTAATACAAGTTAATTAATCTCAATTCATTTTAATTCATTTTAGTTCATCTTAATTAACCTTAATTCATTTTAATTCATCTTAATTCATCTTAAGTCACCCTAATTCACCCTAATTCACTTAATTCATCTTAATTTGTCTTAATTCACCTTAATTCACCTTAATTCATCTTAATTCATCTTGTTTCACCTTATTTCATTTAAATTCGTCTTAATTCATCTTAGTTCACCTTAATTCATCTTAATTAATCTTAATTAATCTTAATTCATCTTAAATCATATTAATTCATCTTAATTCATTTTAATTCATCTTAATTCACATTAATCCATCTTAATTCATCGTAACTCAGCTTAATTCATCTTAATTCATTTTAATTCATCTTAATTAATCTTCATTCATCTTAATTAATCTTAATACAAGTTAATTAATCATAATTAATCTTAATTCATTTTAGTTCATCTTAATTAACCTTAATTCATTTTAATTCAACTTAATTCATCTTAATTCAACCTAATTCATCTTAATTCATCTTAATTCATCTAAATTAATCTTAATTCATCTTAATTTATCTTAATTCATCTTAATTCATCTTAATTCATCTTAGTCAATCCTAGTTCATCGTAATTCATCTTAATTCATTTTAATTCATCTTAATTCATCTAGTTCATCTTGTTTCATCTTAATTCATTTAAATTCATCTTAATTCATCCTAATTAATCTTAATTCATCTTAATTCACCTTAGTTTACCTTCATTCACCTCAACTCTTCTTAATTCATCTTAATTCGTCTTAATTCATCTTAATTCATCTTAGTTCATCTTAATTCATCTTAATTCATCTTAATTCATCTTAATTGAGCTTTATTCATCTTAATTCATCTTCATTCATCTTAATTCATCTTAATTCATCTTAATTCATCCAAATTAATATTAATTCAAGTTAAATCATCTTAATTCATCTTAATTCATCTTTATTCATCTTAGTTCATCTTTATTCATCTTAATTCATCTTAATTCATCTCAATTCATCTTAATTCATCTTAGTTCATATTAGTTCATCTTAATTCATCTTAATTCATCTTAATTCACCTTTATTCATCTTAATTCATCTTAATTCATCTTAATTCATCTTCATTCATCTTAATTAATCTTAATTCATCCAAATTAATAGTAATTCAAGTTAATTCATCTCAATTTATCTAATTCATTTTAATTCATCTTAATTAACCTTAATTCATTTTAATTCAACTTAATTCAACTTAAGTCATCTTAATTCACCCTAATTAATCTTAATTCATCTAAATTAATCATAATTTATTTTAATTCATCTATCTCACTAATTCATCTTAATTACTTAATTCATTTAATTAATCTTAATTCATCTCACTTGACCTTAATCCATCTTAATTAATCATGATTCAACTTAATTAACCTTAATTCATCTTAATTCATATTAATTCACTATCTTTTAATTCATCTTAATTCATCGTAACTCATCTTAATTCATCTTAATTTATTTTAATTCATCTTAATTAATCTTCATTCATCTTAATTAATCTTAATACAAGTTAATTAATCATAATTTACCTTAATTTATTTTAGTTCATCTTAATTAACCTTAATTCATCTTAATTCAACCTACCTCATCTTAATTCATCTTAATTCATCTAAATTAACCTTAATTCATCTTAATTCATCTTAATTCATCTTAATTCATCTTAATTCATCTTAATTCATCTTAATTCATCTTAGTTCATCTTAATTCATCTTAATTCATCTTAATTGAGCTTTATTCATCTTAATTCATCTTAATTAATCTTAATTCATCCAAATTAATATTAATTCAAGTTAAATCATCTTAATTCATCTTAATTGATCTTAATTCATCTTTATTCATCTTAGTTCATCTTTATTCATCTTATTTCATCTTAATTCATCTTAATTCATCTTAATTCATCTTAGTTCATCTTAATTCATCTTAATTCATCTTAATTCATCTTAATTCACCTTTATTCATCTTAAATCATCTTAATTCATCTTAATTCATCCAAATTAATAGTAATTCAAGTTAATTCATCTCAATTTATCTGAATTCATTTTAATTCATCTTAATTAACCTTAATTCATCTTAATTCATCTTAATTCAACTTAAGTCATCTTAATTCACCCTAATTAATCTTAATTCATCTAAATTAATCATAATTTATCTTAATTCATCTATCTCACATAATTCATCTTAATTCACTTAATTCACTTAATTCATCTTAATTCATCTTAATTCATCTTAATTCATCTTAATTCATCTTAATTCATCTAGTTCATCGTGTTTCATCTTAATTCATTTAAATTCATCTTAATTCATCCTAATTAATCTCAATTCATCTTAGTTCATCTTAGTTTACCTTAATTCACCTCAACTCTTCTTAATTCATCTTAACTCATCTTAATTCATCTTAATTCATATTAATTCATCTTAATTCATCTTAATTCATCCTAATTTACCTTAATTCATCTTAATTCATCCTAATTCATCTCACTTGACCTTAATTCATCTTAATTCATCTTAATTCAACTTAATTAACCTTAATTCATCTTAGTTCATCTTAATTCATCTTAATTCATCTTAATTCATCGTAATTCATATTAAATCATCTTAATTCATTTTAAGTCATCGTAATTCATCTAGTTCATCTTGTTTCATCTTAAGTCATTTAAGTTCATCTTAATTCATCCTAATTAATCTTCATTCATCTTAATTCATCTTATTTTACCTTAATTCACCTCAACTCTTCTTAATTCATCTTAATTCACCTTAATTCATCTTAATTCATATTAATTCATCTTAATTCATCTAAATTCATCTTAGTTCATAAAATTCATATTAATTCATCTTAATTCACCTTAATTCAATCTTAATTCATCTAATTAATTTTAATTCATCTTAATTCATTCAACTTAATTCATTCATCCTAGTTCACCTTAATTCATCTTAATTCACCTTTATTCATCTTAATTCATCTTAATTCATTTTAGTTCATCTTAATTCATCTTAATTCATCTTAATTCATCTTCATTCATCTTAATTAATCTTAATTCATCCAAATTAATAGTAATTCAAGTTAATTCATCTCAATTTATCATAATTCATTTTAATTCATCTTAATTAACCTTAATTCATTTTAATTCAACTTAATTCAACTTAAGTCATCTTAATTCACCCTAATTAATCTTAATTCATCTAAATTAATCATAATTTATTTTAATTCATCTATCTCACATAATTCATCTTAATTCACTTAATTCATCTTAATTAATCTTAATTCATCTCACTTGACCTTAATCCATCTTAATTAATCATGATTCAACTTAATTAACCTTAATTCATCTTAATTCATATTAATTCACCTTAATTCATTTTAATTCATCTTAATTCATCGTAACTCATCTTAATACATCTTAATTCATTTTAATTCATCTTAATTAATCTTCATTCATCTTAATTAATCTTAATACAAGTTAATTAATCATAATTCACCTTAATTTATTTTAGTTCATCTTAATTAACCTTAATTCATCTTAATTCAACCTAACTCATATTAATTCATCTTAATTCATCTAAATTAATCTTAATTCAAGTTAATTCATCTCAATTCATCTTAATTCAACTTAATTCATCTTAATTCATCTTAATTCATCTTAATTTATCTTAATTCATCTTAATTCATCTTAATTCATCTTAATTCATCTCAGTTAATCCTAGTTCATCGTAATTCATCTTAATTCATTTTAATTCATCTTAATTCATCTAGTTCATCTTGTTTTATCTTAATTCATTTAAATTCATCTTAATATATCCTAATTAATCTTAATTCATCTTAATTCACCTTAGTTTACCTTAATTCACCTCAACTCTTCTTAATTCATCTTAATTCATCTTAATTCATCTTAATTCATCTTAATTCATCTTAGTCCATCTTAATTCATCTTAATTGAGCTTTATTCATCTTAATTCATCTTCATTCATCTTAATTAATCTTAATTCATCCAAATTAATATTAATTCAAGTTAAATCATCTTAATTCATCTTAATTGATCTTAATTCATCTTTATTCACCTTAGTTCATCTTTATTCATCTTAATTCATCTTAATTCATCTTAATTCATCTTAATTCATCTTAGTTCATCTTAATTCATCTTAATTCATCTTAATTCATCTTAATTCACCTTTATTCATCTTAATTCATCTTAATTCATCTTGATTCATCTTAGTTCATCTTAATTCATCTTAATTCATCTTAATTCATCTTAATTCATCTTCATTCATCTTAATTCAACTTAATTCATCCAAATTAATAGTAATTCAAGTTAATTCATCTCAATTTATCTTAATTCATTTTAATTCATCTTAATTAACCTTAATTCATCTTAATTCATCTTAATTCATCTTAATTCATCTTAATTCATCTTAATTCATCTTAATTCATCTTAGTTCATCTTAATTCATCTTAATTCATCTTAATTGAGCTTTATTCATCTTAATTCATCTTAATTAATCTTAATTCATCCAAATTAATATTAATTCAAGTTAAATCATCTTAATTCATCTTAATTGATCTTAATTCATCTTTATTCATCTTAGTTCATCTTTATTCATCTTATTTCATCTTAATTCATCTTAATTCATCTTAATTCATCTTAGTTCATCTTAATTCATCTTAATTCATCTTAATTCATTTTAATTCACCTTTATTCATCTTAAATCATCTTAATTCATCTTAATTCATCCAAATTAATAGTAATTCAAGTTAATTCATCTCAATTTATCTGAATTCATTTTAATTCATCTTAATTAACCTTAATTCATCTTAATTCATCTTAATTCAACTTAAGTCATCTTAATTCACCCTAATTAATCTTAATTCATCTAAATTAATCATAATTTATCTTAATTCATCTATCTCACATAATTCATCTTAATTCACTTAATTCACTTAATTCATCTTAATTCGTCTTAATTCATCTTAATTCATCTTAATTCATCTAGTTCATCGTGTTTCATCTTAATTCATTTAAATTCATCTTAATTCATCCTAATTAATCTCAATTCATCTTAGTTCATCTTAGTTTACCTTAATTCACCTCAACTCTTCTTAATTCATCTTAACTCATCTTAATTCATCTTAATTCATATTAATTCATCTTAATTAATCTAAATTCATTTTAATTCATATTAATTCAGCTTAATTCATCTTAATTCATCTTAATTTACCTTAATTCATCTTAATTCATCCTAATTCATCTCACTTGACCTTAATTCATCTTAATTCATCTTAATTCAACTTAATTAACCTTAATTCATCTTAGTTCACCTTAATTCATCTTAATTCATCTTAATTCATATTAAATCATCTTAATTCATTTTAAGTCATCGTAATTCATCTAGTTCATCTTGTTTCATCTTAAGTCATTTAAGTTCATCTTAATTCATCCTAATTAATCTTCATTCATCTTAATTCATCTTATTTTACCTTAATTCACCTCAACTCTTCTTAATTCATCTTAACCCACCTTAATTCATCTTAATTCATATTAATTCATCTTAATTCATCTAAATTCATCTTAGTTCATAAAAATTCATATTAATTCATCTTAATTCACCTTAATTCAACTTAATTCATCTTAATTCATTTTAATTCATCTTAATTCATTCAACTTAATTCATTCATCCTAGTTCACCTTAATTCATTTTAATTCATCTAAATTTATCTTAATTCAAGTTAATTCATCTCAATTCATCTTAATTCAACTTAATTCATCTTAATTCATCTTAATTCATCTTAATTAATCTTAATACAAGTTAATTAATCATAATTCACCTTAATTCATTTTAGTTCATCTTAATTCAACCTAACTCATCTTAATTCATCTAAATTAATCTTAATTCAAGTTAATTCATCTCAATTCATCTTAATTCAACTTAATTCATCTTAATTCATCTTAATTCATCTTAATTTATCTTAATTCATCTTAATTCATCTTAATTCATCTTAGTTAATCCTAGTTCATCGTAATTCATCTTAATTCATTTTAATTCATCTTAATTCATCTAGTTCATCTTGTTTTATCTTAATTCATTTAAATTTATCTTAATATATCCTAATTAATCTTAATTCATCTTAATTCACCTTAGTTTACCTTAATTCACCTCAACTCTTCTTAATTCATCTTAATTCATCTTAATTCATCTTAATTCATCTTAATTCATCTTAGTTCATCTTAATTCATCTTAATTCATCTTAATTCATCTTAATTGAGCTTTATTCATCTTAATTCATCTTCATTCACCTTAATTAATCTTAATTCATCCAAATTAATATTAATTCAAGTTAAATCATCTTAATTCATCTTAATTGATCTTAATTCATCTTAGTTCATCTTTATTCATCTTAATTCATCTTAATTCATCTTAGTTCATCTTAATTCATCTTAATTCATCTTAGTTCATCTTAATTCATCTTAATTCATCTTAATTCATCTTAATTCACCTTTATTCATCTTAATTCATCTTAATTCATCTTAATTCATCTTAGTTCATCTTAATTCATCTTAATTCATCTTAATTCAGCTTAATTCATCTTCATTCATATTAATTCATCCAAATTAATAGTAATTCAAGTTAATTCATCTCAATTTATCTTAATTCATTTTAATTCATCTTAATTAACCTTAATTCATCTTAATTCATCTTAATTCAACTTAAGTCATCTTAATTCACCCTAATTAATCTTAATTCATCTAAATTAATCATAATTTATCTTAATTCATCTATCTCACATAATTCATCTTAATTCACTTAATTCACTTAATTCATCTTAATTCATCTTAATTCATCTCACTTGACCTTAATCCATCTTAATTCATCATAATTCAACTTAATTCATCTTAATTCATCTTAATTCATTTTAATTCATCTAGTTCATCGTGTTTCATCTTAATTCATCCTAGTTAATCTCAATTCATCTTAGTTCATCTTAGTTTACCTTAATTCACCTCAACTCTTCTTAATTCATCTTAACTCACCTTAATTCATCTTAATTCATATTAATTCATCTTAATTAATCTAAATTCATTTTAATTCATATTAATTCATCTTAATTCAGCTTAATTCATCTTAATTCATCTTAATTAACCTTAATTCATCTTAATTCATCCTAATTCATCTTAATTCACCTTAATTCATCTTAATTCATCTTAATTCAACTTAATTAACTTTAATTCATCTTAGTTCATCTTAATTCATCTTAATTCATCTTAATTCATCGTAATTCATATTAAATCATCTTAATTCATTTTAAGTCATCGTAATTCATCTAGTTCATCTTGTTTCATCTTGTCACTTAAGTTCATCTTAATTCATCCTAATTAATCTTCATTCATCTTAATTCATCTTATTTTACCTTAATTCACCTCAACTCTTCTTAATTCATCTTAACCCATCTTAATTCATCTTAATTCATATTAATTCATCTTAATTCATCTTAATTCATCTTAATTCATCTTAATTCATCTTAATTCATCTTAATTCATCTTAATTCATCTTAATTCATCTTAATTAATCTTAATACATCTTAATTCATCTTAATTCATCTTATTTCATCTAAATTAATATTAATTCAAGTTAATTCATCTCAATTCATCTTAATTCATTTTAATTCAGCTTAATTAACCTTAATTCATCTTAATTCACCTTAAGCCATCTTAATTCATCTAAATTAATCATAATTTATCTTAATTCATCTAACTCACTTAATTCATCTTAATTAACCTTCATTCATCTTAATTCATCTTAATTCATCTTAGTTCTTCTTAATTGATCCTAGTTAATCGTTATTCATCGTAATTCATCTTAATTCATTTTAATTCATCTTAATTCATCTAGTCCATCGTGTTTCATCATATTTCATTTAAATTCATCTTAATTCATCCTAATTAATCTTCATTCATCTTAATTCATCTTATTTTACCTTAATTCACCTCAACTCTTCTTAATTCATCTTAACCCATCTTAATTCATCTTAATTCATATTAATTCATCTTAATTCATCTAAATTCATCTTAGTTCATAAAAATTCATATTAATTCATTTTAATTCATCTTAATTCATCTTAATTCACCTTAATTCAACTTAATTCATCTTAATTCATTTTAATTCATCTTAATTCATCTTAATTCATTTTAATTCATCTTAATTCATTCAACTTAATTCATTCATCCTAGTTCACCTTAATTCATCTTAACTCATCTAAATTTATCTTAATTCATCTTAATTCGTCTTAATTCATCTTAATTCATCTTAGTTATTCTTAATTCATCGTAATTCATCTTAATTTATTTTAATTCATCTTAATTCATCTACTTCATCTTGTTTCATCTTAATTCATTTAAATTCATCTTAATTCATCCTAATTAATCTTAATTCATCTTAATTCATCTTAGTTTACCTTAGCTCTTCTTAATTCATCTTAATTCACCTTAGTTCATCTTAATTCATCTTAATTCATTCATCCTAATTAATTCATCTTAATTCATCTTAATTCATCTTAATTCATCTTAATTCATCTTAATTCATCTTAATTCATCTTAATTCATCTTAATTCATCTTAATTAATCTTAATTCATCTTAATTCATCTTAATTCATCTTAATTCATCTTAATACATCTTAATTCATCTTAATTCATCTTATTTCATCTAAATTAATATTAATTCAAGTTAATTCATCTCAATTCATCTTAATTCATTTTAATTCAGCTTAATTAACCTTAATTCATCTTAATTCACCTTAAGCCATCTTAATTCACGCTAATTCATCTAAATTAATCATAATTTATCTTAATTCATCTAACTCACTTAATTCATCTTAATTCACCTTCATTCATCTTAATTCATCTTAATTCATCTTAGTTCTTCTTAATTGATCTTAGTTAATCGTTATTCATCTTAATTCATTTTAATTCATCTTAATTCATCTAGTCCATCGTGTTTCATCCTATTTCATTTAAATTCATCTTAATTCATCCTAGTTAATCTCAGTTCATCTTAGTTCATCTTAGTTTACCTTAATTCACCTCAATTCTTCTTAATTCATCTTAACTCATCTTAATTCATCTTAATTCATATTAATTCATCTTAATTAATCTGAATTCATTTTAATTCGTATTAATTCATCTTAATTCATCTTAATTCATCTTAATTAATCTTAATTCACCTTAATTCACCTTAATTAATCTTAATTCATCTTAATTCATCTTAATTCATCTTATTTCATCTTAATTCATCTTAATTCATCTTAATTCATTTTAATTCATCTTAGTTCATCTTAATTCATCTTAATTCATCTTAATTCATTTTAATTCATCTTAGTTGATCTTAATTCATCTTAATTCATCTTAATACATGTTAATTCATCTTAATTCACCTTAATTCTTCTCAATTCATCTTAATTCATCTTAATCCTTCTTAAACCATCTTAATTCATCTTAATTCATCGTAATATACCTTAACCCATCCTAACTCATCTCAGTATCCCTGTTCCTGTCTTGTCGGTCATCTGTATCATAATGCGTCTTTGTGCCCCTTAGGTCATCTTATCATCCGTGTGCCGACGGCCAACTCCATCTTAATTCATTTTTTAATCCCTGGTCCATTGGTCATCTTCATCTTAATACATTTTAGTTCATCTTAAACCACCTAATTCCATTTTATTGATCTTAATTTATCCTAGAGGCCATCCTTTGTTGTGGATCAGGTTGGAGCGCCTGGAGGTAGGCCACCTCTTGACTGCTGATTCGTCCAGATGCATCGTAGTTCATCTTAGTTCAGCATCCTGATCTCCAATCTCAGGAGGGTTTAGGTTTGGTCAATGAGTGTCTATGTGTGTAAGTGCGCGCGTGCGTACGTATGTGCATGCGTGAGAGTATGGGGGTGAGTGTTTGTGTTTGTGTTTGTGTTTGTGTTTGTGTTTGTGTTTGTGTTTGTGTTTGTGTTTGTGTTTGTGTTTGTGTTTGTGTTTGTGTTTGTGTTTGTGTTTGTGTTTGTGTTTGTGTTTGTGTTTGTGTTTGTGTTGTGTTTGTGTTTGTGTTTGTGTTTGTGTTTGTGTTTGTGTTTGTGTTTGTGTTTGTGTTGTGTTTGTGTTTGTGTTTGTGTTTGTGTTTGTGTTTGTGTTTGTGTTTGTGTTTGTGTTTGTGTTTGTGTTTGTGCTTGTGTTTGTGTTTGTGTTTGTGTTTTTGTTTGGGTTTGGGTTTGGGTTTGCGTTTGCGTTTGGGTTTGCATTAGCGTTTGCGTTTAAGTTGAGTTTGCTTTTACGTTTGCGCTTGTGTTTGTGGTTGTTTGTGTTTGTGTTTTTTGCAGGTTGGTTTTTGCAAGCTGTAAGCTAAATTATAACCGGTATTTTTGAATTGAGAGTTTGATTTGCAAGCTATAAGTTAAATCAATTTTGTATTTTTGAATTGTGGGTTGGTTTTTTTACAAGCTGTAAGTTAAATCAATTTGGTATTAAGTGTATTATCCAAATTGTAAATGAAAGTCGACTTGTCTGTCTGCCGTTTATTTAATTTCAGGGTCTGTTTGCCTTTCACGTAATTAACTAGTGTGTTTTTCCAAAAATCCCTTAGAGGTATTTGAATAGTGAAAGTTTCTTATTGTGGCTACATAACTGGCAAATCTAACAATAATTACTTTATATTTTGCTATATTGCTAGAAACCGTCTGCTTTATATTGTTCATTTATAAACAAAACGCAGAAAGTGAATGTGCCGTGACTGTAATCAACAAAAAATGTCCCCTGTCAAGGCGTTCTATCAATACGCTTATCAACAATAACACTGGTAAGTGACCGTTTTTGATTTTAACCCTTGCGCCCTATTTTATTTGCTTTATTTTTAATGTTATGATTCAATATCGCCATCATCTCATCTCAGTATGAACCTGTTGTAAACTATTGCGGATCGACATACACTTGTTATACCTTAAATCGTACATTTACGGTATGATGTAGTTATTATTAATTGTAATTGTGTAATGATGGTGATTAATATTTGGTAAAAAAACACATATTACGATACGAAATCGATGTTAGTTTCAAATCACTGGTGTATTACCAAAATTCTAAGCGAAAGTCAGCTTGTTTATTTGTTCCCAGGCCTTTGCCTATCTTCAATAACGACTTGTGTGATAATAAAGTAAATAAGTATGTAAAGAATAAGGTTGGCAGAAGCTGATTTCAAATCAACATCTTAGACTTACATCCAAATCAGTATTTTATACCCACATTTTTTTGCTTGATCGATTGATTTGATTGGTTGAGTGTTGAGAGTTGTTAAGTACTTTATGGACTGTAATTAAAAATATGTTCATGCATTTGATTGAGATTGAATTGATTTAATTTGATTAATATGTTGATTGGATTGAGATTAATCTCATTGATAGATTGATTTGATTGATTTGGTTGAGATTGACTTGATTGATTAATCATTGACTCTGTGCGGGTCCTATGGACAAATCACAAAGCGAAACAGTTAACTATGACGTCATAATTATGGTCCTTAAGAAACCTCTTAATACTGCCAAAATGGCCTTGATCACGAGGTGAGGAGCAGAAATACGTCATTAAGGTGTTGAAAATGCCACATGAAAGGCTATTAAGATGAATTAAGATACGTGTCTGCTGTTTCCTACCATAACTAAGGTGCATCTGGACCAATCAGAAGTCAAGGGTGTGGCCTATCCTCCAATTAGAACCGTAACCGAAGATGGCCTCAAAGATGAATTAAGATCAATTAAGATGGAATAACGTTACTTAAGTTGAAATAAGATGAATTAAGATGAATTAAGATGAATTGAGATGAATTAAGATGAATTAAGATGAATTAAGGTGAATTAAGATGAATTAAGATGCATTAAGATGAATTAAAATGAATTAAGATGAAGTAAGATGAATTAAGATGAACTGAGATGAATTAAGATTAACTAAGATTAATTAAGATGAATTAAGATGAATTAAGATGAATTAAGAAGAATTAAGATGAATTAAGATGAATTAAGATGAATTAAGATGAATTAAGATGAATTAAGATGAATTAAGGTGAATTAAGATGAATTAAGGAGAATTAAGATGAAATAAGATGAACTAAAATGAATTAAAATGAATTAAGACGAATTAAGATCAGTTGAGGTTAATTAAGATTAATTAATATGAACTAAGGTGAATTCAGATGAATTAAGATGAATTAAGATGAATTAAGGTGAATCAAGATGAATTAAGATGAATTAAGATGAATTAAGGTGAATTAAGATGAATTAAGATGAATTAAGATTAATTAAGATGAATTAAGATGAATTAAGATGAATTAAGGTGAATTAAGACGAATTAAGACCAATTGAGGTTAATTAAGATTAATTAATATGAACTAAGGTGAATTAAGGCGACTTAATATGAATTAAGATGAATTAAGATGAATTAATGAATTAAGATGAATTAAGATGAAGTAATATGAATTAAGATTAATTAAGCTGAATGTGTGTGTGTGTGTGTGTGTTGTGTGTGTGTGTGTGTGTGTGTGTGTGTGTGTGTGTGTGTTGTGTGTGTGTGTGTGTGTGTGTGAATATGTGTGTGTGTTCAAATTGTAAGAGAATTCAACTACTAATTGACAAAGATTCTCATACTGAGTCAGGAAAAGCAGATATAAGTGATGCCCATGAAAATAAAATACAAGATCCTATTCAAGAGATGATGTCAAAGTTAGCCGAGTTGCAAATCAACAACAATTTGACTGATTTAGGAATATCTCCTCTTAAAATGCACTCTCCTCCATCCCACAGTCGGAAAATCTACGCAAAACGTACAAAGCTGTCATTGGGCTCATTCGTCAGCTACTGTACACCTAGTTGTGATATATTACAATCCTGGCGATGACTTAAGTGAATGTTCGGTTTGCTTCATTTGGGATGATTTACAGCAGTGGTGTATGAAATACAGAAGTCTGTCATCATGAAAGTGACTTTGGTTGTACTGCTTCTTGGTCTCATTTCGCCACAATCCACGGCAAACTCCTTGCGATAGCTAATGATTACAAAAGCGACAGAAATGTTTGAGTTATTTTCTAAGCCGACTTCAAAATTACTTTTGGGTTCATCAGTAAGTCTAAAATGATGGTTGTACTTAAAGCACTAAGCACTCGCTTTGAACAAACAAAAAGACGAATTAGTGCTGATGAGGCTATATCTCTCACATTTCATTTTCATTCAACATCCTATAATATATCTGATAAACTAACAATCAAGTCTTTCGCTTGCTGCATTTATGACTTTAAATGGTATGTTGGATAGGTCGAGGAAATTGATCAAAATTCAGGAGATTCCAGAATAACATTCATGCATTCGAATGGTCGATCAAGATCATTGCACTTGCCCACCAGAACTCACGAATGCTGGGTGCCTTTTCCACATGTTTTATGTGTTATTGACATGGCAACAACATTATCAGGCAGACAGTATCAACTAACATCAGAATTACAGGGACAGGTTGCAAGAAATTTCGTAGACTTTAGCAGTGAAAGACTAAAATCAAGGTAATAAGTCCAAAAAACTGGCAAGATGAACAACCTAGATATATTGGTATTAATGGCATAGATTTATAAATTCTTTGGCCTAAATACCAAGCTATTCCTTTGTTTTATAATAAAATTGACACATTTCTGTGTTTTTAGAGTAAAAATTTCAGATGAACTCTTAGTGTTGGCGGCAATCTTTTGGCAAAATTTAGAAAATGTGCTAAGGGGCGCCCAATTTTTTAGAAGCCCCAGCTTAATATTCTATTTAAATATTACATTACATTAATTACTTTTATTGCATATGTATTTTTAATCAACCTCGAAGGCAAAACCCTATTGATATTTTAACATATTCTTGATGTAAATTTTCTTATATTTCCAATGGTGTCAACTAGAATTAATACTATAACTCGCCTGCTACTGGATTTATTGCCTTATTTCTTAAAGGTTCTTTTTTTTCCTATTCATTATCGATTATTCAAGTTTAACAAGGCAAATGGCACATTTATAATTAACTGAGATTATATTTGATGATTTATTTGGATTCTCCAGGAAATTTTCTATAAAAGTGATAATCCTAGTTTTGTATTATTATAAATAATCTCCATCGAAAATAAAAAAGTAAACATTGTATTCATTAAAATTTTAGCAGGATGGTTATTTCAAGCTAAAAGCTCCAAATTTAAATACGTTAACAAAAAAACTAATTCAGATAGGGACCGAGATGGGCTATTTTCTTACATAAGAGAAGCTCTGTACCAAATTTTACGAAAATCCGAGTCGGTAGGTTACATAGCCTGGTTTAATTAACGTTTTTCTGTAAAATGAAAAAAACACGGCGAGGGATACTTCGAAGGGTCGAAGGGGAAGCGGGGGAGGTGGCAACAGGCGTTTTTTGATTCAGCGGGGTTGAATTAGTAATAAAACACCGTTTACCAAAAAGTAATATGATTTGCTTCCAGACTCATAATGGAAGCTTTTTTTCAAGTTTTTGACCGGACTACATGTTATATCTTCTCTTTCTGACCAACCGAATTAACTAACGATAGTTACTTACATTGTAAGATTCATAAGCCTGTTAATCTTTCTACAGCTCAGAAAACGCCTGCATGGACAAGCAAGGTTTGACAATTAACGTTATGTGAATCTTGATACTATCGTACGATATTAAAACTACTCAACTTTTAACATTTTTTATTTAAATTTCTGTTACAGCTTTAATTATTTTGAAATGCTATAAATACCTCTTAAGAGATTCCATAGAAATTATAGATGCACTAATAATACTATAAAATTTATTTTACCATTTCCAGTATAATGAATATATTATCCACATGGATTACAGCAATTTTTTAAATTAGCATTGTTAATTATACAATTAAAAGATGTTTAAGCCTTTTTAAATTTTTGTTTGATTTGATTTAATTTAAATATTTGATATCAGTGTTAACAATTTAACATAACTATAAATTTTGTATCAAAATACCGAATAATGTACCTACTATGCTAAATAAATGTATGCCTTATTCTATTTTCTAAATTTAAATTGAAATAATTACTTTTGATGTTATCAATATGATAATGATTTCCTGTTACGTCATAAACAGTGAATATATGACTAAGGTAACTGACATAACTGTCGTTATAATCATAAACTGTTAAATAGTGTATAAATAAATATAAAAAGAGAAGTGTTTTGTTCTGGTACAGCTTAATTAATGTGAATTTTTATCTTTGATAAATACTTATGTTTAGTACATATCTCTAAAAACTTTACCTTACAAAAGTCATACTTTATAAACTCATGTAGTTTATGTTGTTACATGAATACCTATATGAATTGATTAATCAGTAATACCCAGTAATATTCCGATAATGTATATTAGAACTACCTATTACATTGTAACATAACATTGTTATAGTGATCTCAAATGGCCCTATTCTGATTTCTTTATCCCAGGGGGCCTATTCTTCAAACCATGCGAAAAAGTTCGCGCACGACACACTACGAATGGTATCTTGACGCATCGTATCAAAAATTTTTGGCGAACGGTATATGTGGTAACATTGCATATCTTTGTGTTATCGGCATTTTGACGTATCGGCAGTCAAATTAAAGTAACTTCGATAAAAGCCTTAACCGAGAAAATAAAAAATAATTGATCTGAGGTTGATTCTAGGTACTACATACCTGCGTACGTCCTGGCGGAAAAGAATGAAAAATGTTGATCAAAAGGGAGAAGGAATTGTTGTCGGGAAAATTTTCATCCATATTTACTTATAAAACCGCCCAAAAGAAATGGATTGAAATAGGCGTCACATTAAATTGAATTCCACTAGCACACAACGAATACAAACATTGGCGAAAAGTAAGTGTTAACCCACCAATTTCGTTGTAAAAATTTCCATAACTAGGTGCTACATAGATGAATTCCATTATACCGTTACGATCACGCCTTTATTGGGTCAATTTTCTTTAATTCTCTTTCGCAGCAAGACCAAATCAAAAAACGCTGCTGCGAAGCGATATCAGTGTGACACTGGCACTGTCCCGATGTCATGAATACGACCGATGAGGAGATTTTAGACATAATATATCCTACTAGTGTGACAGGGACACTGATACTCATACATCAGAAGTAGAATATTCCTTTGGTGATGAAGCAGCATTTCTATTAGTGAATGTTGGTAAAGCTGTTAACGATGCAACTGAGGAAAATGTTACAAACACACACACACCGATAGCGAAAAAATAGAAGTATGTAGGTTTCCAACCTCTAAGCCACCAAAGATAACGAAATATGTGTTACCCCCAATGCGAGAAGTGTGAATGCCACCGAAGTTATTGCGGAAAGCACGCAGCGGGGACTACAAATCAAACAAGAATATTACAATAAATGAATTGAAATAATGTAACGGCAAACAACTCTTTCTGAACGGTTTGTAGTTGCTGTGGAAAAAATACGCTACAATGATGAGTAGTTTTCCCTTCGATATGGGTTTTTTTATTAGAATAAATAGGTACACAGTAAATGATCGTTCATGTTATGTAGGTTTATTAAAACATTTGATATAATGTTACCGTGATAATTCCGTTCACCTAAAATAATTATAAACAATCCTTCTTTGCAATTTCCTTCCGGCATCTAAATCCGGCCTGTAAACATGCGGTCCACTTAAACTCGAGCACAATTTGTAGAATATGAAACTGCATTTCCATTCGACAAGATATGTCACATGCGAAAAAATTGAAGGATAGGGTCCCAGGTAGGTAATTAAAACAAAACCATTTATATAGCCCTCCCTATAATGTAGTCGGACGTGTGATTAGTTGAATTGATAATGTACATTGAGTTTATTTTATAATCCCCCTATTTATGTTTTATAAGTTATTACTACTAGGAATGCTCCCGCACATCTATTATTGATTAATTTTCTTTAAATGTTTAACAAAATAAAACTAAGACATATCCCATTTTCAATTTTAAAGTAATACCCTACATTTAGACATACCGGGTCTCAGAAGCGCAGTGTTCCTTCACCTGTTAAACTTGTCTGTTATTGTTCCATTGAGTGACTGATACTGTTTTTGTGCAGGCGTTTTTCTGTTATAATAGCTTTTGTCATCATCAAACATGACAACCAGTGAGCGGGGGGGCTGAAGAATATGATGTTAATTTACCCGATGAAAGTGTACAAATAAATGTTGCAAGAAATATCATATTTCTGATAGAGTTTAGTGAGGACAAAAATCATGTACTACCTTCTTCGATTTATTGAAGAAGGTGATGCATGATTTTTTTTCGTTCAAATGGAGTGTGTTGGAAGACAATTTCGCTATCGTTCCCTAGAGTGTAATATTATAATTCTGTACTTAGAATCCAGCTTCTAGATATTTCGCAGAGTTCTAGGTGCCCTAGCGTAACTTATAATTAACTGTTTGGCAAGAAATTGCACACTCCACAAGAGCATATTTTGGATTTGTAAACTTCATTTTGAATTAAAAGGGGAATACCTCAGATAAACATGAATAATAAGAAACCACCAGTTTAATTCCCTATGTAAAACGCGCTATTGCTTTTCTAAACTCCTACCAATATCATTCATAAAAGTAGAATAAATGAAAACCATGGCAAAATCTAACTACCGAAATTCAAATTAAACATGAAGCACAATTATAACAAATTTATTGCATGATGTCATAGACATTAACATTAAGCACAATTATAAAAAATTTATTGCATGATGTCATAGACATACACATTCAAATCTCTTATATACTTCCTATCCGCCCTACAATCTAGCTGTTTAAACTATGTATGTATACATTCAATGGTTAAGTTCCGACAATTTATTTACTATACCAACAATTTTAATGAATTTCAAAAATTAAATCTACCATCAGCACGCGACCATTGACTTATTTAGATATTGTATAAAGAAAGATAGGGTCTCTTACTAAATTGAAATTAATAATCCAGTATCAGCTGTCTCCTTCCGAGTCACGATATGCACAAACACTTGTAATATACTCCAAGGTAAGTGAGGTATAATAATGTTCCAATCTCTGAACTTTAATTGATTGCTAGACAAACCGATCTATTTACCTTTCAGTAATGAAGGAACACATCTGTTTTTTACTTGAACCCTTAAACAATTGTCTTCGCTTACAGGTATAAGAAAGCTTTAACTTTATTTGAACTTTACCACTTATTTCGTGTGAGTTTACTTAAAACGTTTGATACCTCATTACTGATTTAAGTTCTATGATTACATACAATTTAAATAAATCTTTTGAACATCCAGGTATAACCAATTAATAGTACACCATGTTAGTTCACCATTTAATTAAATAATCTCATAAATAATTAAAAATTTTTATGATTGTTAGTTTCTTTGAATGACAATGAGTTTATCACGCATCGTTGTTGACATTTGTTTGGTCAGGTCCCGTAATTCCACTCATAGGTCCTTTTAAGTCTAATATACAATTACTAATAGATTTAAAAAACCTTATGTTTAATGATTGCTGACAAAGAACTTCCAATTTTAAAATTTGCAATGTTATACAATTTCAAACTATATCATTGGGATGGCCGCAAATTTTAAAATTTCGACTATTTCGCGTCATTGTAAAATCAAGACGGTCACCTTCTCTCACCCTCAACTTTACTTTATATCCGTCAATACAATACAAAATTCATACGCAGCACCCTTTAGATGATCTTGGTTAATTTATTTCCTTATTTTTCCATTTAATGCGTCAAACAGCACAAATTTCAGGATAATTTGTTAAATGTAACAAGAATTTCCAGTTTAATAATTTGTAGAAAGTTTAGATTAATAAATGGACTAGGTTTTTACCTGATCAAAATCAATTACAATATCAATTCTTCAATTAATTTTATACTGAGATTTTTATTCCGCCTTAAGAGTAGTCTCCGTTGAACCTATTTTTGCAAAAATATAAAGTACTCAAAAATTTTTTTTAAAACTATGTTATGTAAGCTTGATTGACCAAAACATGAACTTCCAAACCCCATTTAATTTCTTTGAATTTCTAACAATTTGTATCAAATTTTATATTAATCTTATTGAGAAGTGCGCCTCTTTTTTCCCAAAAAAGCATGATCAAGTTTATAAGCAGCGGTTTTTTTTTCTAAAACTCATATTTACGATATAATTCTTAAAGGAGCTTGTCATAGAATTCCAATTACATAAGAATTTTATTAAATACCGTCGTGTGGGGAAAAAACCAAATTTTATTGTAGAATTTAAATTTTTCATAAATTATTGTTAGCTTCATTACACTTTGTGTTAATAATAGGGAATAAAGACGAATCTATAGGGTTCATTTCTGTTTAATTTACATTTTTAACCTACAAAACCGCAAAAACGAATGAATGGAAACTAACCTAAAAAATGAACAATATAGTTGCCAAATATACATTACTTACTTCAAAGATGTCAAGTTGTGTAGCAAACTTCATTAGTGCATTACGATAATTTTATAGTGTTAATTGTGGTTTTAGAAACATTTAGGGGAACTATGCACTATTTTTGCGGGGCAATTGTGTAGTATTACACACTTTCCCGAGATTCAATTTTCCATTCCTAAAGTAGGTTATTGTTGCAGATACCTTTGGTTGCGTCCATTGTACTCATTTAAAATGACAAGAACCTACATCAGGAAGAGTGATAGGGCAAAATTGTATTCTAAAGATGACTTAAAACGTGCAATGGAAGAGGTTAAAGCTGGAAGAATTACTACCTATAAAGCAGGCCAAAAATACAACATACCCAAGAAGACCCTTAATTATCATATCAGGGGAATTAGAATAAAAAAGAGCAGTACACAAGGCAGAAGCGCGGCTTTATTATCTGATGTGGAAACTGAATTAGCAGGGGACATCAGAACGATGGAAAAGTGGGTATGGGGATTAAGCCGGATGGAAGCCTTAAGGATTGTTGGTGATTTTTTTGTACGGGATAAACTTAGAACACCGTGTAGGCAAGGTATGCCTGGTGAAGACTGGTTTATGAAGAGACATAATTTGTCAATTAAAAAACCCCTTTTAATATACGACGGGCACGTATCTCATGTAGATGAGCGTCTAATATTATGTGCACAGAAAAATAACATAACTACATTAAAGCTTCCACTACACTCGAGTCACTTGCTTCAGCCACTCTATTGGAGTGTCTTTCGTTCGGTGAAAACAAGATGGGATGCATAAGTTATACAGTGGCAGAGGCATAATCAGGGTCAACGAATTCCTAAGCAACATTTTAATAGATTAATAGGAAAAATATGGTCTGTAACTGACTCCGAGATTATTATCAGTGGTTTCTGAAAAGGTGGGATATATCTCTTTAATTCCAAAATTGTCTCAGAAGAACATTATGATCCACTGGCGTTAAAACGGTGTGAAATGCTTTAGGATAATGTTAAAAAGAACGTAAATAATGCGCCTGGAAATGAAGAACCAGGTATTTCTCACGTGGTGGATAATCAGGTCCAGGAACCTTCGGTTTCAGGCACCACTACGAAAAACAAGTCGTTCGAGGAGCTCCTATTAGCTATGGTTAAACAACAAAAGGTGCAGATGAGAAAAAACCTAGTAGAAAAGTGGTTTGTGGTGCCGAAATAATAACTACTCCAGAAAGCCTCAAATATCTGCGAGAGAAAGAAGACAAAAAATCATCGAAGAAGAAAAATATTTCTGAAGCAGAAATATCATCAGATGAAGAATTAATACACGAGAATTTTGAACAAGAGTTCAGGGAAGAAGAAAATCAAATGAGTATATGCATGAAATAAACAAGGAACAAAAAGAGGCAGAGGCTAAGATGTGGTATTGGTGGTTTGCGCAGGAAAAAAATCAGGAAAACATTATATAAGGCAAATAGTCTCTATAAATAAGGAAGATGATGAATTGGAAGTAAAATTTACAAGAAAAGTGCGGTCGTTGAACTTATCATCTTCTAATTCTTTCATTTGGGCAGATCCTGAGGAGAAATCATTTGTTGGAATTCAGGACATTGTTATGATTGTACAAAAGTCACTTGTTACCAAAAGGGGTTTACATCTTTTCGAGATCTCTTTCAGTAACTATAACATTTAACGGTATTTTAAAGATGTTAAGTTAACTTCCTGTAGGTTTAAGAGCTTGTAAATCAAAATAATCAGTATTTTAAGGTTATTACATGCTTGTTCCTATTTTAAATAAAAGTTGGTAGCTAGGAAAATTCAAGTTTTAAAGAACGGTTGAATGAATGAATATTATTCTTTTACACACTAGTCCCAAACACCGTTTCCCGTGGCTTATACTTAAAATTTCGCTACTCTGTCTCTTTCAAATGGGGTGTCCATTTGAAAGAGACAGATTTTGTTAAAAAAAAAATTAAATGTAATAGCACAGGAGATACCTATATGCAAAAAATAGGTGATTTTTTTAGCTCGTTGGTATCTTTTTGACTTACTAAAAGTTTAGAAAATCTGTTTTTTGGCCTCCATCTTGAAAACACATCAAAAATTAAAAAATAGCTAGTGTAATCGGGGAAAAAGTCGGGGAAATGTATATTTTTTATTTATTTATTTATTTAATTATTTTTTAACTCCTTACCCATCAACATCATTCACTATCCCATTCATTTAATATTTTCTTATTTATTATTCGTTTATGTGTATTGTATCCTTTTATCTGCTATTCAATAATCATTTGGGTTTTAATGTTCTGTACGTCGCTCATCTCAATACCTATCGCCTCTAGACCATAGGAGAATTTCCATCTGGATTCTCCCTATTACTCGACATTACCTTCGTATGGCACATGAAATAGGTGGTAATGAGTAAAAATATTTATACTCCATTTTAAGTACGGTAATTGGAAATGGCAGAAAATGACTGCATTTTGTACTCTGAAAGTGAAAGCGAATCTTCAAAGTTTGTTAAATTGTCCGCTAAAGGTATACAAGGTATCATCGGTGCAACTAAACTAACGAAAAGACAATATTATGAGTTATTTGAATCATTTCCTGATCACCCCGTGAGTGTCGTTTGTACACAAATCCAAATAATATCCAGGGTGATACGAAAGTTGCATACTCACGATGAAGCAATGGCCAGCTGCAGTAGAGTATTGCGATCGAATATACCAACAGTTAGATATAAAGAGCACTGTTTGTTTTGTGGTTGCTTTATTACTGACAGTGAGAAATGGGTTAAATATGGCGTTATGCAGTTTCATACAGTAATGTTTCAAAAATCTGTTATGGATGCGTCTAACTCCAGAAGTGATTTATGCTCAGCCAGTGCTCAATCACGATTGATATCAGTTAATGATTTACTAGCATCCGATGCCACTTATTTTACCAAGCATGCAGCATAAATTTTCAAAAAGGCGACCCTATCCTAAAGAAGTACAGAGATCATTCCCACGAAGAATTACGTTACAAGTCTGTTGGCCGTCCTGCAGAGAAAGAAAGACATGCAGCAGCTGGCTACTAAAATGAATGACTTCCTATGAGTTGGTAATGAACCTTATACTCCTCCGCACATGCTGCAAAAGCTTGAAGAACATTTTTTGGTAACATCATCGTTTCCAAAAAGGTGGGATGCCTAGCATGGTCACTATGGGTCAAACAGTGGCTAATATTCTCTTAGATTATCAGAAACAAGATAAATTAGAAAAACCCAGAATTAGAAAAATATCGTCTAATTGAATCAGCAGCAAAACTGATCAAAGCAGAAATCAAAGTATTGACGACTTTAATGGACTACTATCCCTCGGCATCAGAAATTGCATCTGAACATTCTTGTTTTGGAACATTTTTTGAATATCATCATTGGTACTAAAGCATTTAATTTAAAGAAGATTTTCATTAGACTGACTTTGGTGCAAGCTTCTAGACCTAGATCACTTATAAGTCCAATACTCCTTGGTGTTGGTGTGTAGCTTCACCGAGACTTCGGTTCTCGTTTACTTGTAGATGAGCTTAACAGACTTGGGTTTTTCGTATCGTATGATGAATTAAAAAAGTATTTGCAGGCTGTAATAATGGGGAGGACACCAAATTTTGAAGTTCCATCAGGTCATTTCTGTCAGTGGATAGCCTATAATGTAGACTACAACATTGCTACCATCGATGGTCACAACACTTTCCATGGAGTGGGAATTATAATGTGCAAATTAATTTTTGATGTTTTTTCCAGATGACAGCCAAAAAATGCATTTTGCATAGTTAGATTTTTCTAGACTTTTAGTATGTCAAAAAGATACCAACAACGAACTAAAAAAATCAATCCTCTTCTTTATGGGCATTAGTATGACCCTAAACCCTATTTCTCCTGTGCTATAATGCCAAAGTGCTGTAATAAAAACTTATAATTTGATGTAATTGTTGGCAGTACTCTTAAAATATTCTGTCAAAAGCTGTATTCCATGCAAATATGAACTTTCAATATTTTGCTACACACTTATCCCACCTTACCTTAGTTGCTTTATGTGTTGTAATTTAACTCTCATTATAAAAATCTATACAAAATTAACGAAAGTCATAAAAATGGATTTCAGAATTTTTCTACTCAACCCAATCAAAATGAACCGAAACCGGTACAATTTTGGAAAGCTAAATTATATTTGTAAAACGGAAATAGAAGCAATTAAGTTGCACAGTTAACAGATGTTTAGGTATATATCCCAATTTTGTTAGGAGGGTATAGATGCG
Organism: Vesta saturnalis; assembly: GCA_036346205.1. NCBI lineage: Eukaryota > Metazoa > Arthropoda > Insecta > Coleoptera > Lampyridae > Vesta > Vesta saturnalis. Next base: position 377,778 of record JARFJB010002014.1, on the reverse strand, counting down.
ATCACAAGAAATCTTTTATTAAAAAATATAACAATAGAAACGGTTCTAAGATATTTGTCATTATGGTAATCTTGAAGAAGCTACAACAGTACCATATATAGTACAGTATCCAAAAACCAAGGAGATCAATAGTGACATTTCGCATTGTAGCTAGATTGTGTCATTACCTTGATTTTAATTTTAAATTCAATTAGTAACTGCACCTGAAAATACAAAAACTTTATTACATTAACAAACAAAAAGCTCTAATTTCCAATTAAAGAAAACGAATCCGAAACAAATTTGACGGCGTAACCTTACGTTTTGTATGATGAACTGTGGAACCCCGTGGTTTTTTTTACAGAAAAGGTAATTTCATTCTGAACACAATGAATACAGACAAAAACAAAATTTTTATCTCTCTAAATTATTCATTATGATATAATATTAATAATACATCAGTCTAAAATAACTAAACCATATGTTAAAAATAGAAATTGTGAAAAAGCTAATTTAATGATTATAATGCAAATCTAAAAACATTATAAAATAATTTATGAAAACATATTATAAACAACTTTTAATTAACAAAGAGTTTGAACAACTTAAAACAAATTATGTCGAATTAGGAGTGTACACCTACTCATATAAAAACGCGTTTCAAAGAAAGGTAAGTTAAAATGTAAAGTACAATTATATAACATAAGATTACATTAATATTCTATAATATTCTTATGGAAAGTACAATTATCAGGAAAATACGAGTCTAGGCAGCATAACAGTGCGTATGTAAAAAAATAATAAAGCAGGTATCATTCCTAACGGGTTTAATAAACGTCAATAATAATGATAAATAATTGCTAGTAATAAAGTCTTACAACTTTCCTCGTCATATGAGCGGTAGCCAACAGTTAAACGACCTTACGATGGCCGCCAGAACTAGTCCGGTAACCCTGGAGCACCACGCAACTATTCACATCCTCTAACATAATATATATGAATCTTTGTCTAACACATGATATTTAACGAACGATAAAGAAATCTTGTAATTTATAAGCACTGTAGGTTGTTCATTAGAGAATATTGCAGAAGTCAAATTCAGTATGGAAGAAACTAAACTAGTCCGAGGTTCGGTATTATATTTCAATGTTTCGAGATGTCTTTCGTTGTCGTCTTGGGAGGTCATATTTTGTTAAACGCTTAGCTTATAAATCAAACATCATTAGATATTTTACTAGTTACAAAAATACGTACAGTATTGAAAAATAATAGTGTCATTTATTTAATTATTTTTCCATGCCCAACTTACCTACAAAATACCAAAATATACAGAGATTTCGTAATTTATACAATATGCAAATCGTAGGTTTATTATTGCAAATATCTTTAAAAACAACATTTAAATCACATGAATTTTTTTTACTATTATAAAAAACAGAAACAAATACTAATGGAAACTAAATCAAAAACTTAAAGATAAGAACAAGAAAGCGCCTACAGAAAATAAGCTCTTATCTTTACAGGTGTATAATACATAATATAAGCATATGTTATAACAAAATAATGATCAAAATAAAACAAATTTGTAAAAGAGACAAGAAATTAAAGAAATATTCTAATCATGAACAAGTTATTAAAAACCTTTATAAATTAATTCTATGCGTCTGTTTTTTTTATTTGCAAAATTGTCAATAACTTTATCATAAAATCTAGTATCTTCATTATTTTCTTGAAAACATTTTACTAATTCCTTTTCGATGGCTAACAGTGACAGATTATTTAATCTCATTTGACCAATTGTATTTCTTGAAAAAGTTTTGATTCTTTTCAGTGCCGAAAAACTCCTTTCAATCGAACTCGACGTGACAGGTACAGTTGACGTTAGACTTAAAAGTTTTACTATTTCTGGTACATCCTGAAGTAAATTCCTGTTGTAAATAAATTTTAGTGTATCTTCACAATTGGCAGAATCACCAAAAATGTCCCGATCCAAGTATTAAACGTTCAACTCGGTTTGTAATTTAACCTTGTCAAATAATTTAGAAAGAGTGTGTAAGGTAAATGTTTCGGAAATTCTTTATGATATTTTTCCAAGTAACATCTGTTAAGTTAAAAAAGCTTAAGTTTTCAAGTTCCTTAAAACGAATCTCAATTTGATTCATCACCAAGTCAATAATTTCATAATATAAAGGGTGATTCAAAGAGCGCGCCGGTTTTAATTATAACAAAAAAAAAAGTTTATTTTAAAAAAATCATAAAGCTGTTAATCAAACCTTCCCAATTTAGGAATGGAAAATCACATCGGAAATATGTCCCCCTCTACTTTGCCGGCATGCCAAAACTCTCTTCCTGAAATTGTTGGTTACAGCTTCACAAACTTGCACGTCGATTTCGTTGATAACTCGTCGAATTTCTTCCTTTAACTCGCGGATGTCTCGGGGTTCATTGACATAAACCAATGATTTGACATAACCCCAAAGAAAAAAATCGCATGGGGTTAAATCACACGACCTTGGTGGCCATTTCTGGTAACCACGAAGTGAGATGAGCCGATCCGGGAATTTTTCAAGCAGCAATGCAATGATTTCGGCGGAAGTGTGACATGTGGCGCCATCTTGCTGAAACCATAACTGCTGAATGTCCATTGCATCGATATGAGGCCAAAAAAACCCTCTTATCATCATGCGGTATCGGTCTCCATTCACTATTACAGCTTGTCCTGCCTCATCTTTAAAAAAAGGACCGATGACCCCACCCGCCCAAAATCCACACCAAACCGTCACTCTCTGCGGAAGCATTTCTCTTTCATGAATCGATTGAGGATTTACTGATCCCCAAATACGGCAGTTTTGCTTATTGACAAATCCATTTAAATGGATGTGGGCCTCATCGCTGAAAATGATTTTCTTCGCAAAGCCGTCGTCCTCCTGCTGTCTTCTCACCACCCATTCAACAAATTCTCGTCTCCTTTGGTGATCGGGTTAATTTGATTTTGTAGGGATGGTAATGAAGATCCTTCACAAGAACTCGCCGCAGTGAAAAATACCCTATGCCCAATTGTTGGGAATGACGACGAACCGATTTCTGTGGGCTATTATTGACACTATCACGAACTACAGCAATGTTTTCAACAGACCGGCCAGATCTAGGACGACCAGAATTTTTAATGTTGAGTGCTGATCCTGTTTCAATAAACTTTGTCATAAGTCTGCGCACTGTTGATTCATTCATTACGCCTGAAAATCGCACGAAGTCGTCGGACAGTTTCTGCAAAACTTTCTACGTTTTGATAAAACGTTTTCACGATTAACATACGTTGTTCAGTAGAAAAGCGTTCCATTTTAACACACAGAATCAAATCGGAATATTAGCAGATGTCAACTTTGTAAACAACTATGTTGCTAAGCAACAAACAACAAAATGACGAGCGATTCAAAACCCGCGCTTTTTTAATCACTCTTTACTTGTCTAAAATGCACTTTTGAACTATGACTGGTTTTTTTCATTACGTTTTGCTTGTTATAATTGCTCACACGAAATTGAGTCAAATATGCTGTTGAAAACATCGTTATTTCTGGTGGCTTGCATATTGGATGAACAGTTTTGTGTTCTATTATTGCAGTACACAACGTCTGACGCTTTGCGCTGGACGTTGTTAAATAAAACATCAGTGTGGTCAAAAATTGAATTAAAACTAGGTATTTAACAAAAACAAAAAACAAAATATTTTTAATACAATTGCCTCTCTAACTGTTTTATCATCACTGTCTATAATTTCATTAAAAACTTCTATAAGTTCGCTTTGTCTTTCAAACACTACTAACTACACGAGTTTAAAATTCCAACGGGTATTCGAACTACTAGGGAGCCTTTTGTCTAATACGGCTGTTCCTTCTGAAGATTTTTCAGAAAACCCTTGAAAACCAGAAAGATTTGCAAAAAAGACTCTTGCTGCCTGTTTTGTTTGGCAGCATCTTAAAGAACCAAATTTAATATATATGCGCAACAGTGAATACAAATGGCTTGGGGGACGATAGATTTTATTTTTGCCTGCAAACCATTCAAATCTCCCGTCATAAATACAGCACCATCGTATGTATTGCCTAGCAATTTGGTTTCAATATGAAATTCTTTAAATTTTTCTGTTAATATTTGGAAGAGTCCATCGGCTGTTCGACTTTCACTGCCGCTTAAAAAACCCATAAAGCGTTTTAACACAATCCCCTTTAAGGTAAATCTAAATATAACTGATAACTGGGAAAGGTAAGAAATATCGGTTGCTTCATCAACTTGCCATGAAAAAAGCGAACTTTGCTTTACCTCCGTGTTAATATGTTGACGGGTGATTTCATTTATGCTTTCAATTAGTTCATTTTGAATTGTTTTGGACAGCGCATTAAAGACGGGCGCCTCATTTAAAAATTCCTCGAATTTGGAATCATATCTTGTCAGCAAAGAAATCAGTTCTTTAAAATTACCACGTGAATCCGACAGCTCCGATTTATCGTGTCCTCTAAAAGACAACTCTTGCGTAGACAAATAGATTTTAATGTCAATTAAACGTTTGGTAATGTCTCGGTTTTTTCGCACTTTTTGATTAAATTGTAATCTGTTTTGTTCATATACCGAATCAATAGGTTTTTCTATATTTTCTTATCAAATAACTGCATTAATCCTGTTTTACTAATTTTTTTAAAGGAGGTGTTGATCTTTCGGAATTTTTTAAGAGCACCTTATCATCATAGGTAAAAGAACTAAAAGAATGGGTCAACCAAAAATTCGACAATATCGCCGTTTTTGACAAATAATTCTTGAATATTACGACTGACGTCTTTGCTTGTTGACGAAGACGCCTCCATTATTCAAAAGTAGAGATAGTTTTAATATTTTGTTTGATACAAAATAACACTCACTAAAATTTGCATGCAACCAAACGGGATTAAAGATTATAACGGGCTCGTACGGAAGTCGGCGAAAGGTGACGATAGGCTTGCCTATGATGACTACTGTAAATTATTCATAGGTATATTTAAGTGCATAAAAATATTTTTATTAAAAATTAATTTATACACGATTTTCATCACTAATTTTTGGCCAAAGGTATCTTACTTGTACCATTGCATTAATGATAGGTATTAAATTAAACGTTTAAAACTATGATTCGCCAACAGCATTGAAACAATATTCATAAGTTAAATTGCGTTAGTCAATTAAAGTGTTTGCATTAATATTAATTAATGAATCTTATAATTTTTCTGTTTTTCTTTTAAATTTAATCTAGTAGTTGCATATGCATATTTGTTTATTGAAAATATTTAGATTTCCTAGACGCGAAATGGTATTAATAAATTACTGTTTAGGCAAGTCCCTATACTGCCTCATTTCAGTATGCGGTCGCGCCCAGTAAAGCCTATCAAAGGCACTGTACGGTACGCGTATTACCGTAGCACATAGTGATTTCTGACGTAAAATCGCCTATTATGTTTTAATTCAATAAAACGATATTACATACTTTTTTAAATAAAATAAAATAAATATTCAATTCTAGAGGGAGTTAACAAAACAAAAACAAATAACAGGGTAGGCAGTGCTAACCTTGCCTATCTCGAGCAGCCGCCACTAAATTATATAGTAAATTTCACACAAGTTTGGTTTCACGTCATTACCTGAACAAAACGACGTGCAAAAGTAATTCTAGTTCCATTGCATTTAATGCATTAAGTAATAGTTTTTGTTAGTTGCAGTAAGTTGGCAAAACCGAATACTAGTTCCACCTTGATGCCAAACCTTTTTTCGATTCCTTTGACACTTGACAGCTATTACTTTTGTTGGATTCGTCAAACGATCATATTTTCATTTTTATTGCTTATTTAGTCTATTTGCCCGATCGCATTACTATTTCTTCCTACATTTAAAAAATTTGTTCTTTTCAGAACAGAATTTCAGTTCGTGTTGTTATACTTAATTGTGGAAATGCCAAAGCCGCTACACAGTAAATCGAAAGAATTTGTAGCACATTTAATCGAGTACTTCGAGAGAGATCGTGACAATGGTGGCTCTTTTCTGCCTTTATCAGCTATGCGAGAGGTAGGTAAACAATGCAGTTACATAAAATGAAAACTGATTTATTCCAACCTGTTGCAGAAACATTGAAACTTAGCATGGGAACACTTAGGCAAATTTCAGAAGCTGTTAAAAGCAATACTGCTCTTACATCATCACCAAAAAGAACGGGATCGTAGTAAGAAAGTTTTGTATATAAGTTCGTTGAACAATTCTGTGTGTTTTACATCGAAAGCGGTTTTATTCCTGGTGCTGATCTAATATTTGCTTCAAAAACTACTAGTGGCTATCATGGCAAAATGAGCCAAGAAAATTTTATTCGTTGGTTCGAAGAAAAATTATTAAAGAATTTAGAAAATCCATCAGTAATTGTGTTAGATAACGCACTTTACTATAATGCATTGCTACCAAAGATACCAAACACCTCTTGGAGAAAAGACGACGTTAGGGTGTGCAAAAATAATGTAAAATTCTCCAAAAATGAATTTGAAACTGAAATTTTAGTAAAGGTTGCACAGTAAGTACTTTTCTTCAATTATTTTGCACTATATAAGCTCTTTTATACTTTTTAGAAATAAGCCATCTAAAGTGTACCGTGTGGATCAATTAGTGGAGCAATATTGTCACTTCATTATACATTTATCTCCCTATCATTGTGTTTATTATTGTGTTTGGTAGGGATAGCACAACCATCAAAGACTGCTTAAGTATGTGGCGGGAAACTTTGCAATTGATAACTCCCGAAATGTGACACAAGTCAATCAAGCGGACAGAAGCGATAATACACGAATGGTATGAACGAGAGAAACAATAAGATCTCAAAGACATTACTCCCACAGTAATAAACTTGGGCGAAGGGGATCACAGTTCTAACAGTATTTCAGATTAACAAGTCATATGTACACTAAAACTGTTACTTCCTAACCTACCATTTCATGATATACTGCATGTTTTCACATTTAATCAAATATAGTACATTCTATTATATGTATAGGATTCGAAAGAATTAAGTGAGGAGCTTTTTTACAAAACGTCCAGATTTAAAAAAGAATCGCTCGTAGATGTCATCACGGCCTGTGTTAGCAGTAGAATATTACAAATCGTCAATTTTGCACAAAGGGGTAGAAGTCCCATTTAAAATACACATGTAAGTTAATTTTGGTTTTAATACGTAACATGCCTGCTGTATTTACAGAACCAAAGCGCACCTTGTCTATGCCCATTGGTTATGGCTGAAGTTATAACCGTTTATATGCCCACGTGATTGCTAACGGTAGTAGAAAACGACAACTTACTACAGAAAAAGCGAGGTTAGAAAAGAAGAAAGCAAGGTTAGTCTTCTTGTTAACTCATTTTGGTACGTTTTGAGTGTGGATTTAATTTATTTAAAATACGAACCAAAAGACCTAGGTACATTTAGAAAAGTGGAACTACGAAAGTGTGCATCCCAAATATAGAAAACTTCCATGTAACGATATTCAAAAACCAATATTAATATACACTAAAAAATATACATTAAAAAAAGCTCATTTACTAGAAGTTCATTAACTAAAAGACGTTGCGAACATGAAAACTTCGCTATCAATAAACTTCACCACTTCCAGATAAAATACAAAGCAAAGAATTATCTTGTTATGATTATACAGTAATTTTGCTTGGTATTTAGCTAGCGATAGCGGTGGTAATCCTATTGAACTCACGATAGGTCGCAGAGGATCTCCATCTTTATGTACTTTAGGTGGTCCATATATTTTTGGACATCGTGATAATATTTCACTCGGAATTAGCATTTTTCGTATTTGTTCGTCAATAGGCGACCCCGATATTTTCTCCCTTGTTTTCTCCAAGTAAGTCGTTGGATGTGTCACACTTGGTTGATAAATTGTCTTTTAGCAGATTTTTCATTTTTTGGTGGTATTCGGTGCTGTCCACCACCACTGTTATATTTCCTTTAGCGGCAGGAATTGTTGTGATGTCCTTGTGATTTTGCATTCCTTTTAGTGCTGCGGCTTCGTGGTGTTGTAGGTTTCTCCTCGGAAACCGAGATTTCCTTAATACGTGACACGTATCCTGTTGTACAATTTCGGCTGGTAATTTATCCTTCTCCTTATGGGGTTTTCAGATTTTACATTAAAAAAGTATTACGACATCCTAAAGGGACTGAAACTGTTTGGTTTGATGTTCGTTGGTGTTTGTATAGCTATACAATAATATCGAACATTTCAAGACTGAGAGAAAGAATGTAATAAATAGATTCGTGAATAAGGTTGGGGCTATAGCCCGCCTGTTTCGTGTAGAGTGCCGTACTATCACCTCGGATCTAATATGATAACGATGCAATCGATTTTGATTGGATGAAATTTGAATGTCACCGGAAATATGTGGTTATAGAATAATGACGTGTGCCGGGTATAGAATGGGTTGACAGAGGGAGGTAGTTGTCTGCCTGTTTTTGGTTGTCGGCGATAGTGGTAAAATGTTGACCAAGGAAGATATGTCCTAGGTAAAGGGACGACCCCGCAGAAAAATCACAGTTGTAGGACAGCTTTGTTCGTGATTTACAAATTCTGTTCCTCAAAGTCAGCTGGGCGTAAACTAACGTATTGTCTGTGTTTAATTATAAGATATTAAGTGTTTTTAGGTTTATTACAAAAAATTAACCTTAACAAAAGAAAATTATTTGATTACAGAAATTCGCTATAATACACTGAAAAGTTAATAAGTGATACTATTTATTTCTTGATAATGTAAAAACACAAAAAAGACATTAATGCCAATGTAGGAGACGTGACCGATCTTGTATACAATACTTTCGACATATTCCCATAAGAAGAAGTCTAATGGCGTCGGGTCAGGGGATCGTGCTGGCCATTCCATTGATTCACGCCTCCCTATCCATCGATCTGGAAATATTCCGTTAAGATACTGCCGGACATTGATTTGGTAATGGGGCGGTACTCCATCTTGCTGAAACCATATCATATTCGCTGGAACTTGAGATTTATCGGGATCAGGATTGTCAAAGTTGGCACGACATTATTTTGGAGCAGTGCTAAATGGTTATTACCATCCAAATTGTCGTCAATGAAAACGAGACCTATGATATGATCTCCAGCAATTCCTGCCCAAACATTAACCTTTTCAGGGTATTGCGTATGTTCTTCTCTCATCAAGTGAGAATTTTCCACTAGTGACAATTTCGACAATTAGCATGACCGTGAAGTGTAAAGGTGCACTCATCAGAAAACGAAACATGATCACATTGTTATCAAACATCGCCATCATTTGTTCACAAAAACACGCTCTCCTATCAAAACCATCTGCCATGAGTTCCTGAATTGGTATCATTTTATAGGGATGCATTTTATGTTTTTTTAATATTCGAATTATCAATTAATGGCTAATATCGAACATTAGGGGTGCTTTTCGATTAGAAGTATGTGGGGTTTCCTCATACCAATTTGGTACCATCACTTATTGCATTGGCCGCTGCTTCTTTTATCTACCTTACATGTCCAAGTTCGCGAAACTGCTTTTCTATTTTGCAAATTGTCCTTTAGGCGGCAAATTTGGAAATTTTTCATGAAATAATCGAGCAACTTCCACTTGTGCGTGTGTGTAATCTCCATAACCAATCATGAATTGTTGTTTTGTGCATTTCTGTTAAATGAGCCATTTGATTTTGGTATGCAGTTAACGAAATTCAAACTACTATAGCACTGACTACTACCGTCATGCTTTTTTTATTTCGTATCGGTAAAAAGGAACGTTGAAATGGTTTTTGCTTACTTTCTCATTATCAAGACCTAAATGGGAAATAAGTATTGAGTGTGTTTTCCTGTAATCAAATAATTTTCTTTTGTTAACGTTAATTTTTGCAATAAATCTGAAAACAATTAATATTTCCGAAACAGTTGAAGATAGGTATAGAATATTGTATATGGAATATGTCTAGAATTTTCTAAAGAATCCATTCATTTATTATCGTATTTATTCCATTTGGCTGATACACACTGTATATAAATAATATAATCTACTATTTTAATCACATTATTCAACTTTAATGTAGCAACATTGCTGTGTTTTATCGTTTCTATACCTCAAATAAATAGAAGGTTAACTAATACAGACCTACTTTGGTGGTAAGTAAACGTATATAAAGTTTTCTTATCTTTGAACTGTTCATAGCATATTAGGTAGACTTAGTATTGTAAACGTTTTCATAAAACATGGGACAAAGTTTTGGTACGCCTTACATAATTTCTTCCCTCACATAAACCCTCGGTTTTGTTGTAGTTTTAAAAGTGTTAATTACAAACTAATAACCATTAAACAGACGTAAACACAATAAGGTGACGGATGAAAATGCCATAATATAATTGTATCCTTATTAACGAAGGAGGCGACTGAATCAAGTTTGATAAAGCTGTAGGTGTTTGCCTTAGTGTTTTTCTTGTTCTAACTTGGTTGTTTAATCACCGTTTAAAATAATTCTAAGAAATATTATTTGCTATTTCTATGTTATTCTTGGTATGTAACTAATTAATTAATTTTTGAAGCAGTTTTTTAATTGCACTTCTAAAACGTAGATTTGTGTGTTTATTTTCATTGCGTTCTACTAGTATGCAAATGTGTATAATACGGCAGACGTATATACAGGCTGTCTCATTATTTGTGGGAAGTGCAACAACCCCGGACCGCTGAGACAATATGAAAATGTAAACTTTCACCATTATCACACATAATAAAATACTTATCTTTTTTGGTTTTTTTTAATGGTGTATTTTAAATTATACAATCTAAACGTTTCTGTAACACTTACAGTTATCTTCGTCAGTAGTAATATTTGTTAAAAATTTTTCAACTTTGACAAAATTGTTTACAATTTTTAACAAAAAAAAAACTACTGACGAAGATAACTGTAAGTGTTATCGAAACGTTTAGATTGTGTAATTTAAAATACACCATTAAAAAACCCAAAAAAGATAAGTATTTTATTACGCTGAGACAATGTTTAAGGTGTAGCTAAAATTACATGATCAACAATGTTATGAAAATACTTTCCGTTTTTGTGAATATCACTGTGACGAGGTGGGGAATCGAAATTATTTTTTTTGCATTCATCATCACACTCTTACATGCGTAACAAATGTGTGACGATTGAAAATGATTAATTTTTGTGTCGCCACTCGCCTATTATTCATAAGTTTCTAACTTGGCTGTACTACTGCTACTCAAATCCAAAATTTAGTTGTACAGGGTCCGGCAGGGAGGTATGTTGTTTTTGAAACGACTGTTATACATTTATTTTCAAACCAATTTTAAAATTTATTTTTTTTATAAATTACTGAAACATTGCCATTTGCAAAAAATTAAAAAAAATAATCAGAGATGTATGGTGTTTTTGAAAATGTTTTGAAAATGTGGGCGATCACACTGTTTTCAAGATATATGACATCTACTCAATGGCCTATGCCATTTCAGTAAAAATGGAGGTTTGGTCTGTAGCACACCGTGTTTTTATTTATAACACCTTTATTTAAATTGGTCGTTCTGTGGTGTTGACACAGCAACGATTTCGAATCCATTTTAATGTTGGTCGTCATGGTCGTGTTCCCAAACGGGATACCATTATGAAGTGGGTGAACAATTTTCAAACAAAAAGGTCTTTGAGACCGGGGAATGCACAGGAAGGTGATCGAACTGTACGGAAAACATTGAAAGAGTGCGACAAGCGATGAAAGTCAGCCTTCTTCGTTCGGCGATACGTCACGCACGCGCTCTTCAGATGTCAGACAGGTCAGTTCGCAGAATCTTACACTTGGACCTTCATTTTCATCCGTACTAGATTATAATTGTTCAAAACCTACTGCAAAACAGCTTCATGAGACCACACATGTTTGCAGAAGCGATGTCGTAAATGCGCCGAACGTTATCGTTTTGATCATGAGTGCGAGGCCCACTTTCCTTTATCGGGGATGGTAAACAAACAGAATTCTCGTCACTGGGCAGTCGCAAACCCGCAACAACTACACCAAACACCTCTGCAGAGCGAGAAAATTACTGTTTGGTGTGGTGTATCTCGAACCTGTATTATTGGGGTTTATTTTTTCGTGAAAACCGACGAACAGTGCCTGTTAACTCTGATCGCTACATTACCATGTTACGTGATTATTTCTTTCCAGAAATCAGAAGACGAAACATCGATCTCAACACAGCTTGGTTTCAACAAGATGGAGCGACTTGCCATACATCAAGAGCAACTATGGCTTTTTTAAGACAGCATTTCCCAGGACGCCTGATTTCATTTCGTGGGGATATGGAGTGGTCTCTTCGGTCACCGGATCTTGTGACTACTTTTTATGGAGCTACCTAAAAGTTCAGGTTTACATGAGTAAACCACGCACTCTTGAAGCGTTTTCTGAAAACATAACGCAGGAAATTCAAAGGATTTCGTGTGCCATGCATGGAACACATATGGACAATTTCGCTACCCGTCCACAAGCACGCATCGGCGCGCCATCTAACTGATGTAATTTTTCGCAGTTGATTATTTTTCTTTATTTTGATGTAATTTTTCGAAGTTGGTTTTTTTTAATTCTTTTCAAATGGCAATGTTTCAGTAATTTATGACGTACCTTGCACTACTTCTTGTCTATTATATTTTGCAAAAATTACATTACAAGTTTAAATTTGTCAGATCTGTCAAATTGTTAATACAGCTGAAGGCTATATCCAATAATTTTAGTCGCGCCATGAAATTGACCAATTCTGAATACTGCGATATGTTGTTAATCTATGACTTTTCCAATCAAAACAAAATAAAGAGTGTGGATCGAATGGTAGTACCTCTTTGGCTGATTATTAATGGTCAGGTTTCCACTCCCGTTGTGTGTTAAGTTTTCCTGATATGGATTTCCTCCATTTTCTGTCATAATTTTAAGCAGGTTCTTCCATCTTGACTTTTCAGGGAAATAGAGCACGTGGTTCTCAAGTTTTGACTTCACTGTATTTGACTAATATGTTGTAAATTCTACTATCATAGCAGAAGTTATTTGAGATAACTTTAATTCGTTTTAATAACGTCACAGAAAATGCAATTCGTGTACGCCCGTGGGCTAATTTATTTAAATGGCACTGGCACAATTAACTCAATGTGGCGAAAAAATGCAAATTTTACACAAGCGGTGCAAAAGTACAAGAAAGTGGCATAACTCAATTCCAACCTATAGTTTCTTGAAAATAAGAAAGTTACGAAAACCGTAACGCAGTAATTAGTCATTTGGATTATTTAAATACTGATACGCCATCGGCGATGGTGAGTGCAAAAAGTATTATGCAGATATCGCAACTTGTCCTGGAGAGAATTACAAAACGGGCTTGCTTTTAATCACTTTGACCGTTGAGACCATGGTAGACGTTTTAAAGCCCAATTTTAGTGAAAACTCACATTTTTGACCCAGCATTTGGGGAATACTGGGACACCCTGTGTGTACAACTTGTAGGTCACTGTGAGAAGAGAGGGTTACAAATATCATACCCCATAATAAGTTTATTGAATTGTGCGATTACTGAACAATCACGCTGTATTTCTTGCTTAGTTGAGAGGATTCAAACATGTTTACCTAGTTTAGCTATTTGTTTGATCGTCTATTAAAGTCAGTGCTTTCTCAATTTGTTTTTTGGTGACTCCTTTTATTCCTAAACAAAATCTAATTTAAAACAATATATACTGGATTACTCAATGACTAGTAAGTGAATGGTACCAAGCTCGATTCGGAGAGTAGTCAAATGTTTAAGAAAAAATCAGAAGTAAACTAATTCGACCCATATACGAAATCAGTAATTTTCAGGACTAATCCTGATGACCGAAGCAGTTTTCATATACGAGACGTCGCGTTACAAAAACAAAAACTGTGGAAATAGGCCTAGCAACTAACGATGGTTCCTAAAATTCTAAGACATAGTTATGGTTGATGGTTACAACAAGAACAGCCATTAGAAGTTAAAGTGTGTCAAACTAACCTTTTTTGTGATTTCATTCGGCAATATCAACCTTCTAATACTCAGAACCCCTGATTCACGCGTAGGCCTGAATGTTAAAATTGTTAGTTTGGTAACAGTACTTGCAGAGACAAATTATTGGTATGAAGTGCTTCGACGTATTGTGTCAACAATAAAAATGTGTCAAACTTTATGGTTTTAATAATTGAAATTTTTTACAAATCACTCAACTACTTGTTCAATTTGATCCAGTAATGGAAGAGCATGTTTGCAAAGTGCTTAAAAAACAAGAAGGGGGTATCTTGGAAAAGATACCCTAAACGAACTGATTTACCATTTACATTCACATACTTAGATTACATATTATTATCGAAATTAAGCAAATCAGATGCTATTTCATTATTCTAGATTGTACTCCTGATGTCAGTGAGTTAGATGTGTGTCTATAGACAAACCTAACCCCAATGATATTATTATAAAAAGGATGAAAGCTTTTTGGGCTCTCTTCCAGTTAAGAGATAGCCAGACTCAACAATTGAAATGTAATCATTGAAACACTTGCAAAATTAGGTTTAACTTTGCAAGGTATGAGAGGCAAGGCTTACAACAACGGGGCCAGTATGAGAGGTGATAAATCAAGGGTACAATCTAGAATAAGGGTGATGAATCGACGAGCATTCTACTTGCCATGTAGTAGCCACTCCTTACATTTTGCCGTCAACGGTATGGCAAAGGCGTCCTTAGAAGCTTCAAATTTCTTTAAAAATACTTAACAAAAAATTTACTTGCTTTGTGCTTGGTTATCCTTTGGATGGGTCATATTATTAAACTATGTTAAGGGACTACTAAACCCACTAAGTGATACTCGTTGGGAAAAATAGAAGGTGGGCCAGTAAGCTCCGGTGTAGTTCTCAATTCCAGCCCCTGGAGGGTAGGCAATCGCAGACATGCTTAATGTACCTTAATCCATCTTAATTGCCGGTTTATTTTCTGGCGTCATTTTCAAACCCTTGATGACGTGTTTATAGTCCTCACCTCATAATTAAAGCCCTATTGGCAGTAATAAAAGCCTTTTTAGGACCATAATTACGACCTTATAATTACAAGTGATGGGGGAAGGAAAGATTCACCTTATTTCATCTTAATTTATCTGGCACTAGGCACTCCCCGCTTTCTGATTGGGCCATAGACATCGCCCCATACTCCGTTCTCTGACCGATCAAATCAAGTCAAACGCAACTACCACAAAATAGAAATGACTTATTAATTAATCCATCACCATTACACAACATAGTAATTATAATAAAACCGTTTTTCTAAATGAATATTAAATTGATTGTTTTGTCCATTGGTCCTAAAGAACGAATCGAAACGTCTTTACTCTTCAACGACTGGTTAAACTGTTGTATACGATGGTCCTCAGGCTTGAAAAACTTATGGCAACTCTCGGGTAGCACACATTTAAATCTCCCCAGTTACTTAAAACCTTAAAACTTTTAAAAGGTTTAAAAATGTTGATGATTTTAGAATGTATAAATCCATATATGTAATTATAACATAACATTAAAAATCTGTATAGGTAATTAAATAAAGTAAATAAAATGATGAGAGAGGGTTATCACCAAAAACGATCGCTTGCCCATATTTTATTGGTTACGTTAATCTCTTGATCAGTCTGGTGTTGCGTTTATTCAGTTCATACTTTTCAACCTTCTTTGAACGCCATAAATTTCCAGATCCCATTTTAAACTATCCTATACTTAACGGTAATTGGTCTATTTGTACAGCAGCATCTGTTTTATACATGGCACTGCAGGTTTTTGTTGCTTATAGTCATGGCACATTCATTTTTCTGTGTTCTGTTTATAAAATGGACAATATGGGGTACTTAACGATTTTCCCCAAATCATTAATATAAAGTAACTGTTTACCCAGTTATGTAACCACAACAACCTTTTAATTCAAATACCTCTAGTATTTGGAAAAACCCACTAATTATATGAATACATAAAAGGTGAACAGACCTTGAAAATACAATCAAAATCGCACATTCACCTTCCGTACAACTTTCATAATTAGCTGGTTATGTAAACCCATTAAGGCTGTTTTATTATTATAGCTTTTCTTGAACGATAATGTGAGAAACCAAAATACTGGTTTGGTTTAGCTTACAGCTTGCAAAAACCAACCTTGATTTCAAAAATACTGGTTTGATTTAAGTTGCAGCTTGCATGAGCCAACAATCAATTAAAAAATACTGGCTTGATTTAACTTATAGCTTGTAAAAATCAACTTTTAGTTCAAAAATACCGGTTTGGATTAATTTACAGCTTGCACAAAACAACTTTCAATTCAATAATACTGATTTGATTTAAGTTACAGCTTGCAACACCAACTTTCAATTTAAAAATACTGGCTTGATTTAAGTTAAAACACGCAAAAACCAAATTTCAATTTAAAAATAACTGGTTTGATTTAAGTTATTGCTTGCAAAATCCAACTTTCGTTTCAGAGATACTGGTTTGATTTAGCTCACAGCTTGCAAAAACTAACGTTCATTTCAATAGAACTGATTTGATTTAAGTTACAGCTTGCAAAACGAACTCTCAATAAAAACTACTGGCTTGATTTAGCTTACAACTTGCAAAAACCGACTTTCGTTAAAAAAATATTTGCCTGATTTAGCTTACAACTTGCAAAAACCAACTTTTAATTAAAAATACTGGCTGGACTTAGCTTACAACTTGCAAAAACAAACTTTGTATTAAAAAATACTGGCTGGACTTAGCTTACAACTTGCAAAAACAAACTTTGTATTAAAAAATACTGGTTTGAATTAAGTTACAGCTTATAATAGCCAACTTTCAATTGAAAATTGCTGATTTTATTTAAGTTATAGATTACAAAAACCAACTTTCTATTCAAACATACTGGTTTGATTTATTTTGCAGCTCCTAAAAGTGACTTTCAATTCAAAAATACCGGCTTGATTTAACTTACAGTTTGCTAAAACCAACTTTCGATTCAAAAATACCTGTTTGATTTAACTTACAGCTTGAAGAAACCAACTTTCAATTCAAAAATACCCGTTTGATTTAACCTACAGCTTGTAAAAACCAACTTTCAGTGTAAAATTGCTGAGTTGATTTAACTCACAGTTTGCGAAAAACTAAGACGGCCAACGTGCAATAAAATACTGTATTGCCATATGTATTTGCAGTCCGCATAATATACAGGGTGTTGTATTTTTTAAGAAGAACGGGACTTTTACAATTAGCCAAATTTGGTAACACTGTAAACGTGATTCAGGCATTTTAAATTGGTTCCTGTAGGTTAAGATGGCCTGATTTATTGAGTAATTGCTTTCGTGTACCATCAGTAAAGTTGGTTTTTGCAAGTTGTGAGCTAAATCAAGCCAGCATTTTTGAATTGTAAGTTGGTTTTGTAAACTCTCATGGCGATGTCTAAAATGTCTAAAATAGCTGCTGCTGCACCAATAGACCAATTACTGTTAAAGATAAAAAGTTTAAAATGGGGTCTGGAAATTTATGGCGTTCAAAGAAGGTTGAAAAAGATGAATCTGAATAAATGCAATACCAGACGGATCAAGAGATTGACGTAACCAATAAAATATGCGCGTAATCGTTTTTGGTTTTAACCCTCACCCCTTATTTTATTTACTGTATGTAATTACCTGCACAGATTTGTAATGTTATGTTATAATTACAGATTACATGTTTTAATCCTTTTAAATGTGTTAAGGATTTAGAGGCAGGGGTAGAAGATATCTAATCTGGACATCACATCGACAAGGTGCGGTGGAACTGCAGAATTTTAAATGTATCCTACCCGAGCGTTACCATAAGCTTTCAAGTCTGGGGACCAAAGTATACAACAATTTAACGAGCGGTTGAAGAGTAAAGATGTTTCAATGCTTTCTTTAGGGTCAATAGCCAATTTAATGTTTATTTAGAAAAACGATTTTATTATAATTAGTATGTTCTGTAATGATGAGTAAAATCATTTTTGTTTTGTGGTAGTTGAAATTGATTTGATTTGATTTGTCAGAGCACGGAGTCTGGGGTGGTGCCTAGAAAGCAGGGTTGCTGGCCTAGTGCCAGATGAATTGAGATGACGTAAGATGACTTAAGATTAATTAAGATGAATCTCTCCTCTCTCATCACTTTTAATTATGACGTCGTAATTATGGTCCATAAAAGGCTTTTAATACTGTCAAAAGAGCCCTAATTACGGGGTGAAGGCCGTAAATACGCCACAAAGGGGTTGAAAATGGCGTCTGAAAAGAAGTCGGCAGTTGGATGAACTAAAATACATTGAACGTGTCTGCGGTTGTCTACCATCCAGGAGATAGAATTAAACACTACACCGGAGGATGCTGGCCCCCTTCTACTGGGAAAGTCGAGTAGAAGTTGTAAAACCCGTAAGGTACCATTTGGGAAGCATTTACGGTGCTTTATTAAGTAATTATGACGATACTGAGATTGACACTTCTATAAGAGACAAGGCTTCTGGCCAGTTGCACTACATTAAACAATTTAAGTTCTTGTGTTCCACTTTGATTTGGTATACAATTTTAAATTGTGTTATTCCGATCAGCAAGCTACTACAGACCAATGACTATGATTTATCGTCTACTATCGAGCTAATAAAAAATTGTACAATTTTTTTCCAGGATGAGGCTTTTAATAAAATGCTCTATAATGCAAATGAACTCGTCGTCGGTATTGTCATCCCATCTCGTTTTGAGTTAACACAACTGCGTTACAGAGTTCAACGAAGAACTGTTAACTTTCTTTACGAAGCGATCGATCATCCGGTCGCAGATCTTAAATTAAAATTTAAAATAGAGTTGTATTTTGTTTACAATATATCAAACTATTAATGATTTACCATGAAGATTTGATTTGATGAGTATCTACAACATTTTAAAATTTTGTTCGATAGGCATGGTTTGAAAATTTTACCGAAAAACGAGTTCATTAAATATTGTGAAGACTTGGAAATACTATTGACTGATGGGATATCTAAAGGCACTTGAGTTAGAATGAAATAGAATCCGTTTTAGGGTTTGCCAATGCAAAAGAATATTCAATTGAGGTATTAAAAAACGGTTTGGTTACAGTATTGTATTTTAATTGTATATAGCTTGTTTAATATGTTATTCACCCATTGCACCTACTATTATCTTACAGTACCTACTATTATTACTGTTTCTGTTCCATGCAAACAATGCTCAGTAGCTAAATATAGAAAATTTAGTTATCTTATGCCTAGCGTCCTTTCCTTCTAGTTTAAAAATTGTTGAACTGCTAGTACCGGCTCTGCTACATCATTGACCCAGGTAGCGTAAATAGTCTACAAAACTATTCGCAAGAAAAGCAATAGAGTACCAGTATGTATGTTACTAAATATGGGTTTACCTTTGAGAAGAAGTTTTGCTACAAAATTTTGAACAAACCGTTATATTAGACTTAATATAATACTTATCTTTTTTGGGTTTTTTAATGGTTTATTTTAAATTATACAATCTAAACGTTTCGATAACACTTACAGTTATCTTCGTCCGTAGTAAAATCTATTGAAATTGTTAAAGATGTTGTCAACAGTTTTGTCAAAATTGAAAAATTAAAACATAATTAATTAATTTTTCAACTTTGACAAAATTGTTTACATCTATATCAATTTTAATGGATTTTACTACTGACGAAAATAACTGTAAGTGTTATCGAAACGTTTAGATTGTATAATTTAAAATACACCATTAAAAAACCAAAAAAAAGTGTTTTATTACGTTATGTTAGACCTTTTTTTTAATATTATTTTATTATTTTTATTTATTTACTTTAATATTTAAGAAAAATTAATATAACGAAAGCAGTGCTACAATTTTAAATCAATTGATATGCCTGTATCTAGTGTTAATATCGTCCTTTAAGCGGCCTTTATAAAATGTTACATTGAAACCTACTGTAATGGTACACAATAATTAGTAAATGGCCAGACGTTTTAAACAGGCCGATTATTCACATGCCTTCCGCAGGCCCTTAAGGCTAAAGTATTTAATGGTTCCTTTTCTCCATTAAAATTCCTTTTAAAATTAATTCTTTTATGCTACTGCATAAGTTCTTTTCCTTAGATGATAATATTGGTAAATCGTTTTCCATGAAGTCGGCACGAAACAAAATTCTAAACTATAACCTTACACCTTCCGAAAAAGTTTGTTTATGTTAGAAAAAACAGATGACGTGAGCAGTTAACGTGAAATATCCAAAAGCTAAAAAAAGTCAAGACTGTAATTAACATAACAACTAACAAGGTAAAGTATGGAATTTTCGATTGATGGATTATCATATCAAAATAAGATCGAGGTCTTTACATGGAAATTAATTCAAGGCATAGGTAATTTTTCTTGCTAGGGAGGATTAAAAAAACCATAATGATGACCGTTAAGCAGTCATTGTTAAATTTTGTTTTTTAATTAAGGAGTTTATTGTGCATTTAATATTAGTGCGCACCATTTTAGTTTGGTTACAACATAATATAAACATATGTGCAAGACGAAATTAAAAAAGAAAGAGAACAGTATAAATTAATTCTGTACGCCCAAGAAACTTTATTATTATATCCGACAAGATGGGTTGTCGTAGTGACGTCAAACTGAATAATTTTATAGACTCCTCCCATACAGCGTAAACAAAAAATATCTTGGCTCCACGATAAATGTATTCACAAGCATAAAATAATTTATTCATTAATAAACAAAGTATTGGTTACAACTGCTGGTTTTTCTTGCGATAGAGACATTTTAGTTCTATTTACATTGGACGTTTAAGAATCTAGACTAATATTGATTATCCTTCAATAACAATTTTCTAATAATGTTCGTAAAGCTGTGTATGATTTACATTCATATTACCTATATTAAATACAAAGCTCGTCTTTTGTTTCATGTTTAACAAACAAATATTTTCTTTTACATTGCTTTAATTTTAATTGGAAGTACATTGAACGAAGTAAAAAAGAAAAAAAAAGAATATTATGTTACTGCAATGCGAAATAATTATAAAGAGTATTATTGCACGGTTAACAATAATGGTAAATCTATACGCATGTTATTTTATCAAATAACATACCGACAACGGAATCCTTTTCTAAGAGAAAAATAATTCCATAATTTTAAAAATCGATCGAACTAAACTAGTTTTGGATACTAAAAAGTACATTGACGAGCATAAATAATTATGTTTTACTAAAAATCAACATATACCTATAATTTGTGGGTAAAACAAGATCGCCCAGGTATTTACCAAATTTAGGTAAATCTATGTAAAAAATAGTCATATTCGATACAGAAAAATCTTAGATTATTTTTAACAAAATCAATTAAAATTTAAAAACAAAAAATGTTCTTTTTCACTGTGAATTAAAAATGACCACTCTAATTAAAAAGGTTACGATGCGATTAACTACCGAATAGTTTTATAATTAGAAGATCAGTTTGAAAGTTATTTATATTTAGGTATCCAAACTTTTAGAAAAAACTACCATTTCTAGTATTCGTGTTTAATGCGTTTAGAAAAACATCTTTTAAACTGTTTATAGATTTATATAATATATGTATTGGTGGTTTAATTTAATCACACAGTATCATTAAATGCTTAACTGTTAATGTGTAACGGGCGCCAGGAGTGAAACGAGATCCTATAACATAACCCCGGTTCATAAAATGAAACTTTCTTATGCGTTTTATATAACCTATAGAACGTAGTAAATGCATTTTAAAAATGTTAAAGTTTCTGGAATTAATAATATAACAAAACACAAAATTCAATGAGTGGCCTTTGTACTGTATATGTGTAAAATTAAAAGGTAATGTAAATTTCCATACATTGCATAAGATAGTGTAACCAAAAAATCCCATCAGACTAATTGAGGAATTGTTATAGTTGTTCAACCAAAAAATGATTAAAAATTGATGTTTATTTATATTGTCAGTATTTATATTTTGTAGTTATATATTTTGTAATTGGTGGAAACGTGATTTTTCGAAGTTACTGTATTTGTAATTGAAACACAGTATCTCAACTGTTTATGGAGAATTAGAGTTTACAAATCTTTTACCGCTTTTAAATTATGTTATAACATAAAAGGGTATTTTTTAAAAATCGAAATCAGTTCGTTTTGCAATTTTTTCCGGCGATATACGTTGTTTGTAGAGAAAAAATACTGCATCTGTACAGGGTGGATCGATTTCGATGGGATTGCAGGGTATCTCGGTAACTATTACTGTTAGAGCAAAACTGTTCACGTAGCATTAGGCCAACTTTTTGAGACAAATTAAACAGCGAAAACAAAAATTTGCTATCTTTTTTCATTTTTGATGCAGGGACCAAAATTGAATTTTTCCAAATTTCGGTAGGGTTCCATATCTCATCTGTTGATAAAAATTCAGGAAAAAAAGTAAAGACATTTCTTGTGTAGTTTTAGAATCAAATGGAGTAGTCAATTTTTAAATTTGGTCACCAATAGTCAAGATGCCACATAAACTTAGTTTTTTTTTAATGGAAACCATAATTGACTTTGACTTCATTAAAATCCTTATTTTATAAGCTTTTCAACAACATAAGTTTATAGAGGTTCTATTAGAAAATTACGGAATTACAAGCGAATTTGTTAGTTTACACTTTTGTAAGTAGGTGATGCAATAATTTAAAACAATGAAACACAGCAAATATGTCAAAACAAAGTGAAAACTTCAGTTGTGCATTAAAACACAGATAACACCAGTTTATTGTTGATAGTTAACATGAATCGTTATGAAAATTCTGAAAAGTATGATATGTTGAAAATATTCATTCAGTGTGGAGAAAATTCGGAAGAAGCGGAATGTTTATACTTGGAGAGTTTCCCAGAAAGGCATCAGCCTAATAAAAAGATATATAAGAGGTAAATAAACGTTAAAGACTCTAAAGTCGCTTTTATGACATGATTATTCTTATTATTGCAGGATACAAGGTAATTTAAACAATTTAGGGTCATCTACCCGGCCACGTCCGAATCATTACGATATAGCAAATCGTGAACAAGATGCGTTAAATGTTTTAGCATGTGTTGAAGCCAACCCAAATACTTCTAGTAGAGAAATTGAACAAGATATTGGTATTTCCAAAACAAAATCGCTAAAAATTTTGAAACTTTGTAAATATAAGCCTTATAATATTCATATAAACCAATACCTTTATCCAAACGATCTTGAAAAACGATTACAAGTTTGCCAATGGTATATTGATAGATGTGCTGCAATGCCTAATCTTCATCAAAATATAATTTGGACAGATGAAGCTCATACAAGTAGTGCTGGTATTTTCAATTGCCACAATCATCATCACTGGGCAAATGAAAATTTACATGTAGCGGTACCTAGGCGTAATCAAGGCAGGTTTGGATTTAATGTTTGGTGTTGCTTAAAAGGGAATAAATTACACTATTGCATTTTTGAAGGAAATCTTACCGCATATCGATATTTAGAACTATTACGTATTGAGCTTGACGAATTCTTGGATGATTTTGCCTCTATCAGAAGGATTCGGTCTTTTTTTTCAAGCAAGATGGTGCTCCGGCTCACAATGCTATGGTAGTGAGAAATTATTTAAATGATAAATTTCCAAACTGTTGGTTAGGTACCTTTGGACCAATTCCATGGCCACCAAGGTCGCCTGATCTAACAGCTTTGGACTATTTTCTATGGGGTTTCATAAAAAATGAAATTTACAAAAAAACAAACAATACTATGGCAGAATTACAAAACATTTTACATGCTGCTTTTCAAAAAATTAAGCCGCTCCAAATATCAGCTGCAATTTCATCATTACAACGACGATATCAGTTATGTATTCGACAAAATGGCAGCCAGTTTGAACAATTTATGTAAAAGTAATATTATCATTTGTTTGACAGTTGGTTTATTTTTGTAACCTTGTTCTTAGAATTAAATAATTATACCTTTTGTTTGACATATTTGCTGTGTTTCATTGTTTTAAATTATTGCATCGCCTATTTACAAAAGAGCAAACTAACAAATTCGCTTGTAATTCCGTAATTTTCTAAAAGAACCTCTATAAACTATATATTGTTGAAAAGCTTATAAAATAAGGATTTTAATAAAGTCAAAGCCAACTATGGTTTCCATTTCAAAAAAAGTAAGTTTATGTGGCACCTCGACTATTGGTGACCAAATTTAAAAATTGACTACTCCATTTGATTCTACTCTAAAAACTGCACAAGAAATGTCTTTACACTTTTTCCTGAATTTGTAACAGATGAGGTATGGAACCCTATCGAAATTTGGAAAAATTCAATTTTCGTCCCTGCATCAAAAATGAAAAAAGATAGCAAATTTTTGTTTTCGCTGTTTAATTTGTCTCAAAAAGTTGGCCTAATGCTACGTGAACAGTTTTGCTCTAACAGTAATAGTTACCGAGATACCCTGCAATCCCATAGAAATCGGTCCACCCGGTACATACTACTAATTATAATTTTTCGTTTTTCTAAACCGGAAAAATCGACAAAATAGAAAATTACATTTTATTAAAAATCGACGATGTTTTGGAATCATATAAACAAACAACATGCGCATCTGCATTATTTGTCATTGTTGCTTGACGTCGACATTTTTTAAAATGAGCTTTAAGAGAATAAAATGCTGCGTCGACAGATAGGTACTATCGTTATCATTTTCCGGAACCAGAATAATCAAAGAAATTGGATTGAAGCAGAATTTAATTTTGTGGAACACAATAACAAACGACTGTTATGTCCATCCATCTGAAACCAAATCTGTTTATTGTCTCTGGCAACTTGAATCACAGCCGGACGTATGTCCTCTTCCAATAACGGCAAGAAACGCTCTCCAGTCCGGTTTTCATGTAAGAAAATGGCCTAATAATGTGATAACTAAACATTCCCGCCCTATCATTAACTTTTTGAGGATTCTGGATCCTGGTTCGTAAAATATTATATGGATTCGCAGTAGCCCATTCTCTGTAATTTTGTACGTTTGGTTCATTATGAAGTGTGAATATGCATTCATCAGTAAACTGAAGATTATTCAAAAACTCCCTATCTTGGTTAAATTTATCCACCATTTGCTAGCAAAATGCACACCTTCACTCTAAATCATGTTCACGCAACTCTTGATGACATTGGTATTTATAGGAGCGAAAATTGTGCTTCTTTAAAAGTCGTGCCACCCGAGTGTGATACAAGCCGAAGTTTTTTGCTTGTGTCATTAAACTTATGTGGGGATTTTCCGCTACTGTAGCCAAAAATTTGGCCGTATCGTCATTTTTCTGGTGTGGGCGTACATTTTGAACTGCATTATTGCACTTGCAGTTATTTGATACTGTGGCTGTTCTCTGAAACTTTCATACTATTCTGTCGACCTTTGTACTGCTTGTAATTGGCCGATTTTGATATTTTACGCTACAAAAAGCACTCACTTGGTGGGCACTATTTCCAGCATAAAATGAATTTCACACTTCTATTTTATCTTCATATGAATACATTTTAAGACGAACAGTTTTATGATAATCAATTTATTAAGTAAGTATACATTTAATAAACGTCAAATAGGAATAATATAGATAATGAAATGTGCACGCTGTGCTTTTTTTACATAATTCCAAAGCATACCTGATTTATTTCAAAATGAAGGTTTTTATTTTGTCGATTTAGGAAAACTGAAAATTATAATTAATAGTGTGGTATTTTTTTTCTACAAAAAACGTATTCACACTTTTGCACTAAAATAATTAGGGAACCTAATAATTGAGTATAAACAAATTACCATTGAAATGGCTATGTTGCGTCGAATAACCACCACTCGAGGCGAAGATGTGAAAATACAGAAGATCTAAAAATCGAGTGTAAGAAAATATCGCATTTTCAGTTAGCCAACGTTAGACGGCAATTTTACCACAGATTGGGTTATTGTTTAGCAGTAAATGGTGCTTTATTTGAACATTTGATATAATTTGTCAATTTTTCTGAATAACAATTATGTTTGTATCTATGTTTTGTTATCGCGTTATACATATTAAATTCTCCTTCAATTCAATTTTTTGTATTATTCTGTTTCCGGAAATAATGGCATCTGCCGACGCAGAATTTTATTCTCTTAAAACCCATTATTAGCTTTACCATCTTACCATTTCTACTTTTTCGTGGATCCTATATAAAAATCAGTCGACGTGAAGCAACAATGACAATAATGCAGATACCCATGTTGTTTGTTTATGTGATAGAATGAGAGAAGAATATGCCATGACGTCATCAATGTGGTGGGGGGCGTAGTGGGGGAGAGTGAGGTGTTGGAGTGCGGTAATGAGCGGTGGAGAGGGTGGGGTTGCCTACTTTTTGGGGGCGTTTTTCAACCCCTTGATGATGTTTTCGCCCCTAATTAGTGCCATTTTGGCTGTATTAAGAGTCTTTTGTCAGTTCAGCCCCAGGGATGAACGTGAGATCGGCTTCTTTTGTCAGGCGATTTTCAGCCCTTGATGTTGTTATCAACCTCTTGAAGGCATTTTCACCCTAATTAGTGACTCTTTGGGTGTATTAAGAGCCTTTTTGGCAGTCCAGCCACTGGAGGGTAGGCAACCACAATCACCCTGCGCGCGCATGAGGTGGTGGGTATGCGGGTAGGCCACCCCCCCTAGTTTCTGATTGGTCCATGGACTCTGCCCAATGGTTTCTGATTAGTTGCGGGGCCGTTCTTGTTTTGGTGACCATTTTATTTTGGAGGCCATTTTATCGACCTTGGTGGGGAATGTAAAATAGTATTCTAATAAGGGGATCATAGGACAGGTATAGGACGCCGTACGTCCCCTGATTTCTGATTGGTGGCGGCCATTTTGTTTTTTAATTATAAGACATACATAAAGTCCTCAGCCATTTTGTTTTTAATTATGTCGTCATAATCAAAACCTAGGGCCATTTTGTTTTTGAATGGGAATCACATAGAAATAAATTCAACGTGTTGATCTGAAATCGTGTTCTATCAAAACACCTTGGTTATTACCGGTAATAAAAAAAGGTAAATGGGTTTTAATAATTTATTATAAGTAATACTATTTTTAAGATTACATATCATGTATCAGCAGCATGCTAATCTCAGCATCACATGGTAATTATAACACCGCACCGTTGTCTAATTGAGTATTAAACCGGTTGTTTTCCCTATAGGTTCTAAAGAGCAAATTGAAGCATCCTTAATCTTCACCCACTTGTCAAAGTGTTGTATACACCAATCCTAGGCATTCAAAAGCTTAAGGAAATGCTTAAGGAAATGCTCTCCAAAGGCTTAAAACATGTTGATGCATTTAGGGTCGATAAATCCATATATGTAACTATAACATAGCATTAAAAAATCTGCACAGGTAATTAAATAAACAATCACTTACCAGGGTTATATTGAAAGAACGTCTTGGAAGGTTGACATACGAATGAATAACTGCTGCTTTTCTATTACATATAAACAGCCTAAATAAAGTACTGATCATTAGCATAATTATATCCCCACGATTATGTAACAAACTTTCACTATCCAATTATCTCTATCGTGTCTGGGTAAAACTCCCTAACTAGCTAGTGAAGCAAGCTGATCTTCAACCAAAGATAAGCACCATAAAATATACCTGCGAGTAAGCGTGTGTGATGACAGAGTACCCTTTAGTATCGTTTTGACATTCAAGATGGAGGATCAGTTTAAATATCTGTTTTCAGCAATAGTTGCGGGACCATCGGGTTGCGGGAAATCATATATTATCGTGGAATTTTTAAAAAACTTCGAGACTGTGTGATACAACTTTTGAAAAAATTATCTGGTTCTACAGCCAGTGGCAACCCTTATTCAAAGACCTCTCAGTGGAGTTTCAGAAGGGGTTACCGGACATGCAACAGTTTGATGGCGAAAATGTGGCAATATAAAGATATACCATTTTCTTTTTTTTATTTACTTTGATATGTCCTTGCACAAATTTAATGATAGAAAAAACAAAGCTTCAATTATTTTAAAAACAAATTTTTAAGTTTGTACTTAGAGTTTGATTATACTGTAGGTGAATAAATCACAACAGATGTTGCGAGCTTAAGCAACAAATAATTAGAATTAATTTAGATTGAACCCCATATAAATAAAGTAGCAGTACTCACGATCACACGTATATAAAATTATGCATAGAATTGATTGTCAACCCATGTGGGTAGTGTGTAATCCCCATTAGTAAATTGGTATCCAATACATAAATAAATTTTACTCCTAAGTCTATCTGATACTAATTACAACAAGTTACAATTATAAGTTACGAATTCGCCACTATGTTGAGCCAAAGCTTACCCCTAAGAAATAAATAAAATAAGCGGAGATATATATGAAATATCAACAATGTCTTTACCTAGATTAATCTTATGTGCATAAAACCCAGCTGATCTGTACAAAGGCCTTAAACCAAAATATTAAAGAACGAGGGTCTCTCACAAAAATGAGTGGGAGATATAAAATTCAGTTTTCACAGTTTTATAACCAAGAATTATAGGAATCCATCTTGCACTTTGCCACATGGTATCGAGGTGCCAATTATAACAATAGAAAAATTCAAAAGCGGAAGGAAACAGATAAAAAACAGAAAAGTTATTCAATTTCAGCACGTCAACTGTAAATGTTTTGTTGAAGACTTTCACTGTTGCCAAATTGTCCTTCTGTAGATATATTAAACCAACACTTAAATTGTTTAAAGAATTGCTTGCATGAAGAGTCACAATTAAAGTAAATGAGCGGATGGTGGAGTTTATTTAAATATGTAAAGTAAATTCGCAAATAGAAAAGAGATTAACTAACAAATTAAAAAGTTAGCAAAAACTTTATTTAACACGTTACAAGGTATCCACGATAACTCCAGAACAATCAAACTTACGTACTTGAAATGTTGTATCCAAACTTAATTTCATTTCTCCTCGAATTGATTTGATTTTGGGGAGAAAATCCCGCGACGGCACGGGGGCAGTTTTAGGTTTTATTAAATATTTCACAAACAGCTGCAAATTTCATACTTATGTTCTATACAATTTTTTGATACTACGTACAATTTGCAGGGAAAACATTCCTAATTTGGAATTTAAGTGTCTATTAATGTTTTTACTATATCTTAATATGATTAATTTTATAAGAAAATGTGTAGACATATTTTTTAAAGATAATTTAGTTCTGGATAACTTTTCATTATAAAGTTTCTCAATTTGAATCCAAAGAAGCCTTAAGAATTAATTAAATAAACCTAAAAATGTTTAAACTGTATTATCTACATTTTTATGGAAGCGGGTGGGATTAGAATTTTTTTTTCTAGTTAGCGTATAGATCTTTTAACATCTATCTGGTATAAAAGTTTAAACGCCCGTCTGATACAAATTATCTTTGTTGTTTTTCATTATTGACGTATTACAACATAGGTTGCATAATTATCCTAAAAAATGCACTACTTCATCTCTTTTAATCTCCAATGTATGGGTTGGCAGGTTGTTGTGCCACACCAGGCACATTTATTTAAATATTAATAGGCCAGTTATTGTTTTAAGATCTAAAAGTACAAAATCAAACTCCACCATTGCCGGTCCCAAGTCCGGATGAGAAAGGAGGAAGGGAAGGAGTAACAACCTCGTATAAAACCAGGGTTCAGCTGGCCCAGTTGATAGCACCCTGTAAGGGTCGCTACCTAGGGTACAAGTGATGCTGCCTTGCACCAAGGCGTTGTGTTTGCTAAAGGCTATAGGAAGGAAACCATACACAAGTATTTCTGGTACTCCAAGTTGACGGTTGGGTATAGGCCTGCTCCCCATTACCTGTAAAAACGTACAATTGGAAAGAAATCCGGACACACGCCTCGGAATAAGGACGGAACAAATACTAGACAAATCAAGCCATGGAAACGGTTATTGAAAATGGCAACATGGAACGTACAGGGAATCAGCACAAAATGGAGGGAAGTAATGAAGGAAATTGAAAAACTAGATGTTGACATCATTTCACTAACTGAAACAAAAAAGTAGGGTGCAGGGATTGAAGAAGTAGCAGGATATATACACCTATATAGAGTGGAATGTCGAAAGAAGACAGGGCCGGAACATGCGTTTCCCTATTAATTAAAAGGAAGTATCAAAAACACATAATAAAGTATGCAACACTAGATGAGGGAATAATTAAGATCTACATGAATATTTTTGAAAGAAGGTTAACAATCTTCGAAATATATGCCCCGAAGTGTGGAGATAAAGGATGCTTTTTATGACCCAATGCAACAAATAATAGACGAGGTTGGAGAAAATAGAGAAGTGATAATGCTGGGAGACTTCAACGGCCGAACAGGATCTCACAAAAATGACATGGTCCTAAGAAACTTTGGTGAAGTACATATTAATGACAGGGAGAAAGATTGGTGGACGTGTCCAGAAACAATGAACTTAATATTTTAAACGGATTCTTCCAACACAAAGATATACACAGATATACATGGATACAACCAAGAAGCCCACTCTAGAAAATCATCTGTGTCCTAGAAAAATGTGGCATTATAAAACTATACCATTTTCCTTTCTTTTTATTTAGTTTGATGTGTTCTTGCATAAATTTAATGATAGAAAAAAGGATTCTTCAATTATTTTAAAAACAAATTTTTAAGTTTATACTTAAAATATGTGTAGAGTGTGACTATAGTTTGATTATAGTTTCATTTTGTGTAACTATTTTATTTCTACAATAATTTTTTTTTCATTTTTAGTGATTACATAAATCAAAATACGTTTACCCCTCCCTTCACACTTCAATTGCCCCCTCTGTAATCAAAACTTGGCTACAAGGCAGAAGGCTGGCCCCATGAGAAATGTAAACAGGCTTAAATTAGTGAAGAGAAAGTCCACTGTATAACCTGCATGTGTATATGTAGGTTGGAAGTTAAAAATACAATACCTAGAAATAAACAAAGTAATGGAAATCGGTAATCTGTTGTAATAAGTAATCCAATTGTAACTTCAAACTAAAGATAGTGTTCAAATTAGTGTCCGTTATTGGTAATACACAAATGTACATCTCTTCCTGATCCCGCAAAGTGCATTGTAAATTTTCTTGTTAGGTACGGAATTAATGCAATTAATAAAAGTTTGTATTGACGCGTTTATATTACTATTATGTTCATTTATACAAATTACTTTTAATATACGACCAAAAAAATAAATTTCATAGTGATAAATCCCGTGGTGTCCAATACAATTATTACCAAAGTTATTATTTAATAGTTCATTTCAAAATTATGTGTTTATGTGCTCGGGATGAACTTCACCTTGTTCATAAAAGATGGTATTTCTTTAGGTCGAAGACATGTTATCGATCAATTCTATTACCTTTTCATCAAAATCTTAATAATACAAATTTTCGTCGTATATGTAACATGCTAAAACTCTGTTGTATAGTAAAACACACCAAACACCAAAATTAAGTCATCCCTGTTGTTGAATAGTTATAGCATTGCCAGGGTTGACATGAAACCAATAGTGCCAGTTATGTCTAGTAAGAATTTCAGCAACCAAGTCTTACTATTTCCTTATCACAGAAGGCTTAAAACACTCTTTTTCAAAATGGCAAGTGCTCTTTTTCTTGATATCCCGACTCGGTTTCTGTTTGCCGATCTGAAACTGAGAACTGTGCAATTACAGCTCTATCACATTAATTGTTGTTCTTTCACATCTGCAACATTGTAGTTTGTTGGTTTTGGTTTAATAAAAAAACCAATTAATTGATATGCTAAACATACATTTGTGAAGTTGCCTTCTTTCAGCAAAACGATTAAAGTGTGTTTCTGTGATAATATCCAATCGTGGTCGCTTTGAATAAAACATTAAATATTTTGTAATTTTAACTTTCACCATCACTACACATATTTAAAATAAAATTGATGGTGTATTTGTATTTATGTTATACAAATCTAAACGTTTCGATAACACAGTTATCTTCGTCAGTAGTAATACAATCTTACAGAATTGTTTAAGATATTGAAACAAATTTATGAAATTTGAAAAAGTGAAAGGGCAAACATATGCCTGCTATATTAATATAACAGTATGATAAACGTATAAACCCAACTATTAAATACACTTTCATTAAAGAATAACTAGATCATTAAACAATTCTGTAAGATTGTATTACTACTGACGAAGTTAACGTTTAGATTTGTATAATATAAATGCAAATGTACACTATAAAAATATTATTCGGAACTAATAAAACAGCATTTAAATCAAAAGGTAAACTAAAGGTTGTAAACGAGACGTCACTTGCTGTGATACATCTAAATACAGGGTGATTCGTGTGGAACCCCGTATTTCAGGAAATGATAGATCTAATCATTTTAACACAAAACTTTCATATCAACGTAAGTCCAACAGTGCTTCGTTTCCGAGATACAGAGTGTCAAAGTTGATTTTTGAAATATCTCTAAAGCCAAAAAAGATATTTTTATTTATTCTTGGATGTAAAGTACACTGGTTTTAGCTTATTAAATCGTTTTTGTATTATGTACAGTGGCGTAGAACGCAAGGGGAAATACAATATTTTAATCCCTAATTTCTACTCCAATGGAGTAAATAATTCTTTTTAAACACGAAACCTTGATTTTTTAAAATAAAAAAAGGTATATTTGCCTAATTCGATAACTTTAACAGTTTCTAAGATTTTTGCATTTTTAGGTACCTACTGATTAGGCTTAGGTTGTTATTATCCTGTAGTATTTGGGAAACAACATTAAAACGTAGAAATCCAGCCGTGTTATAAAACTGCGAATATGTTAGAAACTGGTAAAGCTATCGATTAGGACAAAATGTACCTTTTTTAGCTGAAAAACATCAAGGTTACGTATTTTAAAAGAAAAATTTAATTTATTTCATTGGCCTAGAAATTAGGGATTAAAATGTTGCAATGCCCCTTGCGTTGTGCATAATAAAAAACCAATGTACATAATATCCCTGTTTATTATACCAAGAATAAGAAAATTACCTTTTTTCGTTTTGGAGATACTTCAAAATTTTTTGTAACTTTGACACCCGTCAAAGCTGACATTTATATGAAAGTTTTGTGTTAAAATGATTAGATCTATTATTTGCTGAAATACGGGAGGTTCTTCACTTTGTATAAGGAATTAGTAAAACAAAAATCTGGAGTGAATGCACTCAACATTCGCTATATATATATATATATATATATATATATATATATATATATATATATATATATATATATATATATATATATATATATATATATATACATACGGCAATTTTGGCATCGTGCGTCACAAAGGACGACGTACAGAGAGGAAGTAAGACAACAGGACAGAAACGGAGAACACAACCTTACATTATAATTTTTTTAAGGCTCATAAACGTGTTAGGGTGTATAAAACATATTTCCTAAATACACTGAGTATTTTTCAAACATTCGTTGAAACAAGTCTTTCAAAAAGACTAAAATAACGGTGGGATAATTCTTTAGGATTTAAGAGGAAAAAAGAACCCAGGTAATAGAATAGGCGAACATATTCGGAACAACATTCGGGAGCACATTTTAATATTCCTAGTTGAAGAATCGCACTACAGAAGGGAAAGATCAGTTAAGAAATATCCGGACAGCAACTTAAGTATTAAAAAATGTATGAATCGTATGTCGAGAATTGTCGTGAACAAAATGTGCCGCTTGAGGAAATAGCCAAGTTATGCCAATATATTTAATTCGGAATTTAATTATTCTTTCAGAAATCCTGTTAATGACACATGCGATTCATGTGACCATTTTCAAGTAAAACTTCGTGATATGTTGTCTGATGAGGAAAAGCATCAGATCCGAGATCAGTATGAAATACGTTTGTAAGACGCTTCCACAAGATACAAGCTAAAGAAAGCTGATAAGAGCAGTCTTTCCAGGACCCAAGTATGAAAGTTGCTATGGTGGACCTTGAGAAATGTCTACCAATACCTGTTTTAACAAATCCCCTGGGTTTTGACTCACTGAAATACCATCAACCCCGCTACAAAATGGCTACGAAATGGCTTCTTGCCTCATACGGTGGATGGAGTCATTAGGTATTTCTCCAAATTTAAAGAAACTTATAATATGATCTGATAATTGCCCATCCCAAAATAGAAAGGGTGTGCTTTTTTCATGTCCTCAATAAATTTACACAAATTGATATTATTGAACACAAGTTTTTAGTAAGGGGGCATACACACCTTGAAGCGGATTCAGGTCATTCTTTAGTAGAAAGATACTGGAATAAAGAGAGTCAATTTAAGGTGATGATACCTTGGGACTGGCATCAGCTAGTTCGCGTCTGCAATAAGAGGAAGCCTTTGACAGTGTTAAGTATGGAACCGGAACATTTTAAGAATGTTGTAAACATGTATGAAAGGGCCAATGCACCATATTTGCTTGGAAAGAAATTAGTTGATGGTAGCCCTTTTCTAATACCTAATATCGTCTGTGCTCAAGTCCGATCAAACAGCCCCGGAATCCTTTATTACAAAACATATTTCAATGAAGAATTTTGTGGGGTGGACTTAAATAGAAATCGCCGTAATATTGTTGTGCCTACAGTGCAGCCACCTTTGGGACAAATAGCCACGAAGTTAATTACTACAAAAAAAAAAAAAATACAATCACCTCCAAACCCTTTCACATCCATTTTACAAAAATCTTCCACATTCAGATTCTGCAACAGAAGAAGCGATTGACGATTAAAGTATTTTTAAGTTATTTAATTACGTTTCATTGTAGAATTTAATATTGTTTTATACTTTTTTAGCATTCAAGTTATATTTTTGAGAATAAATTATTGTTTCCAGTACTATTATCTTGTTTAAATAGTATAAAAACCTTAGACGTGCGCAATTTAAGTCACAACTTGAATTTTATAGGAAAAAAAATGTTGTCACATCAAAGTCTAAAATTGGTTACAAATGTAAAACATCGTAAGAAAACATTAAAATAAATAACTCAAATAATCGAATTTACCAAAAATTCAGTTACTTTACGCATTTACTATTTTAGTGTATTTATTTAAACATTAAGTCAATTTTCAAATCTCTCTCCTCAACAATTTCGAATTTATGACTTAACATACCTCACCTCTGAGGTGCTGACCGCGGATTACTTTAGTCTCTTTGACGACGTTTCGACAAAGTCGCATCTGTCATCTTCAAGTTTCTAACTTCCGGCTTGCATTCCTTGTTACCCGAACTGTACTGATGTCCGGTGTTGCTGGTTGTTCTTACGTATTTCCTTTCTTTTTCAGTTTATGCTTATGAAAGTGCAAAAATGAACACAGTAGTGAAAGCGGAAATGTTGAAATCAAACGAAAAGAGAAAGCAGGAAGTACATAAGAAGCAGCCAGCAGCATCGGACAGTCCAGGAGTATAATCCGAAAGTTTCAGTCCTGAAGATGACAGATGAACTCTGTCGAAACGTTGTCGAAGAAAAAACGGTCTCATAGAGACTAAAAGTAATACGCGGTCCAACACCCAAGAAACCAAGGAGAAATATAGCAGCCGCATAAAACTAAAACAACAAACTATATATATATATATATATATATATATATATATATATATATATATATATATATATATATATATATATATATATATATATATATATATATATATATATATAGGTGGCGCACCATATATGCGTCGATCGTTTAAAGCAGAACTGTAATAATTTGTGAAAATATTTCAATACAGTCATATATAGGGCCTTTATGTGCACATTTTCCTCTGTAATATATCATTTTCTCTTTCACACAACATTACGTCCATTCCTAGATTAAAATTAAGCAAAAAAAAGGTGGTAGCTGGGAAAACAAAATGTTAACATTTATTGCCCGTTACAAAATTACAAATGTCAGCAACTAATACAAGAACTGGAAGCAAAAAATTAACCCTAAGTTATTGAAGTTTTAGTAAGTACTCAAAATGACGACCGTCGTTTTCAATACATAAACGAAAGAATGTCTGACTTTTCTTGTGGAGTAACTGTATGGAAACCTGCTCTTATTCTTTCTCTCATACCTTCGGGTGTCGTTGGCGAAGTCTCATAAACAATATACTTAACATATCCCCATAGAGGGAAGTCTACACATGTTAAATCCAGGGACCTTGGCGGCCAATTTTCTGCACCCCTTCTTCCTACCCATTTATTAGGAAAACGTATGTTTAGTCCCCGTCGCACATTCACGTGAAAATGTGCAGGAGCACCATCCAACTGCATACACATCCTGTGTCTGATATGGAGAGTAACATTTTCCAATAATTCTGGAAGTATTTGTCGGATAAATCGTCGAAACATTTCACCATTCAGATTGCCGTAGAAAAAATAAGGGTCTATTACACGAAACCCCAATATTCCTCCCCATACATTGACAGACCGTATATTTTGGCGATCAAGCGTACGAAAGAGATATGGGTTATTGTCACTATAATAATGAAAATTGTGCCTGTTCACTAAGCCATTATTATGAAAAGTCGGAGAAAGGTACGAAGTCGAATAAGTTATTGTCTTCATCCATTTTGTCCAAAACCCACAGATAGACGTTAAACCGTGCGATGAAGTCTCTTTCATAATTCTCTTGGTGTAGTTGAATATGATACGGATGAAATTTGTATTTTTTAATAATCTGGCCGATGCTTCGTCTACTCATTCCCGTCTCATTGGCTAAAGTATGTTGACTTACGTGAGGGTTTTTTATTATATTTCCAATAACCGCAAATTCATTATCTTCATCACCAAGAAAGGGTTTTCCCCTGTTAATTATGGGATATGCCATACTTCCTGTTGTTCGCAACACTTGGAGTAATTTTTCGAATGAATGTTTGTCCGGATGACTTCGAGCTGGATATTTTTGGGAGTAAACCCTTGATGCCACTAGACAGTTCTCTTGATACTCTCCAAGTACTAATATCATACAACACGCTTTTGTTGCGAATAAACTTTCATTTTTAAATTTCAAATTTGTTTACAACGTGCGTCTAATCAACTAACGCCAGTCAAACTGACATTTGTAATTTATTTTGTAACGGGCAATAAATGTTAACATTTTGTTTTACCAGCCACCTTTTTTTTTGCTTAATTTTAATACAGGAATGGAGGTAATGTTATGTGAAAGAGAAAATGATCTTTTACAGAGGAACTGTGATAGATATGTATAGGGAACCCTAATACAGATTGAAAGCCAACTTATATCCCCATCGAACTGTGCTATCAAATACAGGGTGTTCTATTTAAAATAACAAAGTTATTTGACAGAATAGTTTATCAAGTTGGAACTAAATTTTATAATTTAAACCTTATTCTTATGGTAAAACAGTCATGTCAGCTGCGAATAAAAACTTGTAATCTACTGGGTATACGAGACATTTGATATTGAGTCTGTATTTTTTAAAATATTGAAATATTTCGAGAACGGTAATTTGTAGGTATAGGAACCATAACAGTAACTAAACTTTTTTTAGTCTCTAGAATTCAAAATGAGAAAAATACAGGATTTTCAATTTAAAAGTCATATGTTTGATATGTATCCTATTATTGACACCCTATATATATATATATATATATATATATATATATATATATATATATATATATATATATATATATATATATATATATATATATATTGGCGCCTTCATACAAGCTTTCAACATTCTTAAAATGTTCCGGTTCCATACTCAACACTGTGAAAGGCCTCCTCTTATTGCAGGCACTAACTGATGCCAGTCCCAAAGTATCATGATCTTAAACTGACTCTTTTTCTTCTAGTATCTTTCTACTAAAGAATGAACTGAATCAGCTTCAAGGTGTGTAGGCCCCCTGAAGGAAAATTTGTGTTCAATAACATCAATTTGTAGAAAGTGATTGAGGGTATGAAAAAAGCACACAATCATCCCACCCTTTCTATTTTGGGATGGGCATTTATCAGACCGTATTATAAGTTTCTTTAAATTTGGAGAAATACCTAGTGACTCCATCCACCGTATGAGGCAAGAAGCCATTTCGTTGACGTCTACTCCTGCAATGGTCTCGTCCCACATACAACAGTAGGTTTCCTTATCGGTAGCGTCGTGGATGGTGTAACTGAAACATCAAAGTTTCAGTGAGTAAAAACTCCGGGAATTTGTTAAAACAGGTGTTGGTAGACATTTCTCAAGGTCCACCATAACAACTTTCATACTTGGGTCCTGGAAAGACTGCTTCCTATCAGATTTTTGAAGCTTGTAACTTGTGGAAGCCTCTTCCAAATATATTTCATACTGATCTCGAATCTGATGCTTTTCCTCATCAGACAACGTATCATGAAGATTTACTTGAAAATGACCACATGAATCGCATGTGTCATTAACAGGATTTCTGAAAGAATAATTAAATTTCGAATTAAATATATCGGCATACAGCATACAACAATAGCATGAGGTCAACGGCCAAACATATTTAAAAAAAATGTGAATAGTTGCGTTGGTACTTGTTGTCAAGTAAAAAAAAACAAACGTTAAAGTAGTTAAACACGCCAGTAATTTATATACTGCCAGTCCTAAGCCTGAATAAAGTATGATGGGAAGATGCAATAAACAAAAAATGACAATACAAATACAATTAATGTTTCGGTTAATTGTGTTCGGTCAATTGATTTCGGTAAATAGATTTCGGTCAATTTACCTAGAATCTTATAAAGTTACTGGTTTTCATTGTCTGCATCAGACAAAAATGTTTGAGTTAAGTGCAGAAAAATGTTGGAGTGTACCGAGATAAACAGTGTTTCACAATGATTTTGTAAACATTTCTTAACAAGTCTATCTGCACTGGAATATTATATTTTTTGAAATGCGATGCTTACAACTCACGCAAAAATTTTAGTTTTTACTGTTTACGCATGCAATCAAAAATTTAAAATATGTAGTAGATATGTGTAGATCTTCAAAACTTGTTCTCGGGCCTCCGCCCCTGTCGCGGCCCCTGGTTGGAAATGGTACCGGGCTCTAACGTCCGCTGATGTTGGCTCACAAGCAAGAGAATACATTATAATAATGCTCACTCGATGAGAGTTACACTTTAAAGAGCGAAACGCACGAGAAACGACAATGCTTCTGGCTTTGGGTCTTGTGCGCAAGCAGCCGTCTTAGGATAAAATACCTCAGCCATAAAAAAGAAGTTTAGATTTATAAACATGCCCCTAGGGAAGATATTAGAGTGTGGTTAGGTCAATACTTCAAACTTCCCCCGAAGATAACCGATTCTATCCGATCATTGACCCAAGGCTATCAGCATTCTCGTTTCTCGTGCGTTTCGCTCAAGTACAATATAAATCCTAAATACGAGTTGCAGTAATCAGGTTTTGTGTATTACTATCTAAATTAGTTGATAAGGGAAAGCAATAGCCAGTTTATATCCAGCCACTCCTAAATAGAAGACGTGCTTAGTGAGCAGCATAAAAATATTTCAGTTCAACATATGGTTACTATTAGAACAGTTGAAAGAAAGAAACACATCTAAAGGAATGCGTATTATTTTTTAATATATATGTTTTACTTGCTATTGCTAACAAAAATGTCGATAAAGATTTTTAAAAATGTATTATTATTCTCATATGATGAC
The DNA here is from genome assembly GCA_036346205.1 of Vesta saturnalis. Lineage (NCBI taxonomy): Eukaryota > Metazoa > Arthropoda > Insecta > Coleoptera > Lampyridae > Vesta > Vesta saturnalis. The sequence goes on along the minus strand of JARFJB010002014.1, from coordinate 337,976 downwards.
GTCATAAAATCAGATCTGCAATACCTGTTACGTATTCGTAAATTTTAAACTTGTAGTTATTGTTAATTCGCGTATAATAATAAACCATCAAAACATTTTTCCTTTTATTTCTATTATATCAATTTGATATTCTTAAAAAACATGTTAATTTAATTTAACTCTGTATATATATATATATATATATATATATATATATATATATATATATATATATATGTATATATATATATATATATATATATATATATATATATATATATATATATATATATATATATATATATATATATATATATATATATATATATATATATATATATATATATATAGTAATTATTACTTTCCAGTCTTTTAATGGGGTTTTATAACTGTTAATGAACACGTTTCTATGAAACAATTTTGTGTGTATGTAATTGAACATGCAAATAAATCAGACATAATTTTACGAGTGTTTGGGTGGTGACTGTTTAGAAAGAGAATCTGCCTCTACAAAAAGCATCATTGCATTAGGGTAGATATTATTTATTATTTCACGTCATACTTAATTTAGACTTTAATGTGTTCAGTTTTGAACTGTAATCTGGCTTCCGCAAACTGTAAGGCATGATTTATTGATTTTTGTTGATTGATTGAGATTGATCTGATTGATTTGATCGAGCATGATTTGTTTGAGATTGATTGATTAATTAATTAATTGATTTGTTTGTGTGTGAGAAAGAGCCAAAAGAGAGAGAGAGAGATATATAGATAGATAGATAGAGAGAGAGAGAGAGAGAGAGAGAGAGAGTGAGAGGGAGGGAGGGAGAGACAGCAACGGATAAACGAGGGAGAGTAAGATCCAGGTGTGCATGATCAACATCTATTACAGAAAATATTCATTAGTCTATACGCCACTAGATGGCGCTAAAAATCAATTTTAACTCAAAGGGGCTGGGGCGCAGACCCTGATACAAGTCCTATCTTACAAGGCTAGGACCACCTTATTAGAATACATTTTTTTATGACAGGGAGCGAAGGCCTACAACTGTAAGATTAGGTTAGAACCCACATACAATTACACCAAGGGGGCCGCGATAGGGGCCAAGGCCCAAGAGCTAGTTTCTGCACTTATATATGAGGTTAGGGCCCCATACCATTTCCAACCAGGGGCCGCGACAGAGGCGAAGGCCCGAGAACAAGTTTAGTAGATCTACACATGTCTTACAAGTTAACATTAGGGCCCCTTATTGGAATAGAAATTCAAATTTCCCGCCATAACCAATCAGAATGCAGAGACTTAGTCCTCCAATCAGAGCACAGCTACTGAGTGGTGGGGCTAAGGACCACTCAGAAGCCAGAGAGGCGGGGCACGCGCAATTGCCTAACCTCCAAGGAGTATGCAGCCAAAAATACAACCAAATTAGGGGCTCAACTCCGCCCAAGGGTTGAAAATGGCCCCCGAAAAGAAGCCGACCACACCCTCAAAATATACGCCTCCCACGTGGGCGGCCTTGTGACGTCAAAATCCAAGATGGCGGAAGATTCCCGGGTTCCACTAATACCTATAAATACATTCTGTTTGACTTGAAATTCTGGTGTATCAAATCTGAATTTGTAAGCATAATTAAACCTGGTTGTTATAATTTAAGAATTTCATTACTTTTGTGTGTACTAGCTTGTAGTGTGTCTTCGTTTACATAGTTAATACTTTTTTAATGTGTCGCTGTATATTTGCTGACCTACTTACGCTTACCTTGAGCTCACAATTTATCTAAACTACGCCTTCAACCTTACAATTTTTTAATCCCTAAAATTTTACATATTCTAAAACTGTTCTCAGCAGCTTAGATGTTTACTTTGTTTTCTTAAGTCATTTGGTATTGTTATTCTATCCCCATACTCTTCATCAACCTTGTTGTACCCATATCATGGTGATAATCAATGGATGCTGTAGGAGGAGAGAAGCAAACTCGACTCGTATCTCAATGATTACAAGAACGTAGTTTTTACGATGTAAAACGGCTTGCCGTCAGATAAACAGATCTGATAGACAATGTCCAAATCGTTTGTCATATTTTTTTAGTGCATACGTGTGATATTATGTAGCAATTACTTTGCAACGGCACACAAAGCGTTGATAAAGAGAAAAGATTTTCATTGTAGCGTTTTTGAAAAAATAGAGATCGTTAGATTAGATAACGTTTGTTACAACAGTCAGCAACACGTGTAACTTCTAATAGGAATATTTACAGAGGCTTGTTTTAGTAATGGTTCTCAACTGTTCAAAAAAACCACTGTCGTGCAGTTATATTTCAGTATAATTATCAATTTCTCGACTGTACATGTTACTTTGTAGTATCTGCAATTTTCCATTATTCACTTTTTCCACTAACTTGTCTAATTGTAATAACTCCCAAAAAGTGTAGCGAATTGTAAGTTTTAAATTTACAAGTCAAATATTGCGGGAGAGTCAAAATGATCAAAGAATAGCTGCAATGTATGAATAACCGATTACGAAACGAATTTTATTTCCAATCAACAATAAACAGAATGATTATACATGAATGGCTTGAATTTAAACTCGTATTTTTAAAGTTTTGATTGTTAACAGCCGATTTCACTAAAATTGCATTCGAGCATGTTGATATTTAATTACAAAGGTAAAATTATGAACTTTTGTTTGATAAAATTTTACAATAACATGGATACCTACCATAAATTGTACAGGTCAATAGTTGAAAATAATTATTTTTTAATTTGAATAAATTAATACTGTTGTTGTTCTACAAAAATATGGATTTTATATATCTGCATGTAAGATCAAATGCAATACTTAAATAAATCTACAATTGAATCTATTTCTTAGAAATAAAACCTTTCAGAAAAAATGTTGCATGACCATAATCGGTTTTTATTGATTCCCAACGTATCTCTACTAACTAAATTATTAATTGTATAATTATATTAAATTTAGATGTGATTAGATCCTGTCGACTG
>JARFJB010002014.1:287500-327500 GCA_036346205.1 Vesta saturnalis | reverse complement strand
TTCGAAACAATGGGTATCAATTTGAGAACCTCCATTAAATTTTTCACATTTATTTTGTTTAAGTATTCAGTCGATAGTAAAACGTCATCATTTACTATTCAAATAAGTTAAGGTCATAATTTGTAAAGTACTCTTTAAAAATTGATTACGCCACTGCATTCTTATTAAAAAAATTTCTGTAGAAGGTTGATATTTTAACATTGTAACTTCAATCATAAGCGAGATATTGGCATTTTGAGAAATCTCCGGAATGTTAATTTTAGCCTATAACTCAAAGACAAGGAAAGATAAGAGACATGTGGTTTTCGTTTCAAAAAACATTCTCTGTACTAGTAGAGTGCAGAGTGTTAATTTAAATTCAAACCGATTATCAGAAATGGTTACGATTAAAAGGACATCTATAAAAACATTGATATAAAATCATATATGCGCTTTTAAAAAAAGCTAAAGCTGAAAAACTTCCTGAGGGAACCCAGGGAACGATCAATTTTTATTGTACAAGGTAGACATACGTCTATATCAAAAGTAGATGCCTGATGTTTAACATCGTTTTTCAGAGTGGCCATTTTCAGCTTATTTTGGGCCACATGATGCGATGAACTTACAAATCCGGAATGTTTACTGTCGTCCCTAAGGGCTTTGTTAGTCATGTTGTTATGGTAAAAGATAAGAATTTGAGACTGCAACATACTCAATTTTTTTGATTTTCTATAACCGAGTAAATGCAGTACTCAGAAACATATACCGGTTGGGTGTAGTTCCGCAACAGTTTCAGCTAATAAGGCTAGCAATATTACATATGTTAGAATATTAGAGAGTGGAAGAGTTCCAACATCACCGAATAATATATAGAAGAATCTGTACAATATGTCACTGTTGCGACAATAATGGTTGCTTGCAAACCCTTTTCTACGTCAGAAAATAAGAATCCAGCCATTATACGAGACGTTGATATCGGCACTCGATTGAAATTGCCACGAACAAGACCCAATAAATAAATTGTATATATATATATATATATATATATATATATATATATATATATATATAACTTATTTTTTGAGTAGTTTTAATTACACCGTGAACATGAATATTTACTGTGTATTATTAGGATTTTATTCAACTTTGCTACCTATAATTTTCATAATAAAGGTTTGATAAATCTCTTCTTTTTCTTTATTGTCAAAATATTACATTACTGTAAGTCATTTTACATTAAAAGCACAGTTTATAATTCAAATTACAGTCAAGTTAAAATATTAAGGACCTTTTTACATCGTGAAACCGGTTAAATACAAATTTCATTACATTTACATATTAGATTTATAAATTACTATTTGGTACATTGTATAACCGCTACTTTACATAAAGTGAAACTTTATAAAACCAGTGCGCATAACATCACAGCACAATATATGCAATGACAAGTCGGTACAACCGAATAATTTTTACAAATACGCCGATTATTTGTTTACTATTTGGTATTTTGGAAAATATTCTGTAGTAAGTACTGTTAAGAACGAAAATAAAATAGTAGTATATTATATCCAAAGGAAACATAACATAAGTGTAGGTACTGTTTACTTAGTTCTACATTTTAATATATGAAGATTAGTTTTGGTAAATTATAATGCAAAAGAACGAGTGCTTCAATGTTTTGACGTAACAGCCTGGACAAAGTCGTTTCTACAACGTTTACTGCCTCAGAACCACATAATCACTACTTCCTGGAGAGCATAGGAATCTTTTGCAGCCAAAATTTTGGTGTGGGTGTGATTTACAGTTATGCCACCACCGCTGAACTGCACATTTTATTAAATGGTTTCACATGGCCGAAAACTGGAAAAGTTAAAATATATGTTTCATTCTTGTTTTTGTCGATTTTATTTTATCGCCGAATAGTAGATAACCTAATAAAAGTAAATCAAATTTGTGTATTGTCTTAAACTCGGAAATATTCACTTATGTAAACATAATTCTTCTTAATTATATATTTAAAAAATATTCAATTCCTTAAGATGGTATCTGAGCTTATTCATAGCGAGCAGTTATTGTCTAGAGGACGCCTTATCTGAGCTTCGCACTGGGATTCCAAATAGCGGCCGAATATTCGGTTCACCATTCAATAGTTTTGTTTAATATTCGGTATCTGGATTTAAAAAAGTGACCAAATGTTCATTACTCGACCAGTGACCAAAAACACTATTCGTTGCATCCCTAACCACAACCTCAAACTTTTACCCTCTGTGGGCATGCCCAAATTTTATTAATCAAAGAAACAAGATGCAGGAATAAAGTAGTAAAGACTGAGTATATTAGCATATGGCAGTTTGTCTCTTATTCTACGGAAACTTTCATAATATTGGCCAAATTTAAAACGGCTCTTAAAATATTACAGGTGTGTAGTAATACAGTAGAAATTGAATTTTTTTAATTTTATCTCATATCCTGCTTGTTGAGACAAGAGACTTTATAACAGTAAAACAGAACATTTAATACGTATTTAATATCATTTAGTCATCCCTTTTTGTAAAATGCCTTAAGCATTACAATTTTCAATGAATCATCTCAAGGGTAATTTCATTTGCTTTATACAGAAAGTTTAGCAAATTTTCACATTATTAAATAAAAAATTACATTAGTTTAAATATATTAAATACCATGACTGTTGGAGTATATTAATGATTCAATTTTACTAGCTCTCATAGCTGATATTATACATAAGAACTATTTAATTTGTAAAGCTTTTCAGAAAAGTACCAAAATTATTTAGAAGATTACTTTATTATAAAATTTACACTATAACCCTTCGGTATACACACGTTATGTGAAAATAAATTTTATCAAATAAACAATAGTTATTTGTATTATATGTATTGTTTTTCTTTACGAATCGCGATGAGTTAAGAAGAGCTTACTTTTCTTTAAGAATAATACATAAAATTGTTTCGGACACTAAATGGAAATGGATTACAAATGTATTACGTTTTATAAGAAATGATTTAAAAAATACATAACAAGCGCGAGAATCAAATTGCCGTTTCCGTGATTGCAGAAACTAAACAAAAATAGGTGTTATCGCGTGAAAACGTAAATAAATAATGAAAATCATCCTGAAATATCGACATTAGCGCTTGAAATTGTTGCTAGTTTATTACCCTTGAAATTACGAGATAAATATGAGAAGACCTACAATATTTTCAATTCTTGGAGGACTTCAAAGTATGTAAGGGATATCGACGAAGAAGTTGTTTCCTCTTTTTTCATGAAAAGGGCAGTTTTCCTGACTACATTTAGTTAGTTATATGAAGTTTTATCTTTATATTTGATTGCAGGCCGAAAGACTGAAATGTTCCACCCTGTGGTCGACATATTCCATGTTGAAAAGTACGTTGAGAGTGAAAGAAAGAGTCGATATATCGAACTATAGAAATTTACAGTTATATTTAAAGCGCCAAAGTCAGGGATATGAAGCAAAAAAATTAAAAATTCTCTTGAAGAATGATGTGTAAATTTTTTTTACAGAAGCGCCTGACGTCACGTTTCTTATGATTAAAGTGGCGTTAATTTTTGGGTCTGTATGGGGCATGTTGCAGTGAGGAGCTAAGAAACTTAAATGTAAAGGATATCGAGGATACCGGCTCTATTTTGGTTGTCATCCCCATGACACTAAGACTAGCAAGAAGCGTATATTCACTGTTATGACGGAAATGGGAGGAATTAATGAGATTGAGTTGTACAGCAGATATGTAAGCTTGCATCCAAACCATACCAATCACTCAGATTGTTCAGATACTATATGAACAATAAATGTACAGTGCAACCTGTGGGGATTTACAGTTTCTACAAGATGCCGAAGAAAATGGCCCATTTGAAATTATCTAACCCAGACGGTTACACTGGACACTATGTCGAAAATGAACTACTTTTCTTGCTGAGGGTGGAGCGGATATCAGGTGGCTCAAAAATCATGGATAATGGCGATCAAACACTACTCCAGAAGAATATATAGAAGAAAGCATTAACAATAAAATGGCGACTTCGAAAATGATTTTTAATCAACCTTCATCGTCCAACAGTGTATGCCAGAATCCATCTGATGTTGTCCTAGAACTTATTGAATTACAGTTAGCTCCTGCATGTAGCGATTCATCATTTTCTACGTCATCAGGAGGTTTTATCAAAATCGTCACTATCATTTAATGATTTACAGTTAAAACATTGTACAAGCATAAGTTTTTCTAACGTTAATACATGCACGTTTAATATTTATTCCAATAATAACTAATAATTCTTTATAAAAAAAAATGGTTGTTATAAAAAAAGAGATACTTTTCTTTACGATTTGTAATAAGGAAATATGGTCCATTTCCATTAAGTGCCCGAAAAAATTATTTTTTTTTTTACAAATAAACTTTTACGTGTAATTTACCTGAGGCATTTACCAACTTTATTAATTTAAAAAATCGATTATTGTAACACCCTGTTATTAAGCAATAACTTTTGATTAGTATACTTTAAACTTTTTTTTAATCTATCAGCGGTCGGAATTTTACGCTATTTGGGTTTCCGGGCGGAATACAATTCAGGCAATTAAAATCATCGTCCTACCATAACTGACTTGTAAAAGACAGTGTCTCAATAACATACGGTAGAATATTTAAAGATGATGAGTAAACAGTGTATCAACACAACAATTAAAATTCCATAATCTTTGTTGATTTCTGTATTAGAACTATGCTCTACATAAAGCGTTTCATAAATTTTTCTTAGATACACAATTCTTAAAAAAACTTAGACAACGGAGATAATTGAATAAGTAGATTTCAATTGTGTAATGGATGAGTATTAGTAATCGCAGGGTTTGTTACATTTAGATCAGTTGCTCTAAAAAGGACAATTACGTATATTAACCGGGACATCACAAGGTAGTTCCATCAATTTGGTTTGAAAATCAATACCTAAGTAAATTGAAAAGTATAATTTAACTAAGCCAAAGATGCTTATTTACCAATTTCATAAAACTCTATGACATAAAAGATGTAAATTGTAATCGCGTGTCACAAGATAAGTAAAATTACATAAAAGCAACTAAAAAATATATCTTGCAAAATATCCTGTTGTTGAGATCATTTCCTGTTCTCCAATTATTTAGTACGAATATATTTTATAAATGTATTTCCGTAGCGATTGGTGATACATGGATTCTAAAATTGTTCATCTAATTAAAAATGAAGGGAATCTTTACTGTTAATTAAACTAATAAGGTAGGCATAGCATTCTAAGGTTATTAATTAATGAGTGAAGCAAGCAGAACTGAATTGAGTTTATAAATTGTATTTTTATGTTTTTTTTTAATTAGTAAAATATATTGAGGTATTAACATGTTATCACATAAATTATTTTTGTGATGAAATCATGCCGCTATTTGAACAATGGACTATAAAATCAGGTATCAATTGTGACTTCAATTTTAGAAAAGAACAAGTTCACATTCTTGGGCAGCAACACAGCAGAGAAGAATTTATAATCAAGTTTTTAAAGTTTACTTTGAGTTCATATACGACACACGCGAAGTTTTTGTTAGAAAAATCGCAGATGGCGATAATTCAATTCTAATAAAAATGTTACAGGTTTCTTCGAGGAAGTTTCAAGCAGGATCTGTAATTAAATTCCTATTTTTTTAATCATTAGTAACATCTAGTTGCTGAAATGATTATTTTAACGGATACCAATTTAAGCAAACTTTTGTAAGACATATAAATCAACAGTGTACAGTTTATTACTATAAAACAATGCGGTGTCTTTGATAAATTCACATTGTGTTGAGATTTAGGAGCGCTAAGTGGTCCTACATAATACAAGACTCGTCATGCTTCATAATGATGTCGATCTCCAGCTAAGATGAGTAGATCACAAGATGTGCACTGTTGCTTGAAAATGCTTTTTTATGCTTCTAATGAGACATTTCAAACACTGTAAGTAATGCAAGTGGATTTTACTCACCCGTAATATCAAATCAAGAAGCACATTTAAATTTCACATTGCATTTATTATTCGTCTTGCAACTGGTATAAAATATACACAAATTATACAAAAAAAAATGATCCAAATAAATATATCTATGTACAGAAATGTACAAAAATAAGAGAAAAAAAATTACACGCTGCGAGTCTTATAGTCAGTATTATTAAAAAGTCTTTCTTACGCCTAATCAGTCAATGGGGTTATCACACGAGGTAGGCCTGGCCGCTACCACCTCCAGAATGATGATGCATCATCACTTGAGGTCTCCATGGAGGTCCTCTTCGACTCGAACCACCACGTTCTAAAGTACTGTAATCGGAATCGATGCTAGAATAAATATGATCCGATAAAGGACGCGGTTCCTGCACGCGACGTACGGGTTTTGGAGAGGGCGTCGCGGTCGTCGCAGAAGAGTAATTTGCTTCGTCAACTTCCTGTGACATCCCCGCCGTATATGCCGGTGGCGGGAACATTTGCAATCCAGGGGAAGGCGGTGGAGGATTCTTAATTTTTTCAGGATAAGTATGGTGATGGGTGCCATTAGCTACGACACGCGAATCTATTGTATAATTATTTACATTACGGCGGTAATTTGCATTAATTTTACCTCGAGGTTCAACAGAAGGCATAGCGTAGCGTAATTTCTCCCAAAATCGTCTCTCACCCCATCTCACTCGTTGTCCCGTTTTTAAATACGGCCTTAGCTCCGGATCCAACTCAGCCTCGGGAATTGGACCTTCCTCTAAAATCACCAATTTAAACACTCTACCTTTCAAGGCTTCATGTAGGGCTTGACGTAATTCAAACCTTGACCACTCAGTTTGAAGAAAATTACGAGTTAAAATTAAAATTACTCTACGACTTGCTTCAGCAGCTTCTAAAACGGCCGGAGCTGCATGCTGTAAATACGCAGCGTGAGGCAAATCTCTGTAGTGCAAGCACAGCTGAAAACTTGGTTCTAACTCAACAGTTAAAGATTGCACGACCCATTCTTCGTCTTTAGGGCTATAACATACAAATCCATCGTATAACTTGTCTCTATCCTCACACTGCTTAGCGGTCGCCGCACGAAAACTGCACAAACGTACACCGTAACGCGAATACAACCATATACGTGCCGAATCACGAAATGAAAACCAAAATACCAGTCCCAACAATAACAATAGTACGATGCACAAAGTTACAACCGCCATCGGAAGATAATCCGAGATAAACATACTGTCTATTACTGAACCACCCGCGTAATAATCACTACATGCGGTGCTGTTTAAGTCGATTTCACGACGTTGCGGAGGTTTAGAATCCATATTGTAACACGTAATATCCGAACTATCCACTACTTTAGCGGCATTGTCACTAACCCACGCAGATAACTCCTGTAGAAATTTACAACGGCACGACCAATGGTTGTTACTTAAAGTTACTTCTATTAACCGCAAATTTTGAGATAATTGCCAAACCGGAAATGCAACCAATTTATTTCCATCTAAACGCAGTATTTCCAACGATTTTAACGGTAATAAAGTTGAATTACCTATATGTGCGATTAAATTATTTTGTAGATATAATTCCTTTAACTGCGCTAAACGTTCGAATTCGTATCCTTTTAATTCACGTATGCGATTATCCTCTAAATGTAAATTCTGTAGATTATTAAGTCCGTTAAATGTCCGATTCTGAATTGTTTCTATACCACTATTATTTACATAAAGCACTCGCATATTTTTTCGTCCGATAAAAACGTGATTTTGTAATTCTTTGAAGTCGTTTCCATCTAGGTACACTTCTGTTGCGTCCATTGGAATACGTTGAGGAATTTCGTTTACATTTTGACCAGAGCAATCCACAACGTTTGTGTTCCAAGTTTGGTCGTGATAACAAGAGCAATTCGTAGGACAAGTCATTTCACAATCACAAGCATCAAAATCGCAACAATGACATAGAGCAAAACAGTGCGTTTCGTAAGTACAGAGAAAATCACTTGGCTTAGCTCTAATAAGAGGCATATGTGTCATACCTCGTGAATGTGTCATGCGACACATTATATTATCCAAATCCATTACACGAGGATATTGACGGGCGGCTGACATGTTGTTAATAAGTTGGAGCCATTCCATTGTACAGTCACAATGAAACGGATTACCTCCAATGTAGATTTCGGGTAATGATCGATTTGCAGGTACTAGAGAAAGTCTTAAAGAGTTTAAGTCCACATTAACTAAATCGTTAGCATACATGTCGACCCGCACTAGACTAGTTTTATCTAGGAACGAATTTGCGTGCACTGATTTTATAAAATTATTATTTATAAACAGTAATTCAATACTATTTGGTACAGACATTGGCGAAATATCCGTTATTCTATTATGACTAGCGTCTAAGGTTTTAACTTTAATTTCATCCTGAATTTTATAATAATTCGCCAAGTGTTCGATAAAATTTCCGTGAATGTCCAGCCACTTTAAATTACTCGGTATAAACGCATAATCGAACCACACTAAATGATTTTTTGATAAATTTAACCACAATAAGCTAGCGAGAGTAGCAAATATTCCATTTATATCTGTTAGGTAGTTTTCATCCAAACGTATAGCCTCAATTTGAGTATTACGCTCAAACGTACCCCGTTCGATACTTTGTATTTTATTTTTTGCTAAATTTAGAACTTGTAAGCTGGGTAAATCCCAAAGCATATCTTTAGTAAGGTTGCCGATATTATTATCGATTAACCTCAAACCGGTCAATTGGTTTAAATTTCTGAACGAACCGTTTCTAAACGCACTAATTTGATTTTCACCCAAATCTAACGTTTTTAAGAATGCTAATTCTTGTATAGCATCGGGAACATCTTGTAACGCGTTTGAACTTAAATCCAATTCTTTTAAATCGGAACAATTACGAAAAGCTTGCGAGTCCACACTTACAATTAAATTATTATTAAGAGTTAATTTGCTTAAAACAAATAATCCGTTAAATAATAAAGGTCCTATAGTATTTAAGCGATTTTCTGCGAGATTTAACGTATGTAAATTATATAACGGTAGAAACGCGTTATCTTCAATAAATCCGATGGAATTATTCCTTAAATCCAAGATTTGCAAAAAGAATAAATCTTTAAACGTGCGCCCGTCAATACGCGTAAGTGCGTTATGTGATAAATTAAGCACAATTAAACGAATTAGTCCAATAAATGTTCCAGCATCAATATGGCTGCTAGTTAATTGGTTTCCCGATAAATCTAACACTAACAGTTGCTCCAACCTATGAAACAACCCTTTGGCAAGAGAAAATAACGAGTTGTTTTGTAAATGTACTTCACGAAGTTCACGAGCACTAGCAAACATTCCTTGGGGCAGCATTTCTATCTTATTGTTGGCTAAATTGAGGACACGCAATGAAACAAGACCGGTAAGAGCTTCACCGGAGATTTCACTTATATTATTATACTTCAAATCAAGTTGCTGCAACCGTCGTAAACGAGACAATCCCGAATCCTCTGGGAGCGACCGTATCTCATTATACGATAAATCAAGAATTTGTAGATCGCTGCTCCCGCAACCGGACCTAGGCACTGTTATATCTCCAAATCCAATCCTCTCAGAGCTTCTTATGCGATTTTGTGTCAAATTTAGGGTGTGTAAATTAGTAAGTGGACAGAAAATATCATCAGGTAAGTTGCGGATGTTGTTATCGGCAAAGTTTAAACTGTATAATTCTCTAAGTCCTGTTAAGCTAGATCCTGTTAATTGTAATGTCTTGCCAGAGCTCCAATCTGAGTTACGGGTGTTAATAGTTAGCTTCTTCAAATTAAGTAAACCTTCTAAACTGTTTGCAGCTAAATTTAAAATTTTACAATTTTCGATGTGTAATTCGGATAATTCGTGTAATCTTTGAAGTCCGTTTGAAGGAAGTTCGCTTTCAAAGTACAACATATCGCTGCAGTGAATTTTTAATTTGGAAGTACCTTCTATTGGAAGAGCGCTAAGATTGGTACCAGAGCCGTCTAACGTTCTAAATTGGCAAGTCACTAAAAATTTTCCCGTTGAAGTATTATTATTGTCGGCTGACCATGTACACTGTTCCGGTCCTTCAAATTTTGCGTAAACTCCGGTTACCACCAATAAAAACGCACACGTTTGTAGCCACATAATGAAAAATTTTTTAACACAAGTTTTTATTCTTCATATCCGGATTAAACTTGAAAAAGTAATTTCGTTCCCAATAACCCGCCGATTTTTTTTAACACGATTCATTATGCAAAATACACGATATTTTCACATTTAACCACAGTTCATATCACAGTCGTCCTCCGTCCACGAACGTTAATTATAAACTTGTGTGGATAGAAAAGTGTGTAATAATACGTTATACATTCCTTCCTCAACTACATCTGACACGAAACTAACAAAACTCAACACGCTACTGCAGTATATACAGAAAGGTAGTTATTCTCCCCTCACGCAAGCGCTGCCTAGTTCTTCTGCTAGCCACTTCAAGAGTGTCGCTACTGACTGGATGAATTCAACAATTTCCAAACCCTACATACAGAGCATTTCCTATAAAAATTAAATATTCAAATTTAAATAGATTTTAGTTTTCACAAAAATCAAACGTGTAAAACATAACACTAATAACATTTTATCTCAACGCCTTACATTTTATGTTTTCTATAAACCAAACACGAATTTGCTTTTATTTTTTATCTATTGACCAGTAAATAAATTTAGATTACTAGTGTTTATGTCATATTTATGTAATTTAACATTTAATTAATAGTTAAGGACAAATTAAAAGTCTTAATTAAAGCTCAACAACCTTACTTTCAAAAGTTTTCAATTGATTAATCATTTATTAAGCATTTGTAAAATCCCATTAAACGTGTATGTATTTGAAAATCTACATAATTATTTTTATTTTTATAACACTATCTAAGCATTATCTTGAGAAGCACTTATATAAGAAAGGCTTGAAATATTGTGATCACTTAACATGTTTCAAATCAATTTATAGCATAAATTTCGTTTCATTATTAATTGTTAATGCTTTGATATTCTGTAAGGAGTAAATGAAATTTAAGCCTAAATTTATTTATTCCTTTATACAAACTTTATATGAATATTAATGATTCAAATTTATAAATTAGATTAATTAGTTACCTACTAAATTAACTTTTAGTAATTCCTTTCTGCATTCGATAAAATTAATTAATTATATTGATAAATTTTTTAATTACCCTTATGCCCTTTGAATGTGTACGGGTACTAAAGAATAATCACTTTCTTATTATGTCGTATAATCACACTATGAGCATTGTAAAATAACTTATTATAAAGTTATATATCATGATATATCTGTGATATTAGTAAAATACTTTTAATCATATCTGCGTTTAAAATTTACAGAAAAATATTTATAGAGTATAAAACATTTATTTCCCATTAAAAAATCAGGGCTTAGTATAGTTTATTGCACTCATCAGAGCAAATAAGGTAGTTCGCCCAGTTATTGGCACTGTTAAACATTTTGTTCTACATAATATATTTATTATAAAGTAAGGGTTCCTTATATGCGCAAAATTTTTGTGACATACTTGTTATCATCAACACCCTTTAACATGGAATTAAAACAAATTATTGCATAAAAAAATTGACCAAAAAACGTAAACATCCTCTTATTGGCACCTTGAAGTTAGTAAATGGCATACTACTAGTTCAATTATTGGTTTCGTATCTTTATTCTATTCCTATTGTATAAGATCCACAGGAGAAGTTTGATCCAGGCCCTGAATTTTTACAGGGATTAGAAACAAAATCGTGTGTGTATCTCTTATGTTTCTGATAGTGCCTTAGGTATGTAGTTCTTACAATGAATGGCGTGCATTTATGGGCGTTTTCCCGTTTCGTGCGTTCAACTTTCGAGCGTTGGAAAATTTTACTTGAAATGTTCCCCTTTCGGGTGTTCAGAAAATATTTCCTTTTCATCTCATTTTGTACGTTAAATTTCAAAGCACAGTACTTATACCCATATTATTGTTCAACTAATTTTTATGTAAAAAGTTCACGGGATTGAATATTCACATTGCTTTAAATCAATAAGGTCCAGTATTAATTGACTACATCTGCAATAAATGTATCCAAATATATATATATATATATATATATATATATATATATATATATATATATATATATATATATATATATATTTAAATCAACAAAAGCGTATCTGGATCAGTCTTCCAAAGAAGCAAATCTCTCCCCATTTAAGGACATTTACTTAAATGGGGAGAGATTTGCTTCCTTAGAAGTCTGATTCAGATACGCTTTTGTTGATTTAAGAAAATGCATGGCTGACTAGATATTTCTAAAAAGTAAAATTGTTTAAATACAATTTGTAGATAATTTGGCGCCGAATAACGTAAGCTTACTGGATTTTTAATTTTGATTATAAGTTATTAAACAAAGTTAAATTTTTTTAAATAAAAACCATAGTTTGCTATGGTATTTTTGAATATCACTTATTTTAATAAATAAAAGCACACTATACGTTTTTCCATTATTATGTTTACCAAAAATCATATCTTGCCATGGAAAACAAAAGTAAAGCAACTGAAACGTGGTTTATCTTCATCTTTGACAGTTCGTTCGTTAGTGTAATTCTTATCGGTTTTGTCAGTGTGGAGTTGCTTTAGAAAATTAATTACGGTGTATGCAAATTTCGAGAAACTTGATATGATCAAATGTTACATCATTTATAACAAAAACATTCAACGAGCTGCCGAACGCTATTTTTATTGTATTTTGATCGCCCTCAATCATCTCTAGACACCTTTCAGAATTTATACAACGATTTAAAAGAGTTTGGGAGTTTTGCGAAGCCCAGAAGTAGGGGTAATATTGATGCAGATAAATGTTCTAGCTGTTGTTAATAAAAATCCATCTACATCAACACGGCAAATTGCACAAGACGCTGCAATCTCACAACGTACAATAGTGAGAACTTTAGCAAAACATAAATACCATTCTTATGAACATTCAATGGGACATTTGCACCCTGGTGATGATGAAAGAAGATTAAATTTTTGTAATTGGTTCATAAATATGTGCCATGAAAATAACAACTTTCGGATGCAGATCTTATGAACCGACGAAACTGTCGTACGTTCAATCGCCATAATGAACACCTGTGGGCCCAAGCAAATCCTCACCGTTTATAAGAAATACGACCTCAGAAGTTTGACTTCAATTGATGGTGCGGTGTTATTGGTGTTGGGTCATTTATTTTTAATGGGACTTTAACTGGAAATCGATATTTGCAATTTCTTAGGGAAGATTTTAACAATATCCTAGAAGAATTTAAAAACCCGTGCAAACATACAGATGTATCAACACGGCGGTGCCCCACTCCACTATAAGGCGCAAGTAAAAAGATATTTAAATGAAATTTTTCCAAACTCGTGGATAGGCAGAAATGGTCCTGTTTTATGGGCTGCACGTTCCCCTGATCTTTCACCTTTCAGCAACAGTTACAGAAAGCTATTATTAATGTGTTTAACAGATTAGATGGACGGAAAACTAGGGAAGCTGTTAACTCCGTGCTGAAATGGTGTCGCATTTCTGTCGATAATAAGCTTACTGTAAATGTCTTTTGTTTTCGATGGCAAGATATGATTTTTGTGAAACCTAATAATAGAAAAATGAGTATTATGCTTTTATTTATTAAAATAAGTGATACAACGTTTACATCATTGTAATCAGAAAAACTGCACTATTAAAATATGTCTTGGCCAGCTATGGTTTCCATAAAAAAATTTTAACTTCATAACTTCAAAATGCTAAGCAAAATTAAAAAAACTAGTACGGTGACGTTATTCGTAGCAAAATTATCTACAATATACAATTTTTATCTACCTTTAGAAATAAACGAATTAAAGCGCTGAAACGATTTCGAATTTTACTTTTTTACAAATATCTAGTAAGCCATGAATTTTCTTAAATCAACAAAGGCGTATCAGGATTAGTCTGAAATCTTCGCTCATTTAAGCAAATGTGTAACTCTTATGGCTTCCGAGATCCCCATACAAATAATGAAAAAGACTCACCCTATGAGTATATACATATATATATATATATATATATATATATATATATATATATATATATATATATATATATATATATATATGCCTGTTGCAGTTCTATCCACCTCTTGAGGTTCTGGGCTCTCTGCATCCAGCTCATGGTCGCCATTCAATAATTCGGCGAGTACATCGGTTGTCCGCCACTCTTTTGATGTGTCCCACCCAGCTTCATCTCAGTTTATATATCCTTTCGACTAGGTCCGTCACTCTGGGCCATCTGCGTATTTCCTCGTTTGGTATTCTGTCCGTAAGATGTATACTCAACATACGTTTCTCCATGGCACGTTGGGTCACTTGGTAGTTTATGTATTATTTCTTTGTTCATAGCCCAAGATTCTGTGCCGTTGGTCAGCACAGATAGCACACAATTGTCAAATGTTCTAGCCTGTAATGTGTTAATCGCATCATAATTAAAGATTTTATTCAGTCTGCCATAGCTGACCGTGCTAGGGATATTCTCCTTGAGAGATCTACGTTGAGGTTTTCCTTTGATAGTATCATTTTCTGGCCCTGGTAATACGTACGATTCAGTTTTTCTTATTTGAAGTTTGTTAATTTGTATTGTTATATCCTCATATGCTGTTTTGGTTGGGCATGAGCTTTGTTTTTGTGATGTTCATTCGAGTTCCACTTTCTTTGATTCTTGATACAGCTCTGTCAACATTTGCTGTAGTTCTTCTCTATTAGACGCTATTAAAACCACATCGTCGACAAAACGCAGGTGGCTTAAATATTCGCCATCTATTTTGATTCCTCTTTTCTTCCAGCTTAGCTCTTTCAATACATCCTCCAATGCCAGTGTGAAAAGCTTGGGGGACATTGCGTCCCTTTGTCTTACACCTCTGTTAATTTGGAATTTGTTGATTTTCCCATGGAGTGTTATTTGGTATGTCGCTTTTTTGTACATGTTTTGGATAAGGGTTGTGTATCTGTTATCTATTCGGCTATTTGTTAATGCATTTAGCACTGCCCATGCTTCAATCGAGTCGAACGTCTTTCCATAGTCGACTAAGGCTAACCAAAGCGTGATTTTGTATTCGTTAGACTATTCGATTAACGTTCTTATTACTTCAAGATGGTCTAAGGTACTGAAACCTTTCCTAAAACCAACCTGTCCTCTTGGTTGATAATTTTCGAGTTTTGTTGTTATTCTCTCTGTTATTATTTTTGTGAATAGCTTATACAGTATTGGCATGTAGTTCTCTAATTTTGTTTTGTCTCCTTTTTTTTATATAGTAGGATCATAATTGCGTTATCCCAGTTGGTCAGGGTATCTAGACGTCTGTTAAATAGGTATTCCAACATTTCCAGAATTGGTTCTCCTGCTAGTTGTAACCTTTCATGTAGTGAGCTCACCAAATACAAATTCTTAATTGGTTTAGTAGCAGATAAGTAGTTTACCATTTTGAATAAAACAGAAAATTAAAACACAAATACTGTTCTAAAAAGGGGACTGTTGGTTGTTAGAATAAAAAAGTTACTACATTTTCGTAGTCTACGCGTTATAGTAATCAAATGTTGAAGTTGTATTTGGAATTATACCATTATGCCATGATCTATTGGTATAATACTTTTGTGCAAAGATTCGATTACACTAATGGCTAGTACTTATCCTCACGCATAAAATAACATACGCTATAAACAAGTAGCGTAAAGCATTAATTACACTGTTATAGATTTCAGTAGGAAATTTAAACTAGATATGAAGACTCGCAATTGAAATTGAAAAGTCAAATTGTTTCGTGTATTTATTTATTAAGTGATTCGTTAAGATTCAGCTAGGTCAGAAGTAGAGTTAGATATAAAAATTATGATTAAGCAACTGTTAAGTAGGCAGCACGGTTGTTACAATTTTTGTTTATTACTTATTACAGTTACTTTAGTTTTAAAGGTAAAAGTGGTAGTCTTTAGATATTTTAATCAATTCAATGTTTTGTTAAATTATCCCATTTAGCTTTGACAGTTTCTTAAAAATGCTGGATACATAAACAAATCTAACCCATTGTATACCCTAACCTATAAAAGTTTTGCAGGTATAAATACATGCACAAATTACCCATAAGTATTTTATGTATGAAATTATTACAGATGCACATGGAGAAAAATACTAACTGCTCGCTACAACGGTTGAAGGGAATACTTAAAATAAATAAAATGTTTCAACATCCTTCAATAAATCATACGTATTTGTGACGTCGACCAAAGGACAGACAGTATAGTCACACAAATCTGATCAAATAGAGGTTTAGAACGCCATATTTTCCCATATAGAAATTTTTTAAATGTTTTTTTAATACATTTATGTTTAGTCGGGCAGATGTAGTGGATAAAACTGCTTCAAATGACGTTTTAGCTTCTAAGAAGAGTCAATTTAAAAGTTTTAGTTCTTAAAGATGATAACTTAAGCATAAGATTTTAACAAAAGAAATAATCCTTTTCTTAGAAGAAACAAATAAATACATAAAGTTAAGTAAAGGAACCGTTAGGTGTTTGCAAGCATAAGTAATTTACGTATTTAAGCACGAATCATTTAGTTTAATGTCTAGCTCCGACACATATTATGGCTATAATCATAATTCAATTTACTACTTACTAACGCCTTTTAATATTATTAAATGTATCAAATCAACATTATTATTTAACTTTAAGGAAAGGAATACTTGTTATTTGATGAGGATTATACTTTACTTTAAAACTATGACAGGAATAACCAAAAATAAACCAAAACCCTTTCACAAAAGAACCTTTTGTCTTGAATTCAAAAGGACAAACGTTGTTGGACGTAAAGCTTGCAATTATAAGAATTTAGTTGATCTCGTCTGTCAACTACTATTGTAACACTTACCATTGAACATTTTGTAAGAAATCGGTAAATACCTCCCTGAAGTTTAAACTTTACAGTTTGGTATTGTAATAACATTGGTCTGCACAAATTAATATAATTCAAGTACTGGATAATTGAATTAATTTGGTATTTTTTCGAAAATAAATATCTTAATTAAATAAATCAACCATAAAAGCGCCGGTAGACAGGCAACACATCCTACAGACGTATATACATGCATAATTTGCAGAATTCAGAAGATTTATTATGAGAAAATTGAAATAGAAACATTTTTAATTTACTTCAAACTCTATTCTACTTAAAGCATGTTTGAATTTGTAACTTAGTCACATGCATTTTCTGAAATTTGAGTATTCGTACTAATAAATTACAGAAACTCATACCGTTTTAGGTTTTCACTCAACTCCACCTTATATTTTCAGTGTCTACAAATTATAGATAAATTTTAGTCCAGTCAACGTACACCAAAGAAGAGGCATTCCTTGCAAATAGTTGATTATCTGTCATTTTAGGCCATGTTGTATGGGGTGGGTCATTAGTAAAGTCTAAGTTGGTGTATACAAAAGTTTTGTGTAAGCAATTATACTGAAAGAATATTTAACATTTTTCTCAATATTTCTATTTCTATGCCTCTCACGGCAAAATTAGTATTGTCGGGGGCATATTCTCTAACTTTTGTGTACACGATTATTATATACGGGTATTTCAGTTGAATAGCAGAGCTGTAAATTGATCAGTGAAACAAATCATTTTTAGAACATTACAAAATACGCACATATTCCGAACTTATTATATATTAAATTAAAGAATCATTAAATCTTAATAAATGTTCAAAGTAAACACAAGATTTAAACGTACGTGAATATAAATACTATCAAACAGTAAAAGTTATTTCATAATGTAGTAACAGTGGCGTACCGCCATATGAAGGGGCCCTGGTTCCAGTTGTGGTGCGGGCCCTCACCCAACTGCCTTCCCCACAAATAAAAAAAAAAACTTATATAAATTTTTTTTAATAATTATTGAATACATAAAAAAAAACAAACAATATAGAGGGATTATACAGCTGAAAAACAAACATTAATGCAAAAATAAATTAAAAAAAAACAAAAAATGGAGTAAAGAGTAAATCAATGTATTTGTATTATAATTTTTTTTCTTGCTTCTGATGTGGCAAAGATGTTATCAGACTGGATACATTCAAATTTTTTGCTACCTCATTTTCAATAGAAATGATTGCCAGATTAGATAGCCGGCTTGACTCATTGTATTTCGTAAGTAATTTTTTATGAATTTTAATTTTGAAAACGTTCGCTCTGCTGTTGCTACCATTACAGGAACAGTAAGAAATATCGTACAGGCTGTTACAATTTCAGAAAAGCTACTACTTGATGAACAATTATCAATTAATATAAATTTTAACAGATCCTTTACCGAATTAATTTGGGTTAGTTCATCGCGGAACCATTATCGAAAAGATAAAATTTGAGCAGAAATTGCTTCTGTAATGTCATTTTTGTATAATGTGTGTAATTTTTGTGCCATTTGAAATAAATAGTCGTCTGTACTGTTAATTAATATATCTTTATTTAATATTTTGAATGTTTGATTTATGTGACAGAGACCTTTAGATCGGTTTTCTAATTGCATAATTAACATATCCAGTGTTTTCAAAAAAACAGTTATTCTGAAATTTTCTTCATTAGTTTCAACGCAATAATGATTTTTGGTTTCGTCGAAAAATAATGTTGGGCGAGACCTCCGTTTTTCTGAAAACACTGGACTTATTCCCCATTTTATCGCTAACTGCCCCGCTTCATTTTTAACGCAATGAAACTGCTCTCGCAGTTCCTTCATATTTCGTAGGGCATTCTCGAATAATTTTGCAGCTTCACTAATACTTTGCGATTTTTTTTGAAGTAGTTTCGACAGAAGATCCGTGGATTGCAAAATCTTTGTTTCAAACACCACTAAAAAAACAGTTTCAAATTTTTCTAAAAAGTTTTTAAGTGAGTTTGCTTCAACAATTTCATTTTTTATTTTAGATGTTAAAATAATTTTTGAAAGTGGTTTCAATATGTTTAAAAAATTAAATCGTAGTGCATGTAAGGTATCGTGCCATCTTGTAGGCACTAATCTCTTTAATTTTATTGTATCGCTGTCTTTGTCAGTTGGGTATAGCAATCTCCACCTTACAATACTATTACCAAAAAACACAAAAATTCTTTCAACAAAATCAAAAAAGTTTCTTACAGTTTCAATATTTTTTACGGAATCATTTAAAATTAAGTTTAGATTATGCGCAGCGCAGTGAACATAAGGAGCGTTATTAACTTTTTTTGAAATTATGGCTTGAACGCCATTATAAACGCCAATCATATTTGCTGCGCCATCATATCCTTGGCCACGCAGTTTATGTATACAAATGTTTAATTTGTTTATTTCGGCAATTATTTTATTGCTAAGTGTAGTTGCAGTTGATCAGTTACGGAGACAAATCCTAAAAATGATTCGTTAATTACGACATCTGACACAACGTTTTCTTCTGTGCGTACGATTTCTACATATCGAAAAAGCTGATCTTTTTTTGTAATGTCTTGAGTTGTATCAATAATTATCGAAAAAAACGGACATGAACTAATTTTGTGAATTAATTTATTTTTAATTGCATTTCCGAGTAAATCTAGCACCTCATTTTGAATTTTCGGGCTAAGATAAGTAATCGTTCCTTTTTTTTATTTTTAAGTAAATTTTACAAAACAGTGTCGTATTTGGACAATAGCTTTATAACAGCTAAAAATATTCCAGGGTTTTCTGAATTTATTGTTTCATCGTGCCCTCGAAACGGCGTATTTGTAGAAGCTAGCAAGAGTGAAACATCAATCATCCGTTCTAAAACTTTGCGCCACAATGAAATTTCTTCCCGAATTATAGATTCGTTTTCAAAATCAATAGTTTTATTTAATCGCCATTTGTCGTAAATTGCACAACATTGATTGTGCTCATTAGTCGCTTCATGGCTGTTTATAGCCCGATTTAAATGTATCCAGTCATCAAAACCTAAACTAAGAGAAGTTTGCTTTTTCGAGAACAACCAACAGGGTTGACAATAACATTTATTTAAAATTGTAGAATAACACAACCAAGGGCATTCGAAATAATAAATTGTTATTGGTCATTTGTTAATTCCCCAAGAAAATGTCCACAGTCAGCTACATTTTCAATGTTCACTAGAAATTAACACAGTTAATGCATTAAGCAATAAGTAAAAATAATATAAGTTCTTACATTCTTTGGAAATTGATGAAGTCTCTAATTCATGCTCAACGGTTGCTGACGAATTCGGGAATTCCAAGTCTAAACGATTAAAATCAAACATGAAAATTAGGAATTACTTTATTTTTTACTTATTAGAGTAAAGACAAATGACAAATTTGAAGTTTGGGAATAAGATTTATAAGATAGCTAAATAAAATAAATAAATAAACTTACCAGCGGTTTCAGTTTCACTGATTATTTCGGTCACTACAGGGGTACAACTAGAAGTTGAGGGTTTACTCGGTTCAACTTCGCTACTATAACTAGTAGTAGCAGTACGAGAAGTTGATGGTTCATCAGTTTGATCAGTTTTTTAATTAAAAAATTTATCAATTTTTGGTAGCTTATTTTTTCTTTCATCTGCTTCAACTTTTTACTTGCGTTTAGCACTTCCAGGCTTATGTTTTTACTGGCTTATTTTACAGAAAACACTAAATAAAAACAAATATTGGTACGAGACAATACCGTTCTATCACGGTGTTTTAACTTAAATAAGATGGAAAATAATCGTTGGGGGTGGAAACTGCAAAAATAAAGAAGTGGGAATGGGAAGGGGAACTAATAGGTGTTGGGGTTTTCCGCTATTGCCAAAAATTGTGAATTAGCAGCCAGCATAAGCTGGATAGAAGTAATAAAATTAGCACCCTTTTTACAATACAAAAGTTATAAAAACCATTGACAAGATCAGGCCCGATTTCTAGAGAAGAGACACCGTGACCGAACGCATGCCGCTTCCAATACTTACCTGGCCAGATGCTATCCATAAACTGAAAAACAATTTGTTTGTTTAATAGTACTATTAGCTGCTCTGGCACTTCCGTTGCAGATGCAGCAGTTTTGTTTATCGCTTTAACCTTTAACTTTAACACATTTTTTTAATACACAATATTTTTATTTTTGAATAACAAATATGTTTGGACTTATCCTTATATTCTTAAATTACACAGTACACTAAAGTGCAGTTTTTTTCGGACGTTTAGTAATTATAGAAAATAAGAGTGATATCTCTGATGCAAGACGTGTACGAAAATAAAATTGTTTTTAGATTATACAGTACACGAAATTCATAATGTGTAAGTAAACTGGGTATGGTTTATAATTTGTATAATAGTTTATTGTATTGATAGGATTAGTGGGCACCGAAAAAGACTTAGTGGGTCGAAATATAAGCGTATAAAGTAACTTTGGGATTTATTTTCTGATTACTAAACGTTGGAGAAAAAATGCACCAATGAGTGAAATATAAACATACATTATGTACAAAACTGTTTGGCGCATTGATTCTTATAAAAGAACCACGGGCCCCGAGGGGCCCAACATTATGTGCAAAGCAATTTAGCATTTCGGACCTTGTAAAAAAAATCGCGGAGAGGCCCTTTCGGGGTCCGGGCCCTGGCTCCGGGGAACCATGTTCGATACGCCACTGTGTAGTAATGTAGGGCTAGTTTAAAAAGTAATTTTTTGTAATTGTTTTTCCTTTTACTGCGTTCCTCTTTCGAACCGTCGAAAAATTTTACTGAAAATCGTCCCCTTTCAGACGTTTAGAATATATTTCCTTTTCTTAAATCCCATTTCGTGCGTTAAATTTCTAAATGAAGTATTTATACCTACATCATTGTTTAATTAAATGTAGAAAGTTCAGGGGATTGAATATTCTCATTGCTTTAAATTCCATGAAAACTAATACAAATAACATAATAAAATACAGTCGCTACCAAGTTCTTTCTTACCAATTCTTTTTGCATTAAAAGAAATATAGTATCAACATAAATTCACCGCCAACCACAACTTTATCAAGCTTTAAATCTAAGACGACCTCATTTCAATCTATATTCCCTTGATTTAATTACTTATTTCCTTAATGAATTTTGAAATTGCATCGTGCAAATGCGTAGTTAGTTGGGATTCATATGAAAATCGTGGTACCAGGTGGCCAACTAAGAATGGACGCCGGCTATAACTCGGGAACTGTCAATCTGACAACTTTAAAAAATAATACTAATAGGTAAATTCGCTAAGAGAAATCGCTGGAAATTATTTTCAAGTTCGAAATATGGTTGCTAGGGGGCGTACACTAACACCAAATTAGATCATCGGCTTTTTCTCTTAAACCGGCAATCAGGATATGTCCTAAATCATTTTATTATAAACGACGTATGCTTAGAAACATTTTTTTTTTTAGATTTTTTTCACTTTTCTTAAATATAGGGAAGGGGAGAGGTAAATTCTCACTTGAAAAAACGCCATACCTTCTTTTTAACTCAATCGATTTTTATAAACTGAGTTCCGTTTGAGAGATGCTTCTCGGGTGCTTCTAATAAAACATTAACATTGTTGGTTTAGTTTCTTTTTTAGTCGGTAGATGGTGTTTTGGGAGAAAGCCGTAAATTTTTGGAATTTAAGCGAAAATTTTAAATGTAAGATTATAATTATTTCCAACTCAAGCAAGAGAGTGTGAAAAAATATAGAGATTGGTGAAAACCGCAATTATATAGCTTCTTTCGTTACACAGACATGAAAAGAATAAGTGTGAAAACATATTTTACAAGTAATAGAATTAGAGAGCAGGTTTAACTGTCATTAGTTATTAAAATTTGTTAATTATTACGCTATTAAAACAAAGGAATAAAATTTAATATACTAAATGTCCCCTGGGGAAATGTCTAGAAGTGAATTTGACATTTGAAAGAGAATTAACAATAGCTAAATACAACGTACAGTTAACGTAATAGATCATGAAGAAGTCAGCGAAACGTCCTGAAAAGGTTCTTAAAACTAATAACAAAATTGTTTATTGCAAAATGATCTCCATTAGTTCAAAAACGCTATATTTCAATATTTTTAAAGGGCGCTTAGAAAACAGTTGAAAAGCGTAACTTGTTTATTTGTCACATTAATCTCATTAATCAGACTTGTATGAAAGTTATGCTAATAAAGAAAAATTAGGTATGGTGTTTGTTTATGCAAGAGCTAAGAAAGCGCTTGAAAATTACCATTGTTTGTACCCAGAAAGAAGAATTACTAATGCAAATTTTTTTTGCGATTAATAAGAAATGTAAATGCAACTGTTACAGCAGCCCATAGTGAAGAGGAATTAAGTGTATTAGGTCAGCATTATATTATGTTAATTGAGTTAAAACGCTTTTTTTTACAATCCACGAAATAGTATTGATTTTAGTATTCACTGGTTACCATAATTGTATTAATCAAGATTTTTCCCTATGAGAGATTGAAAGAGAAGTTGGAGTGTCGAAAACGTCGGATAGAAGAATTTTACGTCGGAATAAATTTAGACCTTATCGCTGCCGACAGGTTCAACATCTACGACCAACAGATTATCAGCGAAGGAGGATACTTTGTTCGATGATATTGAGAAGGAGGCGATTGTATCATCATGTTTGCCGGAAAAATTTATGGACTCACGAAAGAAGATTATAAAATAATGGTGGTTTAATAGAAACACTCATTATTGTTTGACGCGAGGAAATGAACATTTCCAGCGCGAAATAGCATTTCAAGAAAGCTTCGACACCAACGTTTGGCTTGGAATGCCGGATTCAAAAGTTGTGGGTTTCTTCTGCTTCGACCGGAATTTGACAGGCACGATCATCTAAATTTTTAACATATCATTTACATGATTTTTAGTCGACCTACCACTTGACGTGCTTAGAAATTTTGTTTATTTTTAACAAGGCGGCGCACTAGCACACCGCGACCGCTGATGTATTCGTGTTCTAAAAAATTTAAAGCCGCATGATTGGATTGGTAACAATGGACCTATAAACTGACCTCCACGTTCGCCGAATGTTACCCCTAGGGACTTCACCACATAGGATTTTATTGAAGATAAGGTGTACGAAACAACACCTCGGGAGATTAGGTAAACCGAAGAATTACACCAGCGATGTTACATGATATTTAAAGAAGGGCAATAAAAAATGCTCAGATGTGTTTGAGAACAAATAAGGGTCATTTTGGGCACCTTGAATGAATAATACTCTGCAATAAATATTTTTGTTATTAGCTTTAAGAATCTTTTTAGGGTGTTTCCACGACTTATTTACGATCTATTATGTTAACTGTATGTGGTATTTAGCTATGGTTAATGAGAATTGTAATTCGGTTTTAATTGTCAAATTTACTTCTAAACACAGAAAAGTCTAAGATGTTTCAACAAAACTACACTTATGACGCAGGACCGTACTAAAGCCCCAATAACAAATTTATAGTGAAACGTCGAAAAATGTATAGTTGTAATACATAGTTGAATTTAAAATTAAATCGCCTTTACCACGGTAACTTAAAAAATCAGGTGCTTATTTAAAAAAAAATCTGGCATTGATATATCATACGTTAAACGTAATTCAGAGTTTGTAATACGCATGTTGTGTAGATATGGAATTACTAACAAATTTATTTATAAAACCTTTTTTTATCAAGTACAATTTTTAAAAATATTATCACGCTGAGTTTTTTTACTAGAATTGCTGGAAGACGCTTGCCCATCATTGTTAGCAATTGTTATGCTCGATGAACTTTGTTCGGGAATTCCAACATGAGGTATCTTCATAGATGTGTTTTTGTGGTTTTCGACTCTTAGATATAACTTCCATCCACTGTGTCTTTTCAAAATTTGTAAATCATTACACGTATCTGAAAGTAAGGTGGTCGATGAACTTCGCATTGCAGGGCTTATATAATTTTTGAATTTATAAGACCAGAAATATTGCGATCCTTTTTGATGTTGATGTCAACTGGTTGAATAATACACTTTCAAGGAAAAACAATTATTTTGCACATAATTTGGGCGTAGTTGAATATATTTTCGAACTTCTGTAACTATACAACTTCCAGCAGCTTCAGTTAATGAAAAAATTCTTGATATTTTGGTTTTTGTGTTCGGAATACTTACTTTAATAAAATAATTGCTGTCACTACCGTCCCCGGTGAGCATATTTAGGAGTTCATTTTTCGGACTCGACTGTCTGCTATTCCAACTATGAAAATTATCTTTACTAAATATCCTACAGTTTTTTGGCGATAACCTTCCTTTTCAGACAAGTAGTTAAATTGGTTAACTTAGTTATATCTACAATTTTATTAGCAGAGGTTGTTGTCCGTAACATCAAATATTGATTGTGATTGAGGGTTTCAATATCTTTATTTTCATGAAAAATAGGTAAGAAGAACTTTTTCACGTTTCACGTTTTTTCATTATTTATCTTCTTCAAATCATACTATTTTTCTAAATTATTGTAAGCTACCCTTGACTTAAATGGAATCAAATTTGCTACATCTTTCATAGCATCTTCCACATCAGAAAGGAGAGACCCTTCAGTGCACTTATCTTTAAGCACGAAACGTGCCAATTCTTGATTATCGCTACCTTAACTTACGTTTTCAATTTTTGTTATTATTGGTAAATATATTTACATTACGTTGTTATTTTAAGGCTTTTATTTTCCTTTCACTAATTAAATTTTGGTATCTGTCGACGTTTTCACTTTAGTGTACATAATTACGATCTCACAAGGTATGAAACTAATTTTAATTACATTTTGTGTATACTATATTTAGCAAATAAATTCCCAGGCAGTGGAACAACCCCTACAGGAAAGCCCATGGCTTAAGAAAATCCCCATGTGTTAATGAATTTCGTTGTAATAATTGATGGTATAGGAAATCGTGATGGATGACATCGTAAAATGGCGTTTTGCATCAATAACGCATGCTCTTGATATATCTGCTTTCGTCGTCTAATGCCTACTTTCGTTGTCTCAACCGTGCTTTTGTAGTATGGTCTACATTTCGTTTATTTGTCCGTTGAAGACAAATGAAAATCACCTTACCTTAACGTATGTTTATCTTATTGTTCAGATACGGTTATAATGAAAGGAAACAGCTGACTGTTTTCTAAGATAAACATATTTCAGTGCATAACCTTGTAACAGTAATGTTTGTTGATACAGGCCAAGTAAGATATTATTATTATTGATATATTGATATGTGTTGATCATCTTTCATTTTGAATTCTCTGTAAAGATAAGTTATACGTTTGTATAGTTTGTGTTAAATTAGAAATTAGTTAATATCGTAATGCTTTACGAGAAGCACTGTTTTAGTTGGTTTCGTGTTGCAAGTAACCTGATATCTCGTTTTATTAAATACACAAATAAATACAGCTGTTTAGTGGTATTCAAATTACCGGTGGTATTAATATACACCTTTCTCAATTTTTGTTTTATTTTAATTATTTCACATATAAAATTGAGTGGTGCCTAATAAAACAAATGCTTTACTGATTATACCTATGGATGTATATATATATATATATATATATATATATATATATATATATATATATATATATATATATATTTATATCACTGCTTCCCTCACAACCTGAAAAAATGAGTTTTAACCTACAGTAAGTTTCGTAAGCGATCGCCTTGCTGAGCTAGACCAAGGTGCAAACTTACGGTTTTTATGTTCCAATACCAAACAATCCACACCTTTTTTTATTTGTAATATCGTAATATTTATCTAGTGCAAAAAATTCGATTACTTTGAAACTGGAATATTATAATATTAGTTGAGTTAATCGGCCTATTTCCACAGTTTTTGCTTTTTGAGCGCTACGTTTCCGAAGCGGACTTTTGCTTCCGCACTTTATATGTTATGATGACTTTACGATAGCAAATTCGAACTTGGTACCTTCCACTTACAAGTCGGACACCTTTACCGCTTATCCACTGAGTAATCCGATATATTTTTTAGAACCTTTTCGTGGTTGCACAATAGTTTATTGCGCATGTTACGCCGTAACATGTTACGCAGGTGTATGGGGCTTAAGATCTTCGCGCATTATTGGAATCCACATGGGTTCCATTTCCACACTAGTTTGGCTTATTGAATTTTCTGCTAGTGCGATGTATGTGGCATCTTTGAGTTTACCGCGAGTTGTATTCTGATCATTTGCCACTATCTGTATGTTATCCTAGATGCGGTGGTGGTCTTCGTTCGAGACATGTTAATCGATTCCTGATTTTTCTGTTTTGCCCTTACGGACGTTGTTCTTATGTTCCTGCGTTCTCACTTTGGGTGGTCTACTGCTAACTCCTATGCATGCTCTACTGCATCAATCACCGAACATGTCTGGAACGAAGACCACCGCATTCAATGGGATAACATATAGATCGTGGCAAAGGACGAGAATACAACTCACCGGAAAGTCAAAGAAGCCACATGCATCGCACTGGTAGAAAATCCAATAAGCCAAGCTCATGTGGAATGACACCCATACGGATATCAGTAATGCGCAAAGAGCTTAAGGGCAATACATCTACGCAATAAGTTACGGTGCAACATGCGCAATAAACTATTGCGCAACCACGAAGTTCTAAAAAATATATGCTGGATTACTCAGTGGCTCAGCGGTCAGTGAAAGTTTCCAAGTTCGAATCTGAGAGTAGTCAAGTGCTTGGGAGAAAATCATAACTTACGAATTAGACTCAAGTGCGAAAATAGCCTTTCTCAGGGTTAAGCCTGATTATGGAAGCAGAGTCCGCTTCCGAAACGTTGCGCTCAACAAGCAAAAACCGTGGAAATAGACCGATCAACTCTTGTAATATGAAACCACAGTTACAAAACACTTATTTATCGTTTTTTCTCTCTCTACAGGACATCTGTGAACCACAAACCGAAGATGTCTCCATAAAAAGTGATCCGTCTGTAGAACATGATAATCAACTCAACTTTTAACAATAAATATTTTTTAAGTTTTGTCGAATAATTCGGAAACGATTAATTTTAAAGGTAGGACATCTGACATAAATTGACCTTAAATTGTGACGACAAATCCGAAAACGGTATAAAGATTATGGTGTTCCATTCGAAATAAGCAAGTTATTGGGTTTTAAATCATGCACCACCGGATGAGTATTAAGGGAGTTGTGGAGGACTTTTTTAGTTAATATATGTCAAAACCTAGCTTATTAGGTTTTCTTAAAGCCCCAGAATACCGATTGTGAAATTCGAAGAGGTCAGGGCACAGCACCTATTTTTGTGGAACCTTGCAGCTGTTAAAATTTTCATATTTTTACAAATAATTCGAAAACGGTAAACGGTTAATATAAAACATCCTTCATAAATTTACATCAAAATTTGACCATAAATCCGAATATGACAACAAAATTTGGGGGTTCTATTTTAAAAACATCATTTGTTGCTACAACACTTTTATGACGCACCCCGTATATTGGGAAATCATTTTAAAATACGCACCTCTTAAACACCAACAACTTTGATATGAAACATTTTCTACTAAAACTCATATTTACTGAGATATCACACTTTGACGCACGAATGAGCAACCCTGTATATGTGTAATATAGAGGGTGTATTGAAAAATAATCCCTCCATCGCTTTAACTTTATTAGTAGTGGATATATTGTTTACATATTAGTGTGAAATGATAGATTAAACTGTCCCCTATTTACCAATATAATCACTTGACCGCATAATCGCCGTTAACAGCGATACATTTATGCCAACGTAGTACGCTTTGAAAAAGTCCGTCACTGAAGAAATCTGAAGTGTTTGTACCGCCTCATTCCGCACCTCCGCTATCAGCTTTGCATCACAAGAGAAACGCATGCTCTTGAGATGTTCCTTAAGCTTCGGAAGGATGAAAAAGTCGCAGGGCGCAAAATCTGGGCTATAAGATGAATGAGGTTAAATGTCTTGAAACCCAAGCTTCTCTAGTGCTGTATGCGTTTTCAGACTTGTGTGAGGATGAAATACCCACCATATTGACAACGTCAATTTCTTTACACCGTGGATTCTTAACTTATTACCCTGCCTTCGTTCTTGATCCCTTCTACCTTCTGTTGGTCTTCGGTGTTCCTCTTTGTTTAATTGGTTTCCTTTCTTCGGTATTGGCTGTTTTCCATATTTAATTTCTTGATGTCCCATTTTTTTTTTGATGCTGCTACCTTGCATACGACGGTCTTCTATTCATGATAAGGAATGTTTTACCGATTCCTTGTTAGTAGAGCTGTGTCTTGCAGTGATCACTACTGCTTTGTGAACGCAGTGAAGTGTCACGCGGATTCCCGGCACGCGGTTAATTAAATACAAGGCAATTAAGTAATTAAGGTTAATTACGCTACTACTTGTCTATTCGGCTATTTGACAAGAAGTGATTTACAGTTAGTTTCAACAATGTCTTGTATAGGAGCAGGAATTAGTGTTTATGAATATGCCCATATATTTAGCTTTAGGCGGCAAATTTTTATTTCCGCAATTATCTATATAGGTATATCATCATGAATCGTTATTGATTTTGAGGAAGAAGAACATAGCCGATGACAAGGTAAAGTGCTTTAAATCCAAAGAACATTCTGGAGATGGTTCCAAGGCCTGTAGCGATGCGTTTTCCATTATATAACCAGAAATTTCTACAAGGCCCCATCCACCAACAGAAACCTGAAAAGAAACCACAAGCGTAGATATAGAAGAGATGTCAGATAAATCCATCGGTATACAAAATATCGGTGGTGAAGGCTCTCTTAGTAAAACGTTTACTAAGCATAATGATAAGATCGAAAACTAAAAAGTAGAAGGTTGAATACTCACAAACTATTGACGACTTTGATAAAATTGAAAAATTATGGGACGATGAAAATAATTACGTATAGGATTTTTTTACTTTGGCAGATTTTTGAACGATGTGAAAGCGTGTAACGATACTTTAGAAATAGCAAGGAAATACACTGAAAATGTGGTCGATACTATCGAACTAATCAAGGTAATTGTTCCCTATTTATATAGAAGAGCGATTAAAGAAACGTGCAAAAGTCTCATAAATAGTCTTAAAAGGAACCTTGCTAACGAAGGTGTCATATCATTTCCAACACTGTCACTACGAGGATCTTCTATAGAACGCACTTCGATGGAAAGTTTTAAAAGTACCTTTTAATTGTTTTTAAATGACAAACGCATTATTTGTATATCCCCTGATCCATAATCAAAATTTATATTCATAACTTAAAATAAACACAGCAACGTTAAACGTAAAAAGCGTTAAAACAGATCGCAAATGGGTTGCAATGGAAAATCATTCCTCTGCAAGCAACTAACCTTACAAATCTTTCTAATACACATCAGTCGACCCAATACAACATTTTCCACAACTTTGCAGACAAGGAGTATTCGGATACAGCAATTGCCATTCCTAAAACACTACAAATAGATTTTTAAACCATACAATAACGTTTCAATGGTGCCTTCAAAGAATTAATTTGAACATAAAGAATCAAAAATGGATAATTTGGAACATTTACTTGCCGCACGAACTGGAAACAGCGAGTGTAATAATTGACGCACTTATTCAAGACTTTCACCATTAACACTCATAATAAAATACTTATCTTTTTTGGGATTATTTAATGGTGAACTTTAATTATACATCTAAACGTTTCGATACTTAGTTACTTCGTCAGTAGTAATGTTTGTTAAAAATTGTTAAAGATGTAAACAATTTTGTCAAATTTGAAAAATTAAATTAATTTTGTCAAATTTGAAAAATTAAATTAATTTTTCAAATTTGACAAAATTGTTTACTACATCTTTAACAATTTTTAACAAACATTACTACTGACGAAGATAACTGTAAGTGTTATCGAAACGTTTAGATTGTGTAATTTAAAGTACACCATTAAAAAATCCCAAAAAGACAAGTATTTTATTACAATGTAATAAAGTTTCAAGGCAGCAAGCAAGATATAAATGAAGTAACTATCGTTACAGGCCAAAAGTATGTTGGATTTTCGTTTTTCACAGTCCTTATCCACCTCCTAACAGTACTTACATCAACACATGAATCACGGTATACGGCATTCATCCTTCGATGAATATCAATAGCCGCTACACACTCCGCAGTAAGAAATTCGGTAACAGCTCGTTCATTTAACCGCACATCACTGTAGTCCGCCATGTTTAGCACTGTCGTACGCAGACGCAATGTTGCTGTGAATCGCTGCTACGGTGACTTGTTTACAAAGCGTTCCAGTACACGAATAACTGTCGACCATCGTAATAGTTATAGCGATGGGGGCATTACTTTTAATTTATATATATATATATATATATATATATATATATATATATATATATATATATATATATATATATATATATATATACAGGGTGATTCGCGACGAAGTGGCAATATTTTAAAAATATGTCGAGGAAGCCAAAATAAGTAAAATAAACTCATATGTTCAAGTCCGATTTTCATTTGTTTCAGAGATATTTAAAAAGCAAACAAAAATTTATTACAAAATCATTTACAAAAATAAACAAAATAGCATTAATTTACGAAAAATGTTCGAAGCATTAATTTACGAAAAATTTTCGAAAACACCACCGCCCACTTGGATACACTTATTTGCGCGTTTATAAACTGCACTAGTAGCGAGTTTCAATGAACGATTGTTCGCTCTAATGATAGCTTCTGCATTAAGAATGCGATCTAGTAACGCTTCCCTCGTCTCCACTTTGGTAGCATAAACTAACGACTTCATCCATCCCCAAAGGCAAAAATCGAGGGGAGTGAGATCCGGTGATCTCGGTGGCCAATCCAAAGATCGCCGAAAGTGGTATTCAGAAAATTTCGTACATTATTTGAATAGTGAGGAGGCGCTCCATCATGTTGGAAGATAATTCGTTGTCGAATATTTAAAGGTGCTTCGTCCAATATTTCTTCTAAATGGTCTTCTAAAAAACGTAAATATCCTTGTCCAGTAAGGCGCGCATCTAATACGAAAGGACCGATTAATTGATCATTTAGAATACCGCACCAAACGTTAATGCTAAATCGATGTTGGAAATTATGTTCTATCGTAGCATGGGGATTTTCGTCCGAATTATGATGATTATTGTGGAAATTGTTAGTTCCATCTCGCGTAAATTGAGCTTCATCCGACCACAAAATGTCTTTACACAATCTTCTGTTTTCCCGAATCCAATGACAAAATTGTAGCCTTAAAGGATAATCGCCTTCGTGGAGATTTTGTACTTTTTGCAAATGATAAGCGTTCAAACCTTGTTGCTTAAGTATTTTCCAAGCCATTGTTTGTGGTATTTCAAATTGGATTGCGATGCGCCTTGTACTTATCTCTGGATTTTCGTCTACCACATCCAGAATATCTTCTTCAAGTCCAACAGCGATTCCGTGTTCTCTTTCAGAAACAATACTTGCACTTGGAAATGTCCCAGTTTCGCCGGCATGTGTAAAACAGTTTGAAATACTCGCTTGTTAGGAACTCTTCGATTCGGAAAACGACGTCGATACTCCTCCACTGCACGAACATTACTACCATTACAGAACCCATAAACAAATATTATATCGGCATATTCTTTATGACTAAATTTGTGGGGCATTTTTACAACTTCATAAAACTAATGTTGAACAACTGTCACTTTAACAACTAACTGTCAGTTTTCATTGCAGTTGCCTACTTTCACCTAATTACACATAAGTTCTGGTTGCGTAATCCAGAAAGTCAACTCTTAAAAATAAATACCCTGTTAGGGAATTTTGCAAATATTGGCGATAGTGAGAACGTTCTTGGTGAGAATTTATTAGCCGCCAAATTTAAAGTTACTAAAAGGGCAATAATTATTTTAAAAGTTTCCTTTCTGGATTTCGCTCTCAGAATTACGTGCATAAGGTCAATACATCAACGTACTTCGTAATAGGCAAAAAATTGATGAGATTTGACATTTTAAGAAAAAGTCAATTATCCCTGAAACAAATGAAAATCGGACTTAAACATATGAGTTTATTTTACTTATTTTGGCTTCCTCGACATATCTTTAAAATATTGCCACTTCCTCGCGAATCACCTTGTATATCCAACTTGACATTTCGTCAATCTACCTGTACTAATGTTATGATGGTAAAGGTCAATGTCAATAGATTTGGACCCTTCGTTCTTGTATTATAATTCTTTAAAGAATAAAAAGATGATCACAAGTTTGATGGTTTCTGAAATATCGTGCGTTACACAAAATAAGCCATTATCCACACTAAAAAGATTCATTCATTACTTAAAATACAGATTGTCAAACTGGCATAATTACGTTGCAAAAGAGAATCGATACATTCATTACGTAGCAATTTGTGTAATCCTGATTTACAATGAACATTAGCCGTAAGCCGAGAAAATCTAGAAAAAGGAAAACATATGAAATTGAAATGAGGTGGTAAATTTAACCTAGTTTTTATTCTTATTTCAGGAAACGTTCTCTACTGAAAAATAGCTTCTAAGAAAATTGGCAAAGAATATTCTGTTTACAGCAATTGATTAATCTACATTTTTTCGCTCTCGAAAAGACATTTATCTTTCTTAAAAATTGAAATTCAATTAAATTCAAACAGTTCTATTAAATTTTAATACGATCACAAGCGATTTGTCAGTCGGAGTCTTTTAATTACCTAGCAATTTGTGAGCGAAAATTCAGGTTATAGACCAAGCTTTTATATAAATTTTAAGTATTACTTTTGCGTTTATGAGAAATGGGGATTTTAAATTAATTTCAGTCATTAGTTACAGGTCGTGTGGCTTATTTAATAATATGACTTCTGTTTGATTGATTAATATTTAAATATGAACCGGTAATATAATTGTTTGTCCAAACGTTTTAGAGCACAGTGCAAAAAAGTATTATATACTCCGAATACTATGTTATGCAAGGTGCTCGACTTTGAACATTTTGCATACTTCAATTGTATTAATTGCGTAAGTTTACTACATTGTAACACATTTTTGGCATTCATAAGCTGACTTTACATTCAGTAAATTGATTTAAAAGCAATAAAATGTACCACACTCCTTGAACCACTTTTACTTCAAACCTAGTTTTTATTCTTAATTCAGTAAATGTTATGTACACCTTGTAAAAGTAATCAAGAGCTGCTAATCTTGAAAAATGGACCAATGAGGTCCCAGTTAAACAATTTGAATGTCATAAAAAAGGTTAGTTACACTTCCCAATAGGTGTGAGATATTATTTTGACGCACTGGGAATATGCAGTCTGTGTTGTGAGTAGAACGTGTTTTGGATGGTAAATGAACGTGCGTTTGCACAAGACATTTTTTTTGTGTGTGCAGAATGTAAATTAGTGCAAATACTACGCCACTGGAATTGTAGTTAAGCGCCGTGTATCATGGAAAAGAGTATTTAAATGGAGTATGAAGATTTTTGAGTTGAAAGTATTATTAAAGTGTAGAAAAAAATATGTATGCATATTTTTGCTTGCATAAATGTCGTAACATTGCGTAATAGAAAAATCAAGGACAAATGGTGTTAGAATTTACTAAATTATGCGAAAGGAAGACTCGCTCGTATGTAAAACTTTCATGAAAAGTTAGATAGATCTGAACAGTATATAGAGTGAATTTGAATGTGAATTAGGGTCTTTTCGAAGAATTGTGAGGATGCTTGTAAAGAAATTCAAGATGGCCGCATTAGTTCCATTTCAGATTTTCCACTTGGCAAAGACGCATAGTGAAAAGCTCCTTTGGGATACCTTGATCGTGGTTTTAGCGCGAAAAATATGACGTTGGGAAAAATTGATGACCTCGGGTGTTTACGTGAGAGAATGCTATGGTACAAGGAGAGAAGCTCGGCCAATAGCTATACTTAAGGGTTGGCCGCACGTGAGTATTTTGGGAGATCATAAAACGGTCTGTGCCCGTTTTTATTTGTAAATAATTAATATTGCAAGTGTATATTAGTTTACTGCAGAAATTCATTTTGGGGATGAAGTATTTAAACATTTACAAATGAAAAAATGTATTGAGAGCTAAAATTACCTGTGAGTTTTCCAAAAATTATTTAGTGTTTGAGCAGATTTAAACTAAACATCAAACATCGAGCTAAAAGTATTGTGCATTATCGCGCGATCTAAAGAGAAACCTAAAGTAATGCATTAAGTAACAAAATAAAGGTATGTAAGCATGTATGGATTAATTTAAGCAGTATTATAACAGCACCAAATCGACATTGTAAAAACATTTAAGAATTTTGATGTTTAAGTGGGAGTAAATACATTCTGTTACCAACATTTGTTTCGAGAAGGGCATATCCTAAATCAGATTGCTCCATTTTGTTTTACTCATCGCACATTTAAGTTCGCAAGTGGCGCGACGGTCTAATTACGTAAATATTATGGCCGTGTGTCAGTGACAAGTGTGGATACATATTAAGGATTAATAAGAATAAATGTAGCCTTTTGGATACCGTATTATACCGGATAAATGACTGTGTAAGTTATTTACGTAGGAACAATTTGGATTTTTGAATGGTAGAAGTTTGATTATCTTTGGATGTCTTGTTTACATTGTAAGTTTCATTTCATACAATAAGGATAATTAATCTGCATACCGTTACTACATGTTTAGATCCTAAGAATTAGGGATTTTTAATCTATAAGCAATATCTCTAAATATTTTTGAAAGATTGGTAATACAGACCCATTGATTAACTTGTTTTTCTTTTGAGTTGTTTAAATTGTGATTCCTTAGTCTAAACGTTAAAATTGTACCAATATTATAAGAATTCATTGCTTCTTTGTGTAAAATTACATAGGATTACATCGGTTAAAAGTGATCAATCTTTTGATATTTTGGCTTAATGATTCATCTGAGAATTGTTTGTTTTGAATCACATCGATTACAAAATTTACTTGTTTTGCATTCATTAAGTCATTACATACATAATACTGATAAGATTATTTATTAAGCAGAAATTTCAGGTTTGAATTATTAAAATTCATTCAGGCTGGTGAAAGTTTAAATACATTTTAAAGAGAAAATATTCAAATAATATTTGAAAGAAAATACCTGATTCATGAACGACGCACTGATCGTTACGTCTTTAAAATTTTTAAACACGAATTAATCTTTTTGTGGTCAAAAATTAATAGATCGAAGTATTACTTTTCTAAATAGGGTGGTATTTATTTATCTTAGAATTTTTGGGACGGAAATATTAATCAATGTGTAAACGACGGTAAATTAGAAAGTATCCAGACAACGTTTTATTACTGTGATTTTATGAATATACAGGGTGCGATCGGCAAGTTTACGACAACTCATATGATTTAAAATTTTATTAAGCTTTGGATAAATTTATTATTAGCGGTAATTGAACTTAAAGATTTTTAAAGTTGAATAGACACGCATTAAGTTTTCTGAGATGAAATTTAACGTACTCTGTTAAAGTGAAAGTGTGATTGAACTTGAGCTGTGTATGGTTTTACTGAGTAATCTGTAACGTGCAAAAATCGATATAGGATCGATTGCAACACTTTATCTTATTACTGTTTCTAAAAGCTACCTTAAATGAGTACCTGTGACTTAAACATTTAGTTTAGTGCTTTAAGCTTATTAGTATCTATTTTCTTTCCTATTATGAGTTAAAATTTCTATATTTACGGCATTTACTAATGAGGATGATGGATGAAATGATATAAAAAAATCATTCCAGTACTGTAGTTAAGTTGTACTTCACATACAATTTTCTTTTAGGACTTGTACACGGTTACGTTATACGAAAATTATTTTTCTTTCGTATCTACTTCCGTATTTTAAAAGTTTACTCGTTTTTACAAAATTTAACTTCAATTAGTATATATAGCGCCATCTCTGAGATGAACGCAGGTTCTGGTTATTTTTAAAATTCTTACATTTTATAAGTTCCTGTCACTTTGCTAAATCAACACAAAACTGCATATTACTTATCATGCTTTATTTTGAAAACAAATATCTGTTAACAATATGTAAATGAGATAACAAATGAAGTTGTTAAATTATTTCTTGAGGCGTTGGCTGTCTTTTCAAAATCACCATTGCTGAAGAAAGGTGGAAAGTTTCTAGGAAATTTTCTTGTTTCTATTTACTAGATGCCAAGCATCATTTTTATGGAAAATTTTTACTACATAATATCGCTTTGTTGTATAAAAGTGATATAATCGCCATTTAAGGCAGATGTAATAGAAATATTTCACTACACCTGCACATTTTGGTAAGCCGTATTAGATCTTGTTAACCTCGTTATAATTAGAACTTCTCTTTCAGGTTTCCATACAAAATTATATGTTAATTAAATCATTCTTTAAGACTTTAATGCACACTTAACAATCAATATTTTGAATAATTTTTGTTAATATTAGTTTTATGTGTTATGTAATTTCACATTACTTCTTCAAAGAAATAAGTGTACCAAATTGTTTAAGACATGTAAGCTACCGCTCGTATTCGATCTTAGATAACACCTTATGATTGAAGAAACATCGTTTTCATTCTTTACTTTCGTTTTCGGAACTAACTTGGGTTTCTATGAAAGTACGTTTTTATATAATTAAGTTTCCATCTATTGAAGTGTCCATATAACTTTACCGTTACGATTACATCCAAGTTCATGTTTACATTTGGTTGTCTTGGTTGATGTAACCAGTATCCGTTATGTATCTCGTTGGCTTATTGCTTGGATTGTGTTGCTGATAAACTGTGATCTGTAGCTCACATACTGGGGA
The DNA here is from genome assembly GCA_036346205.1 of Vesta saturnalis. Lineage (NCBI taxonomy): Eukaryota > Metazoa > Arthropoda > Insecta > Coleoptera > Lampyridae > Vesta > Vesta saturnalis. Next base: position 289,565 of record JARFJB010002014.1, on the reverse strand, counting down.
TTGCTCTCTCGTTGCTTGGCTGCAAGGAAATTAAATATATTTATATTAATGATATCAAGTACTTGTTAAACATTTGTTAAACAAACCTGTAGTATAAGTTCGGTGATATTTTGATACCTGATTGCAGCTAATTTTCAACACAATTTCTCTCATGTAGATCTGCTATATGTTAATTAAATCATTCTTTAAGACTTTAACGTACACTTAACAATCAAGATTTTGTATAATTTTTGGTAATATTAGTTTTGTGTCACGTCCTTAGCGAGCTCATGTATAACCTACAGTTTGGAATAATTACTCTTGTACTACTAGTTATGTGGCCGTGCGCAGTAGCAGTGTTGTAACTTTTTATGTATACCAGATGTAATACTGAATCTGTTAAATGCAGGCGCGAGATTTCGTGCTATTTAAATAACTTGGTAGCTCATATATATAATATTCTTTTCTTTACTCGAATATGGATAAGGTTGTTTCTAATTTTGAATTGCTTAATTACTATTTTTATTTGTTTCTTGAAATAAAATTGGGACTGAACAAGCTTCTCCAATTAATAATTTAATCAAATAGGGGTTTGTATTCAGTTCTGTTAAACAAAAGGCAAGCTGAATTATTTAATTATTTGTTTCTTATAAGTAACTGATTTAATAAGCTTATTAAATTGACCTTTTCAGGCTAAGCTACGTAAGATCTTGCGTCGGCCGGATGGGTTATTGTTTGTTTTGGTATTCTAAACTATAAATTACTGTGGGCGTAAAGACAAGCTCACGACTTGCCCTCGTAAACTTATTTTAATTTATATTTTTTTGTGTGTGAATTGTGGGAATAACGTACATGCTGTATATAATTTGTTTCGTTTATTATTCATGTTTATATAGCTATACAATAGTATTTGGCTTATTGCCTTCTTTGTTGGGAATTCCAAAAAGGAAATAAATTTACGTTTGTTGAGGGAATTGTTCACTTACTTATTATTCCTATTGCTTACTACCTGTTTCAAGCTTTACAGGCTCTCTCTCTCCAAGGAATAAGAACCTTTTTCTTTTCCTTTTTTTCTCTTTAAAGCTTGTGGGGTCCATTTCGGTTCTTTCCTCTCTAACCAAATTCTCACTCCACCTATATTATCGATACCTCCAAAACAATCATGCAATCCGAGTTCTCTGGGTCGTCCGACCGTTCGTTTGAGTTTTGGCCGAGCTCACTCATTCCTCTTATTTTGTGCAGCGTGGTGGTTAGACACGTGGTAAAACTACAATTCTATCTTCCACAGTTAGATATGATTCACTTAATACCTCGCCTAGGACTATTTATTAAGATTGTGGTAACGCCTAGAGATAATTTTTCCTGGATTGATTGTCATTATTTATTAATTTATGGTAACTGTAAGGTGTATGAAACTAAATATCAGTCATTTTACGTCTTATATCGACCCCGCCCATTTTCACTGCAGCCGGCTTGGCAACTCGGTACGCCTTCACGACGCCTAGTGCGGTTCGATCGCGTAACAGATGATGAAATCACGGCTGTGATAATGCTAGAGTTCCAATTCTCAACACTGAATTTGCAAAGTAAAAGTAACAGTTGAGCGTAGGTCTTTTATACAAATACCTTAATTACCAAATACATCAATTGTCAAATGTACTAATTCTTAGATCACAGCCATGTTATATTCAACTTTGACAATTCTCATTTCAAATATTTAATTTAATTAAGTCTATTAAGACGTAACTTCTGAAATGGGCAGGTTTGGTGCCTCTCATGATGACATCAAGAATATTGATTTTGAGTTGAATGTTTATTATGTATCATGTTGCTTAAAAATACATACGTGGTGGTCTTTAATTAGAATAAATGCAACATCTTTTTCATTTGGACGATCCACTCCCGAATCAAGGGAACAAGCCCTCGCAATTTTTTCATTTCCTTGATTTTAATTGAGTTGCCATGACAAAATTGATATATATATATATATATATATATATATATATATATATATATATATATATATATATATATATATAATATTGAGGTTTTTTTCTCTGAACTTAGCAGAACATATTAACACTAT
>JARFJB010002014.1:147500-282500 GCA_036346205.1 Vesta saturnalis | reverse complement strand
TGTGTGTCTGTGTGTTACTGTGTGTGCTGTGTGTCGTGTCTGCGTGTCTGGTGTGTGTGTACGTGTGTGTGTGGGTGTCTGTTGTGTGTGTGTCTGCGTCGTGTGTGGTGCGTCTGCGTGTACGTATGCGTGTGTGGTGTGTGCGTGTAGTGTGTTATGTGTGTATGTGTATGCTTGTGTGTGTGTGTGTGTGTGTGCGTGTGTGTGTTTGGCAAACATATAGATGTTAATAAAGCAATTGATTGTTTTTGGGGTGAATGGGGTATGGGGAAAGGGGTAAAATTTGGGTGAAAATTTTTATTTTTTTTTATTAGATTTGCAATTTACAATTTGCAGCTGTTTTTAAATTGATCAGCTGAATATTACAAACGTTTTGTTTGTAATGGAATGACATAAATAAGAAACCAGATTTTCTACATTTATACATTTCCTGTAAAAAAAATATGAATGGCTATTACAAGTAGCCATATCTGTACTTTTCGTCTCATATATTCTTTAATAATGGAACTTGACACAGTAATAAAAAATTCTGGCCACATCAGATTCAATAAATTATTCCAGAGAAAACAAAATCCTATTACCTACAAATTTAGGTGTTAGATGAGTACATCAACTTGTTTTCCAGTGTTTAGGCGGGTGAAAGGTTCTGCACTCGCATTTACACACGCACTCATTTCATTCAATTTAAAAAGTCTACTTACCTCTATATTAGTGAGACTATCAAAATTTAACAGTTATTTTCATAAAATGTTTTCTTTTATTTAAAATTTAATAACAATTATCTTGTAAATCAATAATTATAAAATAAACTGCACCTTAAATTTCAATAGACCTTGGCGAACTTTACACATAGTACACTTAGCTACTGCAAAAGTTTAAATTTAGTCTATTCTGAATATTTATGCTATTTGAATGTAAATATAGGTTGATTTACAATAGAAACAACTGTTTCATAGTCGAACATAAAGCAAACATGAAATACAACAAAGTAAGCATTATAATATATAAAATATATGACCTAGTTTTGCAATTCAATTAATCATTACTCATCTGAACCACATTTTAGTTACACTACCCGTATAATACACAAATCTGTTTTAAAAGCATTTAATTTGTTTTTTTTTGCCAGGAGGAGTTTTCCAAAAAGCTCCTACAAAAAATATGACTGGCGATGGCCGCAACTCATGATGTTTACACCAATCCAGAACTTGACAAGTACATAACTGTGTCTGAGATTATATAATAATACCTCTAGAATGTTTACTACTAACACTTCTATGAATAATTATCGAAATAATTTAGAGATCTTACAAGAAATGTCTATACATGTATTCTAGAATCTAGAAACACGTTTGCAGTTCGAATGGCATCACTGTAAGACAAACCTTAATGCCTAGGTTGGCAACACAGGGGTACATAATTTTTATAGTATACGCAGTCCGACAGGGGGATGAATATAGGAACTTTCTGAAATAAATGTTATTTTAACAGTAAATCTGTGGAATAATTTTTATTGACAAGTATTTATGATCTTTCAGTAATAAATTGATATAATGTACATAAAAGAATTCCCTCAAATGGGATTCAAATGAGAGGGCATAATGGGTTCGAATTCGATTTGAGAGAGTCTATATATATATATATATATATATATATATACAGGGTGAATCTTATCTAATCCGTCATAGAACTCATCATTCTAAGCAAAAAAGTTCATATGTACATGGGTCTGGAAATGCTTCGTTTCCGAGATACAGGGTGTCAAAGTTGAAAAAAGAAATCGCGTTTTCTTCAATATCTTTCGACTGTTTCGAAATAATTTCATGAAATTTCGTATGTGGGATGACAAATTTAAATTTGTGGTCCATTTAGTTGTGGTTTCTAGGGGGCGCCAGCGGCAACCATTTCGACCCCTTTAAATCGTCGCAATTTTTGTGTGCTACACTGTATACCATTTTGGACTAGAAAAATCGATCTTCCTATCTTTTCTGCTAAAAAAAGGTATATCTTAGTGAAGTCGCTAGGAGCAACCCTTTCCGAGAAAAACGCATTTAAAGCTCATGATGCATACACATTTTCGGAGGGTATTCTTTTGACAGGTTTAACAATGGGGATTCTCACTTGTTTACTTATGTGTCTCCTCTAGCAACTTCACTTTTTTTAGCAGAAAAGGTTTGAATTTGTCATCCCAAAAAACCCCATATAAAAAACTTCATGAAATTATTTCGAAACAGTCGAAAGATATTGAATAAAACGCGATTTATTTTGACAACCTGTATCTCGGAAACAAAGCATTTCCGGACCCACCTACATATGAACTTTGAACTTTGAAGTTTAAACACTTACATTAACAGTTATTGTGTTTAAAAGTGTGAAATTTAACATTAAAATTATAAATACAAAATGAGGTTATGTTTTCACCTCGGATAAAGATTTTTGTAAAAAGTATTTTAAATTGAGACAATTTATATAAAATAAATTACTAGAGGCAAAAATAGTGAGGTAGCCTCAATTTTATGTTATAATTCCTTATATTTATGTCCATTTTGTTAATTTTAGTTTTTAAGAGTATTGGTAGAATTTAAATAATTTTCCTCTCAAATTGGCCGTAGGCATGTTTAAGATGGATATTTGGGTGTAGTAGTATCCCCTATTCCTGTAGAGGTAGTTTCCAGGCCTGTAAAATTCATAGAATTAGTTTAAATTGCATAAATAAGTGTGAAAATTAGGAATTAGCTCATGTTTGGTTTCAAAATTTAGATAAAATTATGTAGATTTTGGAAATGTTTTTAGATTTAAGAAATGTTAAACAGGACAAAAGTTATAGGGCTTCAAAGAATTATCGTAATGTGAAAATTATTGTAGCCAATCAGATTTCAAGAAATATTCCCCGTAACTAATGAAAACATTCGATGATTTGGTTGTCGAGCAAAAACATATATAAGCAAGTGCTTTAGCTTCACAAACTCTCTTGATTTTCATCTTTTGCAACAACTTGCCAAAGTAAGCTGTTGCAAAATTTGTTTGAAAATAAATTTTTAAAAACAAATTAACCTCACTTCGGTAATATTAACAAAGTGCGATTCAGTATCGGAAGTGTTAACGAAACAGTTAATAGTCTTTTGTCGGAATATAGTTAAATTAAGGTTATTTTACCTTTTTAAATTTCATCGGAAGTTTTTGACAAGTTATAAAAATATTTCCGCAGTTCGACTTTGTTCATTTTTAAATTATTATTGTGTATGTTGCCATGGATATTTAATTGTGTTGTCTTCGTGCTTTTACCATTATACACCTTGTTTACCAAAAGTGTGTTTAATTTACAACAACCTTCAACGATCCATGCTTTACAAAATTTAATTTGAAGTTAATTATAAAGAAGTGATGAGCCTAAAAATAAAGTTTCGTCAAGATTCTAATAACATTAGTGAAACTTACCAAGTGAATAAGCTGTTCATTTAAAAGAAAATTGGGAGATTGCAGAGCAGAGTTGCAGTTCGCAGGAGCTGTTGTCTTCAACCAACTTCAATAGCAGTAACCTACAAAAGGAGGATTTTATATGTGAGTACTTTACTGTTGACATTGGTACTTTTTTTTGTTATGTTCAGAATTTTTATCCTTTGTAATAATCTTGATGTGCAACAACAGGTATGCATGTCCAAAGGAATGTTATTTGTTCTATAAATGTAAATGTTTTATATTAATATTGTTGTTCATTCAAACATAGTTATACTTACTTGTATGTCGAGTTTCATTTTGGTTGTGGTCAAATCATATGTTGCGTATTCACAGCGCATGCCCACGTATATTTTTAAAAGAATTTTGTTATGTACAGGGTGTAACACAGTTATTAATGCGAATTATAAATTATGATTCAAGTTATTTAATCAATTTTAATCCTTATAGAAATAATAGGACATTATCTCAATTTTTTTTTAATCATATTAACTATGGTTATAGTATTCAAACAATCAATATAATTAAAATTCATAATCATTTATTTTACAATCTTAAGAGTAGAGTTTCTTCTAAATTTAGATCCCTATCCCCTGTTGATGAGTCTCATAGTTCTACCGACGAATATATTTTCCATATTAAGAGCTTTAGCCAATATTATAAAAATAAATAATAATTTAAATAATAAATTATTAAACTTAAAATTAAAGGTAATAAAAAAAATAGCGTATAATTTAATAATATAATAATAGGTGTGTGGGTAAATATCAATAATATATATATATATATATATATATATATATATATATATATATATATATATATATATATATATATATATATATATATATATTTCAATTTTACTACTTTAAATAAGTATTACCATTTTTTGTGAATAATGTACGTGTACATTACTTCTATAGTTTGGAACACCATATTTTTCTTGAGTAACTCAGAGATACATGAAATACTGTAATTACCACAACGATAGCTTTGACCTAGTAAGATTTAAGATAAATTCATAATATTAAACCACGTTTTCCCAATTTCAAGTCAACTTTCATCATGATTTCAAGTTCTAATCTAAAACTCATCAAATAGGTGTCGCTAGTGTGTAAGGCGCTTAATTGAAATCATTACTTTTATATGAACAACTATAAGATTACACCATGTATAACCAGCCCCGCGCCTATTGGACAGTGTTTCAAATTGTTCTTCAACAGATACTACAATAATATCTACGGTATTTATGACACAATTTACTTTGAACCGCAAGGTAACATCTTCAATAACTTCATCCTCACCTTTTTGAGTGTTTTTTAAACTTTCATGATTTCAAACCGCTCTTCATAAAAATGTGTGCGTGTGAGAGTGGGTGTACGTGTGCGTGTACGTGTGCGTGTGCGTATGCCTGTGCGTTTGCGAGTGTATGTGCGTGTACGTGCGTGCGCGCGTGTGCGTGTGCAAGTGAAAATGCGTATGCGTGTGCGGGTGTGCGCCCGTGTCCGTGTGCAAGTGCGTGTGCAAGTACGTGTGCGTGTGTGCGTGCGTGTTCGTGTGCGTGTGCGTGTGCGTCTGCAAGTGCGTGTGCGTGTGCAAGTGCGTGTGCGTGTGCAAGTGCGTGTGTAAGTCCGTGTGCGTTTGCGTGTGCGAGTGCGTGAGAGTGTATGTGCGAGCATAACGAGAAAATACTGGCTAGAAGGGATTAGGAAGGAATAATACGTTGCATGCTCCTTTGAAAACGTAATTTATTTCTATTATTATTGCTTCTCGATCCCATGTGTAATCAAGCAATTACCCAATAGCGTGAAAAATTATTATTATTACAATTAGTCATTGTATTTCATTTCTTCTGAACCAATATCCCAACTTTATAAAATAATTTCAGATAATTATATCTAGCAACCTAATCGTTATAGCACAATTGAGAATAAGTAAAAGAAAACATTATTAAAAACAAAGCCGTTGGAATTAGGTAAAGCTGGAACTGGGCAATATTTTGCAGTAGCGAAGTTCTAAAACAAAACCCCTTCCCTAGGAATATTACCAATAATTAAACGAATAATCTATTATTCACCACTGCTACATACAATTGATTCTCAACCCATGTGGTTATGTAATCGCCATTATTAAATTAGTATCCAATACATGAGTAATGGTGCCGCCCTTAATAAATTTTATTCCAAAGTCTTTCTGATACTAATTCCAACAAGTTGCATTTACAAGTTATGTATTGGCCATTATCGTGAGGCAAAGCTTAACCCCTAAGTAATAAGTAAATTAAGTAGAGATATGTAGGAAATATCAGGGAAACGACTTTACCTTCATTAATGTATAAAACACAGCTGACCCGTACAAAGACCTTAAGCCAGAATGTTAAATAATTTAGGGTCCTTCACAAAAATGAGTGGGAACTGTAAAAGTTTTGTTGAAGACTTGCGCTGTTCCCAATTCGTGCAACACTTAAATTGTTTAAAGAATTGCTTCCAATGTAACAATTGTTGAAGTTAGGTCACATGAAGTTACAATAAAAGTAAATCAACGGATGGCAGAGTTTATTTAAGTATGTAAAATTGTCAAGTGGAAAAGAGGATTAATTAATCAAGAAAAGGTTAGCAAAAACTTGATTTAACACATTACAAGGTATCCACGATAACTCCAGAACGATCAAACTTGAAACGTTTTATCTAAACTTTATTTCATATCTCCTCGAATTGATTTTATGTTGGCGAGAAAATCCAGCGACGGCAGGAGGGGTTTATTAGGGGCAGTTGCAATACTTATGTTCTATACATTTTTTTGATACTACGGGTAATTTGGTGGCAAAATATTCCTAATGTGGAATTTAAGTGTTTGTTAAAGTGTTTACTATATCTGAATATGATTAATATTATAAGAAAATGTGTACATATTTTTAAAGATAATTTAGTGTTAGATAACTTTATAAATTATAAATACTTAAACTGTGTTATCTGGATTTCTATAGAAGGGTGGCTTTAGAATTTGTTACCAGTTAGCTTCTAGATCTTTTAACCACTATCTGGTAATAAAGTTTAAACGTTCGCCTGACATAAATTATCGTTGTTGTTTTTCATTATTAACGTATTACGACAGAGGTTACATAATTATCCTAAAAAAAATGCACTACTTGATCTCTTTTAATCTGCAATATATGGGTTGGCAGGTTGTTGTGCCACACCAGACACATCTATTTAAATATTAATAGGACAGTTATTGTTTCAACATTTAAAAGTAAAAATCAAACTCCGCCATTGCAGGTCCCAAACCCAGATTGGACAGGAGGAGGAGGAGGAGTAACAACTTCGTAAAAATAGGGTAGAGCTGGCCACGTTGATAGCTCCCTGTACTGGTCCCTACCTAGGGTACAGGTGCTGTTGCCTTGCAGTGAGGCGTTGGGTTCGCTCGCTAAAGGCTATGGAAGAAAACCATACACCTGGTCCTCCAGGTTGGGGTTGGGTATGCACCTAACTCATTAGCTGTAAAAGCGTAAAATTCCAGAAAAATTTCACACAAACGCCACGCAACAAGGACGGAACAAATATTAGACGAATCAAGCTACGGAAACGGTTATTGAAAATGGCAACATGGAACGTACAGGGAATCAACACAAAATGGACGGAAGTAATGACGGAAATTGAAAAACTAGATATCGACATTATTTCACTAACTGTAACAAAAAAGAAGGGTGCAGGGATTGAAGAAGTAGCAGGATATATAGTGGAGGCCGAAAGAAGACATGGCCCAAAAGGAGTTTCCCTATTAATTAAAAGGAAGTATAGAAAACACATAACAATCTATGAAACAACAGGTGAGAGAATAATTAAGATCTATGTGAATATTATAATTAATAGACAATATTATAAATAATAGACAAGGTTGGGAAAAATAGATAAGTAATACTACTGGGAGACTTGAACGGCCGAACAGGATCTCGCAAAAATGACATGGTCGTAGGAAACTTTGGTAAAGTACATACAGTGGAGAAAGATTGGTGGTCGTGTCCAGAAACAATGAACTTAAGATTGCAAACGGATTTTTCCAATACAAAGAGATACACAGATGTACATGGACACAACCAACAAGACAACTGAAATCTATTATAGACTATATGATGGTAAAACAACAACCAGATTTTATTCTAATAGATGTCCGAGTATAACGTGGAGCGGAATGTGGGTCCGATCACCACCTTCCGAGAGAAAAAATGATTTTTAGATACAAAATGGAAAAAACAAGCTTCAATGATAAACCACTCCAACATGAACCGAAAATGGACACAATAGGAACTCCAAGACAGAACGTAGAAGGCCTGAAAGAAGATAGTATACATTTTTGTACCAACAAAGGTTAGATCAAAAACTTGAAATAAAAGAAGACGGCACGACAGAGGAATTGCACGAACATATGATACATGCCGTACATCAAGCAGCCAAAGACAACACGAGACAACATGGTGGTGGAATGGCCACATTGAATCGTAAATAAAAGCTAAGGAAGCATATCTGAAATGGATGAATATCAAAACAGATGAAGACATGCAGAAATATGTCGAAATTAGAGGACCAGTGCGAAGGCTAGTGATAGAACAAAGAAGAAAAAGGTGGATCAAAAGATGGGCAGAAGCGGAAATGTATATCAGCGGAAGAAGATGTACACAAGCGTGGAAATTTATCAATAGCGTTAGATCAGAAATAAATACAGACTCATTAAAGATTATAACCACCAAAAAAATGGGAAGAATGTTACAAGCAAAGAGCACAATTTAATAAAGAAGCGACCAACATACATATTGAAGGAGAAATAATAAAGGTGGAAGTTGAAACGGTAAAACAGACAATTAAGAAAATGAAAATCGAAAAGCAAGCGGACCAGGGGCAATTATGGTCGAGAACAAAACGATAGCAATGCTTACAGAATTAATCAATAGGTGTTTACTAGGAGAGCCAGTACCAGAAGGATGGAACGTGGGATTTATGTCAACCATACACAAAAATGGAGACCGCTTAAAATGTGAAAACTACCGAGGTATCACAGTAACACCAATGTTCCGCCGCTTATATGGAAGAATTTTAAGAGATATAATAGAAAAGAAGCAGAAGAATAAGGCGGGTTCCGTGCAGGAAGATCTTCCATAGACAACATATTTTGCCTGAATCAAATCATAGGAAAGAGAAATAGAACTCCACCTCCTTTTCATAGATCTCAGTAAAGAGTACTATAACATACCAATAGAAATGCTATGGGAAGGGCTAGAACAAACGAACCTAAAGTACATTATAATAAAAGCATTGACGAACTTATCCAAGGGATTCAAAATTAGAATTAAAATAGGGCAACAAATGTCACCAAGTTTCAATGTATCAAAACGAGGATGCTGCATCTAGCTAACCCCTTTCGAAATATACATAGAACAAGCATTAAAACAATGGCAAAAGAAGTGTAAAGACATGAGACTTGAGATTAACAATAGCAAGACCAACAGGATCTAGAATATATGACACTTAAGATCAAAGAAGAATATGACAAGTGGGGATTATCAAAAATAAAATATCTGTGAGTAGGAGGAAACGCTTTAGACTTGGAACTACAAAATGGAGAAACTATTAAAGTATGTGACAAATATATGTTCTTAGGGGTAGTAACATTTAAAATTCTGCGATATAAATATTCCTCGATTTCAATAGGAGAGGGGTAAATTTTTGTTAGATCCGGTGATCAGGAGCATCATTACCTGTTCCTATCAATCGATTTATATAAATCGTATTTAAATACTGACGCACCTCTCACGAAAAATGTGGCGGAGCACCATTATGCATAAACCACATATTCTGTCGTTATAATAAGGTAAAATCTTCTAGCGGGTAATGTTTCTTGCAAAAAAATTTAAATAATTATTTCCATTTAAGTTATTTGGTATAATAACTGGACCCATAAGGAATTCGTCAATAATTCCTGCCCACATATTAAATTTAAATTGAAGTTGGTAATGAGTACTTTTGTTGCATGGGGATTTTCATCTGAGTAAACATGTTCATTATGTAAGTTAGTTACACCGGATTTTGTAAACGTAACTTCATCGAGTAAATAAAATTCTACTATGGAAATTTGGAACCGCTAATTCCAGCCCCAGCTGTCTAGTACTTACTATTGGATTTTCATCAACTCCGTCTAAAATTTGTTCCTCCATACCATATCTACTGTTCTTGTAGTATGGTGATCTCCACGATCAAAATTTCGTGACTTTAAACTACCATTCTCACAAAGACGTCTAACAATGTTTTGAAAGGTTTGGTGATGCGGCACTATACGGTTAGGAAACATTTCCCTGTAAGCTTTAACACTCTCGCGACCATTACATTCACAAAACCCATAAATCTACTTGTTCGGCATATGAATAAACAAAATTCATGATGACTCCGAGGTAATACGTAAGAAGAAGAATACTATATGCTAAACGAAGTTCAGTTTAAATGACATTAAACTAATAAACTCTTTTTTACTTGTCAAATTAATCATAACCAACTTTTAATAAAAAACATTATTAGTGTTAAGTTACAATTACTGATTCAGACTTGTAGGAATTTAGAAAATACTTTTTTTTGGCTATGGCCTTGAGTTGTAAAACATTTTTTTTCCAGCCAACGTTATCTTAATTGAAAATTTGTGAAGAACTATCTAAAACGCGCACTGACCATAAGAAGAAAAGACACGAATGACGAAATTAAGTTTAAAGGTAGTACTAACTACTAATAATTGTAAGTAGTTAGTTACAGTTTCCGTATTGGAAAGCTAAATTAATTCATTCAAAAAAACGGAGAACATTTTGAACAATTATCATAATAATTTATTGCGTTAAACATCCATAATTGTGATTGAAAATTAAAATTTTTATTAAAACTAAAACATTTTCATGGGGTAAGAAAATACATCTTTTTTTTGGATACCATGTAGACTTTTTCATTTTCTACGTATCGAAAAAAGTTCCCATTTACGTCAAACTATGTCAATAACGCCCAGTTTTATAATGTGTATGTTAAAGCACCTTTAGTAAATGCAGACTTTATCTTTAAAATGACTTTAAGAATTATTTAAAGTATGCCGGTCTTATAATACCTTTTGTGAGTAACTTTTGTTAAAGTAGTAAAAAATGAAAAAAACAAGTGTTGGCAACGGTGAACATGGAGATTGAGGTTATATTTTAAGTTAGCTGCGTTGTTTATATTGGTTGTTTATATCACAGGAAGTTTTTAAGTAATTTATTGTAGCGTATTAAAATGAATAACGAAAAGCGAAATCATTCTACGAATTTTTCATTAGAAGAGGAGCTACATTTAGTGCAGGAAATTCAAAAAGTCAAACACATTTTAGAGTGCAAAACAACAAACTCGATTAGCATTAAAGAGTAGGTAATCAGTTTAAACTTTTACTATAATGCTATATTCATGAATATACAACAAATCATTACCTATTTTAGGAAGCTGCTTGGAATGAAGTATTAACGAAGTACAACAGTTTCAACCGAACCAGAAGATTACTTCACTTAAAATCGAAGTACGATAATTTAAAAACAGGTAGCAGAAAGTATGCTGCCAATTGCAGGGCAGCACATAGAGGTACTGGAGGTGGACTTCCATTAATAAATGATATAAAAAGTGCCATTTATGACATTGTTATAGACATTTTAAACAAAAAAACTGTTGCTGGTTTAGACAACAGTTACGATGATGATGCAACAGAAATCGTCGATTCAAGATCACCTAGAACTAATGATATTTTATTAGAATTTACAGGCGATGAATTTAATGCTATGGATGTAGTTTATGAAAATGACGGGATCGTTAGCACGATTCCAGAACGAGAACAACAATATATTACTACAGAGATGAATAACGAAAGTAAACAGGTAGGGACACCAACAGCTGCACCGCAGGTACAACCGATATGTTCAGGCAAAGAACGATGGTCCTATACTCCTAAAACATTAAAAAGAAAAAGCAAGAAGCTGATGATAAACGAACAAAATACAGTTGTAAATCTCAAAGAAAAATATATCTTACTGAAAAGTACTGCACTTGAGGAGGAAAGACAAGATAGAAAGAAACGGTTAGTTATGGATGAAGAGTACCATCGAGCAAGAATGGAGCTAATAAAAATTGAAATGGAATTAAAAAGAAAACAATTGTAGTTTTATAGGTACTTTTAATTAATTCTATGCTAAAATGTTAATAATAATTAAGTATTAGGTAATAAAATAATATTGTACTTATTATAATTGAGCGAAATGATTATTAATTAGTATTTGCCGTTGCATATTTTCAGCATGGTTTACATTATTATAATTGGGCATATCTTCTATAATATTATTCTCATGCACACCATCGTCTTCATTATGATAGGGTAAATTGTCATTTATCTCGATAGCCATGTTATGCAGTATTGCCGTTGCTACTATCACACCCATGACTAGCAACTGGTAATCTCATGCCTAATGATAAGATTGGAAACCTTCGTTTCCAACCTCCATATTGACGTTCGACAGTGTTTCTTGTACGTACCAACGCTTCGTTGTATAAATTTTCTGCTGCATTCTGTGTATGCTGCAACGGAGTCATTAAGTATGGGCGTATGGCATAACCACTGTCACCAATAAGTAGAAACTGGCCAAAAACACAATTTTCAAATTGTTGTTTGATTGAGCTGTTAATACATATTGTTTGGTCATGCACTGACCCTGGCGACCTAGCTACTATATTTCGGATTCTTAGTTTCGCATCTGATACGGTTTGCACATTTAATGAGAAATAATCCTTCCTGTTTCGGTATATTTCCCCATCTTGATTTCCTATAGATATGTATGTAATAAAAACTTATTGTGTAAGCAAATATGCTACAAACCTGGTGATTGTATTCTTATATGGGTACAATCAATGGTACCTACAACTCGGGGAAAACGAGATATACGATAGAATTCTGCAGTAGCTTCGGCCATTTCATTTGGAGTCTCGGGCAATATTTATATATCTAGGTTTTAACGTAGCTATGGCATGTGTCACTCTTGCAATAATTAAACTTGAGCTGCTTTTGAAACGCCCATAAAATCCCCCATAGTTAATATCATGCTACCTATAGCGTAAAATCTTATCGTCAATAGCAATTGAATGATTGGTTTAACACTACCACCCCTAAAGTAAATCAATAAACACACTTTCTTACATTCATGATCATATTTATATGTATACTTACTTATTTGTCGGTAATTTTATATTATCTTCAATTTGTTGTAGCAGTCTTTCAACTGTTACCTTACTTAAACGAAACCTTTGAAAAAACTCAGTTTCATTTAAAGTATCTAATAATTAACCCTTTCCTTGTAAATGTTTCGACTCCTTGGGCCTCTAACTATTTCTTCATCTGAAGAAGGTGAACTTGAAGAAGAAAACATGACAATACTATAAAAATTATCAGAACGATTGAAAGACAACAGTTTTAAATTAGGTTGTGCTTAAAGTCCGCTTTTTGCGTTAAAGTATGTTTTAAATGGTCTAAGGCCCAGTTTCATAATCGACAAGGAATGAACACTTCATCAAAAGGCGACTTTTCACAAAAGGCTTCTTTAAAAATCACTATCGTTCCATAAGGAAAAGTAACTTTATCTAAAGAAAGCTTTACTTAAATTGAGCTTTTCGCATGACACGACCCAAACCTCACTTTTCTGTAATGTTTATGTTCACTGTCGAGCGAGTGCGAGATTGTGGATTTTTTATTGCGTACTTTTATAGTGGTCTCTTGAGTACTGAGTGAGAAAATGAGCACTGCAAAAAAGAAGGAGTCTGTGTTAAGTAAAGAAGAGGAAATGCGACTTTTAGAGCTCATATATGATGAGCGAAAAATCATAGAAAATAAGGAGTCAAATAAGCTGACGAATAATGAGGTATGATCATTTAAGTCTTGTTATTGCATATTTATATAAATTGCTAATTTTACAGGATAGAGCATGGGCACGAGAGTGTGCTTCATTCAACACAAGCTTATTGGAATTCCGGAACGTCGACCAGTTAAAAAGCAAATTTGACAATTTAAAAACAAAAACTAGGAAGGCAGTGGCAGCTCAGACACGATACTCTAAAGCAACAGGTGGCGGTGGTCATATGCCTCCACCTGATGATCCGATCACGGAAATTATTTTAAAAATTGTTAACGCAAAAACAGTTTTTGGTCTCGTCAACCAATTCGACGGTGATGTAAATAGGCGTAGAAATTGTTTATTCTTTTATACCATTGATAACTACTTTTTAGATGGATGATGTTAATGAGGGAGCGACTACAACAAACACTCCTCAAGTTATACTGGCTCCACCTCAGATTTTGCCTGTACATGATGTCAATATATATGACGACTTAGAAAATATGCAGGTATGTACCTGCAGCACAATTTGTTTTCACTGCCTCAATGTGACGTAGCTTCTACGTGCAAAATTGATAAATAAACTACAATTTAATTTTTACATACACAATTGCTATACAGGTCAGGACATATATAAAACTCAAAGAAATTACAATATTTTGAAATTTTTAATATTTCCAAGTTGTCATATGTTATGTCAAAGGTGAGGAAATTGTAAATTGCGAATTTTTAGAAATAGTTGTTTTGGTCAAAATTCAACACAAATTATTTAATTAAAAAAATAACTACTGGACTGAATTTCAAAAGTAATGTTATTTTGAAAAGCCCATCTCCGTTCGAATCTGGCAAAAGTAATGCCTTCATTTCTTTGTCAATATGAATATTTGTTTTACAATGCTATGTATAAGTATAGTGTAAACGTGCGAGTACTGAGCTTTGGGACACTATACATATGAATGACTATATTTAAATTGCAGATTATATTTGAGGATGCGCCATTTGCAAATATATTGATGTACGAAAATGAGAATGAAGCTGAACCAGAACAAGAGGAGTTTAGAGAGAAAGAAAATATAAAGCCTAGCAGGAAAAGGAATGAGAGTACTAAAGTAAGATACAATTAAAAATCCCTCAGAACTGAACTGAAGCAGAATCAGGAGCAACGCGAAAAGGAGAAACACGCAATTTCGATTGAGAAGGGGAAGAAGGAAATAGAATTGCTGGAGGTAGAACTGGAGCTGAAGAAGAGGCAGCTCCTTGAGTGATTTTTTTCAATTGTATATATGTATGTGAAGATTATAATGAAATATAAAGGGGATACGAGATAGTACTGTTAAGAAATAGGAGCATGATTGTAAAAAAGTAACAAATTCAGCAGCATAATTTTTATTCACAAATTCGCAAAATGGTTATTAATAATTATTCTCTGAACATTTCTTCCTCTATTAATTTCGTTCACTGCGTTCTGCTCTTCTTCTTCATCTTCAATTTCATCGTTGATCTCTTCTTCCAGGAGCCATCCTGGTAAGTTCTCGTCGTTCCAATCCACTGCGATATTATGCAATACCGCTGTTGCAATGATAATGGCCATGATTGTTTCTAGCTTTACGCGCATCCCAAAACTGAGAATTGGATATCTTCTTTTCCAAACGCCATATTTTCTTTCAACAACGTTCCTTGTTCTAATTATAGATTCGTTGTAGAGATTTTTTGCTTCATTGGTCACATCCCTCAATTTGGTCATTAAGTAGGGCTCCATACTATCTCCCACTAACATGTATGGATTGTATCGTCCATTTTCAAACTCAGTCTTCAAACTACTATTGTTAAAAATAGTTTGATCATGGGCGGATCCGGGCCACCGAGCTACAACGTTCTTTATTCTCATTTCTGCATCACACACTGTTTGAACGTTTAGAGCAAAGAAACCCTTACGGGATCTATATACTTAATCTTGATAAGTGTATAGTCGATGGCTCCTATTATTCTAGGGAATCGGGCTACTGCATAAAACTTTTCAGCAGAAACTTCCATTTCTGCATGTGTATTGTACATTTTAATGTAGTTTCTTCGAAGAGAAGCGATCACAGATGACACTTTTCGGATTATACGGCATGCTGAAGCTTTTGAAATGTCAATAAAATCTCCAGATGTTATAAAGAAATTTCCTGTAGCGTAAAAGTGAAGGGTCGATAACAATTGATGCACTGGTTGAATTGCGTCGCCCCTAAAAAAGAAATAGGGAAACAAAATTATAGAAAAATGTAGACTATTCTACTGCAATCATTATTTAAATGTTCCTGCACATACCTGTTAGTGCGCGGTGCTAGTAGGTCTTGTATTTGTTCAATCAATGAAGACACTGCCTGTTTACTCAACATGAATCTATCATAAAACTCCAAATCACTGTATTTGGCGAAGCAATCTTCCCGTTTTCGGTAAACCTTAACTTTTCTTAAGTTGACATAGTTCTCATCATCCTCATCATCTGATGAAAATAGTTCGATTTGGTACATGTTTACTCCAAAAACCAGAAAACGTAAACAAAAAAGCGAGGCTATGTACACGAAAAGCTTCCTTTTGCGTCGAAAAAGGAGCGAGATCGGCGCTTTAACGGTAAAGGATACTTTTGCTTAAAGGCGACTTTAAAATGTGCTTATGGAACTGTTTTTTTGCATTAAAGGCGACTTTACTTCTTAAAGGAGACTTTTCGCGGATTATGAAACTGGGCCTTAGAAATGGCTTTAAGTCTTAAAGGTACTTTAACAGTAAAGTGACTTTATAAATTATTATAGAACGCAGTTAAAGTTCCTTTAATTTTTAAAGTCACTTTAAAAATGATTATAAAACCGGCCGTAAATGTTACAACTCTGTTTCCCAAATTTAGTTAAAATCGATTCAAGCGAAATCAAACTCCAAGTTGTGTGTCAAGATGTTTAATCATTACGGATTAATCTAAAGCGGAAAATTCTAAAGTTTAGATTGAATTTACTCAAAAACAAAAATTACAGCAAGAAACCGATTTGTCTCTAACGAGGTCTATAAGTTTTTATGAGATTTAATTGCTGTAAAAGTACAGAATCACCTTGTATAAAAAATAAAATGCACAATTCTTAGCAGGTAATAAAATCGTCACTAGGTTTACTTATAAACGTAAAGATTGATTTCAATATTAAAATGAAGCTGTGGTCTTATTGTACCAGAACACAGAAAATACCGTTTTATTTCAAAAATAATCTAAGACAAAATTTTAGTTATTTAAAACTACTTTCGTTTAATAAATAATAATGTTTACCTTTGAGAACCTTGGAAACAGGTGCAGTTATTGACTAAAGTGCAGGATTTTAAACAGTGTTGTATTGTACTGTTACAAATTTTTATTTCGTTTCTACGTAAAGCAAGCTAAAAAGTTATAGTGCTCTGAATTAATTTCCAAGAAAACGGTTATTCATATAGAATCAATGAATTTTGTTGAAAATATCGTTTCATGGAATATTCTATAGTAACTCGACAGAAAATCTGAAAAGAGAATGCACGGTCGAGCACGCAACACATCAAACAGGATTTAAGTTAGGGTAGCAGTACACAGGCGACTTGATTAACCAATAAACAATTCATGATATTTGGTAACCGATCCCCTGCAATCCGTTATATTTACTCTGGAAAATCCATGAATTCCACTATGTATACCTACTGTTAAGTATCCACTTTAATAAAACGTTGCATTAATAACATTCTGATTGCGTTGATAATTTTAAACAAAAGTAAATTTTATTCATTACAATTAAGAATAGAAAATCGAGTAGCGATGTGCGCTCGTCTTGTTCGTGTTCAAATTTATTGACCTTCATTGTGCTATTCCCAAATAACTTTGTGATACTATTAATTAAAACATATTGAATTATTTTGTCTGAAAAACAATTCCTTAGAATGATCGCTATTTTTATCCATTTGATTAGAAACGAAAAAGATTTATTGACTATTGCGTCACAGACGTATTGCTTTGAAAATAGGATATTGTCGATTAAATGGAATTAAATTACAGAGGTAATGTTTTTAATATGTGTATTGCCTATTTTTAGATCTCGGGGTTACGTGTAACTAAAATACATTATTAACCTCATCGTATCCCAAAAGTTTTTTTTTGTCACACCACATCAACATTAATTTTGATGCAATCCAAAAGTAATTAATGTTATATAGATACTGTTGGTAAACATTTTTGATTGAGGAATTACTGGCGTGTAATTGCATTTGCTCGTGATGATTGGTATCGATTAGTTATGTAATACCATTTTTCGATATAAAAAATGATTGAAATTATGTTATATTGACGACAGTTCTTATGTATTAATTTTGTTATTAACCTTAAAATTTGAAAATGCCTTAGAAAATTGTTTAAGAAGTATCATAAATATTAATTAAAGTACTAATGCGTATTAATATATAAATATAAATTTTGATATTTTGAGTAATTAAATTTTTTTACGTTATAACCCATGGTTAGTTATAGTCGTTTCCTATATGTCACGTGTGTCTCCAAAAATCTAACGAACCAACGCTGTTTATCGAACTTTAGATCTTTCATTACTGTACGCCTTCAGAAAGGTAGTATAGTTATAACTAATACAAAAATTTAATGGGTGGTAATTGGAATATTAAAAAGGTAAATTTGCATCACAGTCTAGCTCAGCAAGGTACAATACTTACGAAACTTACTAGAGTCGAGAACTCTTTTTGATAGGTTGTGAAGGATGCAGAGATATGTCCATAGATATAATCAGTAAAGCATTTGTTTGTTTTTTCTTGTTGGACGCCAGTCAATTTTATTGGTTTAGTAATCAAAATACAACAAAAATGGAGAAAGTTGTAAATTAATACCATAGGTAATCTGAATAGCACTAAACAGCTGTATTTATTTGTATATTTAAGAAATCCAAATGTCTGATTACTTTCAGCACAAAATAACTAAAACTGTATTTCTCGTAAAGATTTACGATATTAAATAATTACTAAAGCAACACAACTATACTAGCATATAATCTATCTTTGCTTAAAATTCAAAATGGAATTCAACACTGTATTTAATAATACAACGTATACTTGACCTATGTCAAAAACATTACAGTTACTATAGGTTATGCACTCAAATGTTTTAATCTTAGCAACCAAAATCAGCTGTTTCTTTGCATTATAACTGTATCAAAACAGCACTATACTGATCTATTATTTCCTTAAACGCAAAGTTGAGAACTTCATCTCCATCATTGTCATAAACCTGCGATAAGGTAAGATCATTTTCATTTGTCTTCCACATACAAATAAAAGAAATGTAGACCAAAGAACTAAAACAGGCTTCGGACAACGATAGCAAATATAAACAGCATGCGTTATTGATGAAAAACAAAGGTTTATATTTATAATTTTTGAAGAGGAAATTGCATTATTATCCACGCCCTTTTATGCATGTTCACTTCGTGACGTCATCCACCACGCTTTTGCAACTATACTATTTATTAACGTAAGAGCTTTTTCTTAACACATGCGGTTTTCCTTAATGTGTTGTTCCCTATTAAATATAAAATATACCAAAATGTAATTAGAAGCCTTACATATCTTATACAAGGGAAGTAAAACTTAAAAACATAACGTACTAAACGGGACGCTAGAAGAAACGGAAATGAATTAAGCGCGTTCAGTTCGCATTTGCGCAAAGAACAAAATTGATTTGGCTAAAACAGCCCTTATTGACTAACACTGCGTACAGGGATGTTCGTAATTGTGTACAATAAAGAGAAAATATTGACATGTACCAAAATTTTATTATTGGAAGAAAAAAGATACCAACGTAATGTAAATATATTTACCCATAATAACACAAACTCGTTACATAGTTGGTTAACAGAGTATAAACTTTTGGAATCATTAAGTTAATTACCTTTTTTTGTTATTTGGGGGTGTTCAGGGTGTTCTTATTACTAAGAGTGCCGATTATGTAAATAATACAGACCTTTTTTTTTGTTGCCGTTAATAAATTGGAATCGTTTGTAAAATTACGAGTTATTTGCGAATGTGAGTTTCCGATTTCAGGAAAAAATATTTTAGTTTAGCTTGTGTTAGTATTTGTTAGCCCTCGTTATTTTAAGTTTTGGTAAATTTGGAAATTTGTAGGTCACAATATGTAGCACTTCCTTTCGATAAATTTTGGTTTAAACACAAAGAATTTGATTTCTAAAGACGAGGTTTTAAAGCTTATTTTCATACGGAAGAATCTGTCAGAAACAGATTATATTTCAGAGATAACTACGCAGTTTGTATCTATGAGGTAATTCTTTTCCCGATTCAGTTCCGATATGTCGTTTTGGGGGCGTATGGAAATTTAAAGTAACGAACCTATGTAATGGGTTAATTGGTAGAGATATGGGTCAAGGCTCACGTTTTTGTTCGCGGTCCCGGTGGCCTATTGAAAGTGTATGTGGAGGAAGGGTGGATGCTTCTGGCGTCTTTACCGCGGTGAAAAAGATTTCGATAGAGAAGATTCCCTAGTAACAATTCAAGGGGATATTGATTAGATTAGATCTCGGTAAAATAATATAGTATCGAATGTCGTTGTTAATAGTAACTTTTTGGTGTTTTAAGAAGCCGGACTACTGCGAGTGTCAATCTTATTCCTTTTGTATGAATATCGCCTTTCTGGCGGATTGTTTGTAAAAGGTTCCGGTTATAATATGTTACTTTCTAGTATACAACTGGTTTGTAATGAGCAACAAATTTTCTGTGACTATTTAATAAGTTTTAGGTAAATAAAGGTAAAATAGCATTAAATAAAGTCATATTTGTGTATATATTAACGACAACCAGATGAAGAAGTGATCGTAGAGTATAATTTTTGTTTTAAAGATTTTCTGTTAATGAAGTTTGTATAAAGATTGTTCATTGCAATACCGTTCTGGAAAAGAAAAGGGAGTTCGATTGATTATTTTGGTGCTTTGTGAAGGTAACTACATATATTTTCTGAATTTGGAGGTGACGTTAATAAAACATTTGTTGGTGTTTATTTAGACGGATGAATATGCCTTTGTTTAAGTTTAGTTAAGTAATGTAATTTGAGCCAAAAAAGCGTATTCATTCCTAAATTGATTATTTATTATGGTGTGTATTTGTATATTATTTTGATTTCGCTAGCTAAAATTACGTATTACCATGTGTAAATTTATGTGTTCAACGAAATTAATATTGTATTGCTTTATTTTTGGAGTAATTTAAAGGCCTAACATGTATAAAGTAAGTCAATTTGGGTTACCTGAGCGTGCAGCTCTCAATCTAAATCAGTTTTATTTGAAATTTTATGATACTAAGTTATGTTCAATGTGTTTCAGACAAAATACTAATTGTTTATTTTAGTCCTTATGATTTTTCAATATATGGATGGTGTTTATTAATTGAGTGTTATTTCTTTAAGTGTACATGTTTTGTAATCTTAAACTTTACTCAAAACGGTAATATTTTTTTACGTTTGTTCAAAATGTAAAAGTTTAGTTGTTTTGGATTACATTCACATTATAGAGTGACTAACTCGTTTTGCCGAAACTTTACAGTGGAATCCTTCAATTTGATTTGTTATTTAATAACAAAAGGTAAGCAAATTTGTTTTATGTGTTACGGAGTAGCTGTGTATATTTCGCATTAGATATTACGACCTCGATATCGACGTTTAGTAAATTTAAGACTTTATAAATTTTCGATCGCGTTTAGTTTTGTTGTGAGGTATTTTTCGTTTTAAATTGAATAATCAATTACTGTTTTTACCAGTTATTTTTGGTTATTTTAGCCAATAATTGAAGTTTATCGAAATGTATAATTAGTTTTGAGTTTTATTATTCCTATTTGGTGGATTTTAGATGAAGCTTAGGATTTGATTGAAGTTCAGGTGAACTTTGCGTAAATACTTTTGGAGCAGAATTTTTAGGTAGAGGTGAGCGTTTTATTTTGAGTGAACATTATGGTTTCCTGTTAAGCCATTATTAAGATATAATTCATGACATTTTCCCATTATAAATGTATCTAAAAGGGGGCGCCTTGGTGACATTTTTCTCGATTTTGACTCGTTTTGACGAGCCCATTAGCAGTGTTAAGTAAGAACCCCCCCCTAACCACTGAGCTATGCCGTTGCCTGCACATTACCTTTACGGACTAATGCTCTAGTGAGTGTATGTGTAGGTAAATAAAGATAATATTCGCTTGAAAATAAGAAAGTTAGGCATAAAATTGTTTTAACATACACTATATACAACAAAGGTATCAAGATACGGGAAAAAATTTGCACGTTTATAACGTTCTTCAGGTGCTGCATACGGCACGTTACTTCTTTTTGTTTGTTTTGCAGTGGTACGTGTCGCAAGAATATCAATACAATACTTATCAAAATAGTTTCACTGATGTAAATATATCTTGAAATTCCTTAATTTCATTCCGTCTTATTTTCTTGAAGTTTTAAAAACGTCAATATTCAATCATGTCTCTCTATCCATCTAGTGTTGCACATCTGCTTTAACTTTTCTTTTTTTTTTTAAGAGCTATATTTCCTCTATTTTCTTTCTTAAATGTATTGTCTTTTCGGAGTCCTAAAATAATGTCTTGTCTTTTCGGAGGCCTAAAAAAATTCAAACCATCGCTAAAGGTACCCATACGGTTTCGAATTTCAGTTATAGAACAAGTATCTGAGATAGCTAAATAGAGAAAATGGGCTGCACAGTGAACATACAAAGCACAATCATATTTCCCCTGTATGTACGCTTGTACTCCATTGAAAGCTCCACTCATAGCTGCTGCTCCATTATATGCCTGCCCAGCCATACCATCACAGTCAATGCCTAATTCTTCTAAGGTTTTAAAATAATGCTAGCTAAGTTCTTACCAGTCATTTGAACTTTTCAGAGGTTTGCACTGTCACCTACACATAATAGTTGTGTCTATGATTGGTGTTATTTTTCGCCGATTTTCTTTAATTGTCCGTTTTCTTGCTTGGTAAATTTGTAAATCTATTGGAACTTGTTTATTGTTTTCTACCAAATTTAGAGCATAATATTTTAGCAGGCACAGCTTGTGATACTTGAAAATCGTACCGTGTAAAACTTTCAACTCTGTCTTTCCAGTTGTTTGATTTATTACCTAGCTTTCCTGGAATCTGATGGCTTCTCTTGCCTAAACCTGCTATTTCTCTTGTTAGAATGGTACAGGGAATATACTAGTCATTTCCAACGGGAAAGCCAATTATGTTAAAATTTTAAATTTCTCTTTCCGCTTGCTGGAAATGCAAAGTTGTTGTCAGGTTGCCATATATCTTTTAAAATTTTGGTAGGGTTTTCTTTCTTCAAGTTGCGATTATCGTTGCTATTTACCTTAGTAAAACTCGAGATATCTGTAAAAATCAATTTTTCTGGCAGTTTCCTTTTGAACAACAATTAACTCTGAACATTTCTCATTTTCCATTTCGAATGAAGTAGATGAGTGACAACAGATTAAGTTAAGTTTCTCAATTTCGGTTTCCACTGTCAACGCTTGTGAAACATTTTTCGGTTTCATGAAAACAAATACATCTGGAGTAGGTAATTTCCCTTTCTTTCAGCAGTCACTTTCCATCGTTAACAGTCTTCTAGAGAAAATATTTCGAATAGAAATATAGATAAAAATAAATGTTTTTACTTCATTTCACAAATTAGAAATTCCAATGTAGAATCGGAAAATTTTCGAACCACAGTTTATGAGAATTTTTGTTAGCATGGAACGAAAGGCTCTTACGGGAAAAACTATACTGGTGATTCAATAGCAGTTGTGGCCCATAACGTTTAATGTTAAAACAACTCGATTACCACAAACTTCCATATCGTTTATTGAATATTAAGGGTCTACAGGGCATAGTTTGCCATAAGGCCCGTCATCAACTGGGGCCAGCAATTTGCATTCATTTCTTAGTACCTAATAATAAATAAAAGCTATTAAGTTGATTTATTTCTGAACATTGCATATTTGAATTAGTTAACAGGTCCAACGTTATGTTTAAGTAACTGAACACTACTTAAAATTAGCTTCTCAAAATGGGTTCCGTGCAGTTTGACATAAAACAGAGTTTAGGTGTTCGTGAGACTTGTTCGCTATGATCTATTCTAATGAGATCAGGTCTAAATTAGACCCTGAAGGTCGAAAATTGCTAATGTAATATTACTAACTGCCATTTGCTATTGAATCTCCTTAGTCATTAAAGTAAACACCTATTCTACTTAACAAAGAAAATTAGGGATACAAAGAATTATTCATGCATGCTTACCTACCTTACATTTCTATACAAATATAGGACTCATTCACTGATGTTTGCTAAGGGGACTTATTCCGCATTGCGTATTATTAAGTAATTGTAATAATATTCAATAATAATGATCAGTTGCGTTATTTGAATTCGAAGATGTATACGTAATTTATTAATTTGCGTGTTTTAAATAGTTTTCTTAAATTCCTTTGAGAAGTTTCAAAACTACTAATCAGTAACTACCAATATTAGTCGATTATTAAAATGTCTCGATTACTAATAATCGATTATTGAAATGCCTTGATTATTCTCATTATTACACGTCGGGCAAAGCAAAATATTATCCGAACCGTTTCTGACCCTTACCCCCAACCCCTCAGACACGCCACTGATTCTGGTAGTAAATGTAGTGGTAGTAATTGATGTCCTTCGAAAATGAAATGAACTTAATTATAGAGTTACATAGTGGTTTTACAATAAATCAGTATTGCATTATTTATAGTTAGGAGTTTAGCTGTAGGTTCATTAATGCAATTATTTCCCTTTAATGTTTTAACTAATTCATTGTTTTTCTTTTGTGTGGTGAACGTAGGGTCAAATTTTAATTTACTGTAAGTAAGTTGACCTGCAAGATCATTAGCTTTGTTAATTAGTCTGTTTTATTGATGGCTACAGTTATCTCTTCTTTATCTGCATTAGTGATAAGTACATCATTGTTGTCTTTAAGAAACTTCCTAGCTTTATTAAAAACATAATTTTCAAGGCTGTATTTAGGTGAACTAAACAAGTAATTGGTAATTTTATTGGTGACTTGAGCTGTTAAAACATTAGTATTAGTATGAAAATGTTCTCAACATCTGCTAACCACCTTATTGTGGGTAATTCTTTAGGTGAAATTGATAAACTAAATTTCGGTCCTAGTGATAGTAAATTTTTAATATCATGCGGAAAACTACAGTTGCTTAAATTCACAAACCATTTACTGTTATCATTAAACAATCTATTTTTTATTTGATTATTTTTGAATAAATTGTATCTGTTTAAACTGATATTTTTTATATAAGCAAACCTCTTCTTGAAATTATTTTCATTCCTAACATTAAATTTAGTAAATAAATTAACAGGTATGATTCTTAATAAAGTTGATTTGATTGAGTTTAATAAAAATTCTAATTGTTTAATGTCGGCAATGGTATTTTTAATTTCTATATTTAATATTTTTGTACTTAGCTTCTTATTAAAATTGTTGATTTCTTGTCTTATTCTTGTATGTTGTGTTGTCATCGATTCAAGAAGCTGTTTGGAATTATTTATAATGTGGTTGGGAATTATGTTGGTCTTCCTACGTCGTAATAAGAAAATTCTTCTGTTTAATTTGTTAGCTAATTTGGTGGAAAATGATGCCCATTGTTTTAATTTTTTGGTGGTATCAAGTCCATAATTACGTGATATCTTGATAGAAACCCATCCATAATATGAAGTTTAGGGGAAGTATCGACCGTAATTATTAAAAAAATATGGTATCAGGATGCGGTCTAGTTAAAAATGATAATGACTCTTTATTTAATTCAAGCTTTCGAAATACTTTGTTTCTTCATCAGGAATCTGTGTAAAATGAACATAAATTAACAATAATTTTCAATTACCACATAATTACACTTTGATTTCTCTAGACGTTGTCTCTTTATTTACTAACTAGGTACCATTGGATCTAATGCTTTCAATAATAGAAACTAAATGGGACATTGTAGACCCACATTGCAATTTTTCAAAAGAATTTTTTATCCTAACTATTAACTTTATTTTTAATAATACTTATTTTTCCTTCAATAATATTTTTTATAAGCAAATTTTTGGCACCCCTATGGGATCTTCTCTTAGTCCTATACTTGCTACAATAGTAATGGATTCTCTTTTTGATCATGTATTACCTTTACTTAATTTTGATATCCCTTTGATTAAAAAATACGTAGATGATGTAATTATTGCCATACCCAATGGCAAGTTCTAGAGATTTTAACAGTTTTAATACACATATTCAGTTTACTTTGGAAGAAGAAAACAATAATAGTATCCTCTTCTTAGATACCAGAATTATCAGAAAACCTAATAACAGTTTAATAATAGGACTGATATCAAAAACCAACTAACTCAGGTAGATATATTAATTACTATTCTAATCATCCTTTTAATCAAAAAGTTAATATCGTTCTGGGTCTCAAGAACAGAATACTTAACATTTAGCATCAATCATTACACAAAAAGAATCTAGATAACTTATTCTTGATTCTTAGTAGCAATGGTTTTCCAAAAACATTATTAAAGAATTTATTATATAATACACCAGTCAATCCTCAAATTAATATACAAAATACATAGTTGACATAAACAAACATGATCAACAGAAAAATTCCTTACATACTAAACTTAACACGAATCTTATGTAATATCTTAAACAACAAACAAATACGTATAGATAAATATAATTTTAAACCTATTAAAACACTTTTTTCAAAATTAAAAGACAGAACTCTCATTCTTAGTAACTCTAATGTTGTATATTCCATGCCTTGTAGCGAATGCAATAAAGTATATATTGGACAAACATCACAATGGCTTAAAACAAGACTTACTCAGCATAGAAGTGACTGTAAAATAGCAAGATATTCTTGTGGTTTAGCAAAACATAGTAAAAACGCCAATCACATTCCAAATTTTCCTAAAGTTAAAATTTTAGACACAGAAATTAATTATAGAAACAGACTTTTCCTTGAAATGACTTACATTTTCAGTACTCAAGATACTTGAAATTACAAAACTGATCTAGATAATCTTAGCAACATTTATTCATATATTCTGAGTATTAATTTGAATTGATTCAGTACAACAGGTTTCATAAATCATATCTTCTAAGAATTTTAGTTTGTAACGCAGTAGGTATACATGTCAATTTTAAAAATTTTGAAATTCTTCAATAACTGTCTATTTAAGTTGTGATTTTAAATTGTAATCGTAACATTGTATTCATCAATTCTACTATACATTAATGTCAGTTAGTTTATAATTCTCGCGTTTAATAAGTAATCTTTATGATGTTAATAGATTATTTCTCACTTATGTTCATTTTACACAGATTCCTGATGAAGAAAGTATTTCCAAAGCTTGAATTAAATAAAGAGCCATTTTCATTTTTAACTGGACCGCATCCCGATACCATATTTTTATAATAACTACGGTCGTTGCTTCCCTAAACTTCATATTATGGATGGAACTTTATATATATATATATATATATATATATATATATATATATATATATATATATATATATATATATATATATATATATATATATATATATATATATATATATATATATATATATATATATATATATATATATATATATATATATATATATATATTAATGCAAGGTTATTTTTTTAGTAAGAATCAATCGCAAGAAAATTTTTAATGTAGAAGTGGGTTTCTATACATTCCTAGTGTAAGAATTAAGGAAGCATTTTAATAAACCTCGAACACTTACTTGCATCGTATTTTATGACATTTTATGTACCGTAGTTCTGAGTAAAATTAACACTGATGTAGAATATTCGCATGCAAACCGAAATTCAGATTCAAGAAAATTATATACACTGTGTCCGTAAAGTATGGAACAAATTAATTTTTAGCTAAACAGGCCATTTTAAGAAATAATCCTGAAACACGTCGATTTTTGATTTTAATTTACCGTATTTTAAAATAATAATCTAATATACAGGGTGAATTACTTTCGAGTAATGACGTCACCGCCATTTTTTTTAAATGGAACACCCCCATTTTGTTTCAATTTTCGGATTGCTCTAGCTGAGCTGATTCCACAAATGTATCACATGTTGATTCCAATTGGTACAGGGTGGACAAAAATACATTAGTTTTGTGTGTGCTCATAAAGTAACGCATAACACCGGTGTGAAAAGAGCGGCCAGCTTCAGCAGCCAAAATTTACGGAAATACACGACAACCCAGTGGCGTTCGTGAATAAATTAGTTACCAAATCTATAATCATTACTTATTCAAATACTTATGTCATTAAGCATAAAAATAATACAAAAACCGCTCTTTACAAAGTCGTTTAAGGGGTTGTTAATCGCTACCCCCTTTTATACATCTCGTAAACTAAACATAGTATCAGGATGAAATTTTCAGGATATAAACTTTATTAATTAAGAATAACAATGATGCAAAAGTTGTTTTTTGTAAAACCGTCTAAGGGTTGTTTATAGCTATGAACAAACCTTAGACGGCTTTGTAAAAAACGGCGTTTGCTTCATTGTTATCCATAATTAATAAAGTATTTATCCACAGAATTTCATCCTGATACTATGTTTAGTTTCCCAGATGTATTAAAGAGGGTGGCAATTAACAACCCTTAGACGGCTTTGCAAAAAACAACTTTTGCATCATTGTTATCCTTAATTAATAAAGTATTTCTCCTGAGAATTTCATCCTGATATTATGGTTAGTTTTCAAGATGTATAAAAGGGGTAGCTATGAACAACCCTTAAACGGCTTTGCAAAAAAACAACTCTTGCATCATTGTTATCCTTAATTAATAAAGTATTTATCCTGAAAATTTCATCCTGATACTATGTTTAGTTTTCAAGATGTATAAAAGGGGTAGCTATGAACAACCCTTAGACTGCTTCGTAAAAAACGGCGTTTGCTTCATTGTTATCCATAATTAATAAAGTATTTATCCACAGAATTTCATCCTGATACTATGTTTAGTTTCCCAGATGTATTAAAGAGGGTGGCAATTAACAACCCTTAGACAGCTTTGCAGAAAACAACTTTTGCATCATTGTTATCCTTAATTAATAAAGTATTTATCCTGAAAATTTCATCCTGATACTATGTTTAGTTTTCAAGATGCATAAAAGGGGGTAGCTATGAACAACCCTTAGACGGCTTTGCAAAAACCAACTTTTGCATCATTGTTATCCTTAATTAATAAAGTAATTATCCTAAGAGTTTAATCCTGATACTATGTTTAGTTTTCAAGACGTATAAAAGTGGTAGCTATGAACAACCCTTAAACGGCTTTGCAAAAAACAGCTTTTGCATCATTGTTATCCTTAATTAATAAAGTATTTATCCTGAAAATTTCATCCTGATACTATGTTTAGTTTTCAAGATGTATAAAAGGGATAGCTATGAACATGCCGTAAACGGCTTTGCAAAAAAAAACGTTTGCATCATTGTTACCCTTAATTAATAAAGTATTTATCCTGAGAATTTCATCCTGATACTATGTTTAGTTTTCAAGATGTATAAAAGGGGTAGCTATGAACAACCCTTAGACGGCTTTGCAAAAACCGGCTTTTGCTCCATTGTCATCCTTAATCAATAAAGTATTTATCCTGAAAATTTAATCCTGATACTATGTTTAGTTTTCAAGACGTATAAAAGGGGGTAGCTATGAACAACCCTTAGACGGCTTTGTAAAAAACGGCGTTTGCTTCATTATTTTCCATAATTAATAAAGTATTTATCCACAGAATTTCATCCTGATTCTATGTTTAGTTTCCCAGATGTATTAAAGAGGGTGGAAATTAACAACCCTTAGACGGATTTGCAGAAAACAACTTTTGCATCATTGTCATCCTTAATTAATAAAGTATTTATCCTGAAAATTTCATCCTGACACTATGTTTAGTTTACGAGATGTATAAAAGGGGGTAGCGATTAACAACCCCTTAGACGGCTTTGTAAAGAGCGGTTTTTGTATTATTTTTATGCTTAATGACATAAGTATTTGAATAAGTAATGATTATAGATTTGGTAACTAATTTATTCACGAACACCACTGGGTTGTCGTGTATTTCCGTAAATTTTGGCTGCTGAAACTGGCCGCTCTTTTCACACCGGTACGCATAACATTCATTATTAGTTAAATTAACAATATGATCAAAAATACTTGTTGTATAGCGGCAATTGGTTTAAATGTAGTTTGTAATGTTTTGTTACATTATTAGATTAATAAAAATGAGCTGTTTTCAAACATGTTTGGTACGTGTGGTCTAGCAGACAGAATATGAAAGAAATTAATTCTTATCAATTTAAAAAAAAATGGCGGTGACGTCATTACTCAAAAGTAATTCACCCTGTATATTAGATTATTATTTTAAAATACGGTAAATTAAAATCAAAAATCGTCGTGTTTCAGGATTATTTCTTAAAATGGTCTGTTTAGCAAAAAATTAATTTGTTCATACTTTACGGACACAGTGTATAAGGAATTGTGAATACCTATTTATTGTTCAACTTTTTTTCACGTTTATATTGAAAACTCACGGTGCACGATTGTATACACCGTGCTAAACAGGTATAGTGGATATGAAAAGACTTACCGCTCAGTATTCTATTGTTTTCGAGATTTTTCTGGAAGACATACAATTTACGATATCGTGAAAAAAAAGCTTTATAAACAGTGTATTGTGTTGAACAAAATTGTGTTACTTATACTCTTTGGGATATGGGTTGGTTATGCTTGTAATTTTTTATCCCCTAGTTGTACACTTCTGATTAACATATTGAATAATTATATATAGCATTATTAAACGCTGTTCAATAATAACACGGAAGTAAATGATTTCATAAAAATTGGCAAAAAATGCCATTCTAAATTCTTAAACTAGAATTGCATTTAAGCAATAATTGGGATGGAAAGCGGTTTTGGAAACAAGTTAAAATTTGAACAAGTAAAATTTCTTTTGAACACAAAGAGCTTCTGTATGAAGTACACGTAGTTGATGTAGTTAATTAAAAATTTTATTTATCTTAGTATGTAAATTACATTATTAACTAATATTAAGGATATTCGTACAACTGCGAACATACCTGAAGCTTTCAAACTACTGACAACGTTTTTATAATGTTTAACTTTTAATTACAAAATCCGATTAAAAGTATTAAGGCATGTTACATCCTTTTTATCGATGCTATTTTGAACACTTGACAATACAATTTTGTAATGTTACTTTATTAACCTCTATGCTATTTAGCCCGACTTTTGTTGTTCTGTCAGGAACAATTTCGCTCTGTACATGATATTGTGCCTGAGATCCTTATATCCAACTCTCAAGAATCCTTTTATCAAATTGCGCTGCTAGTGTTTGCCTAATTTCAGCAAGTTTTTTTTGTACATAGCAGGACTGACGTAATAGCTTTTCCAGTAGCTTATGCAGACACTGAGAATTCTTTAACACAGCAAACCAACTTAATTGTGCAGTAGAAAATAAATGTTTATCTAGGAAAACGTTGATTGTAAATGAGCGTGCGACAACTTTCAACAGCTAAGTCTTAATTTTGTGTAAAATTGCTTAAAAGTGTAATAGGCAATAAACCTCAATCACTACATTCTAATAGGTACATAGGTAAGGTTAAACTCTCAGTGCTCGATGTCATTTACTCTTATTTAATGAAATTGATTTCAAACCAATCCAGTTAATGTTGTTGATGTGATTATTAATGGGGATAAATGTTTTATAATTGATTAATAGAAAACCCAAAATCTTTCGTATCGGTACCTGTCATTGCATTGCAATTCATAATAGTGTATTAAAAAACAAGTTTCATACCAGTATTAAAGCTGTATTGAAACGAGTTTTTTAAAGAACGAGTGCTTCAAGGTTTTATGAAACACGTTTTTTATGCTATTTTTTGCAATTTGCCCTTTTTATGCCGTTTTTAGAGATACAAATTCTTTACTTTGTACTGGTCCCTCCTGGTAATTGCTACCTGCCTTTTACCAGTTGCAAAATTTATTGCTTTACAATTTGTATGCTCTATTTGAACATTAATACTTTCTTAAGGGGAGGTTCAGGTTACTATCGATGCTTGGAAGTAGGTTGGGTTGCCTAACCTAGTCTAACTATACAAACATTTACCACAATAACAGGATAGGTTTATTTACAATGAAAACTGGAAATTATAATATGATTATAACAAAATTAAATAAAACTGAAAATAAACGATTACATAATTCAAAGAAACAATGTTAAATAATATCCTATTGATTCGTCATCGACTTTGTAAAAAGTCTACGCCTCTGATCTAGTTTGGATTCAAACCTCTCCAAATAGTGCTACGCTTTTAAATCTGAAAACATATGATAAAAACGTGGTATAACGGTGAACAGATTTGTTTAATAAATTACGAGGGATAATAACTAATAGTTTAAAAAACGTGGTGTATTAATGGTGCGAGGATGGGATTACATACTGAGCAAGTACGGGATTTGCTTTCTTTCTAATTTAAGTTAAAAATGGTATTTGGTGGTGAAACAGGAACAACCGGTTTTATTCACGTGTAGGGTTAATTTCGGGTTGGTTGAGGGTGGATATTATGTAGGGATGGATAATGATAGAAGTTAGGTTGGAGTATTTCTACATAGGATGACTAAATAAAAGGTAATAGAAGAAGTAGGTATGATATAATTTGTGTAGGGTGACAGGTGGTAATATATAAGGGGATGAAGACGATATGTAGGTTATAGGGGTAATATGATAAGCAGCGGAAGTGGCATTGGGTTGTACGTTTGGATATAGGAAAATCCTTTTTTTCGGGGCGAAAACCGAAACCGTCAAAGGGGTAGAAGTAAAGGGATAATATTAGTCGTGACAATAGAGAATGTCGCTAGATTATCTACAACCTATCCTTGTCGCGGGTTAGACCTTCAACAAGCTCATAAGGATAGAATCCCTGTTTGACTTGGTAAAATTGATTAGAAAAGGTGTAGTTTAGTATCTAGAAGCATTCGGGTATAAATGACCTCCGTTGGTTTCTGTACACTTAACCTTCTTTGGTTACATTCAAATCGGGGCCATAACCCACAATAAGGTTGGATGTTCAGGATCGTAAAATCTAGGTGGGTCAAGTGGAATAAATCGATGGTTTTCAGGTTATTCATAGGAACTAGTAGATGATGAATGTATGTGAACAAGCAGGAATATGTGTGATTTCAGGTTGACGGGATAAAAGGAATGCAGGAATGATTATAAGAACAGGCAGGAATATTACTGAGTTATTTCAGGCAGGATAATAATTGGGTGATCGAATGGATAGTCTGGGTATAATAAAAATAGGAATAATGATGAGTGGTTTCAGGCAGAAGACTAATAATGAGAGTCATAATAATAATCTTGAATGGGAAGCTAGTGTTTATATAGAGATTTTGGTGAGAGTGGGGAGAGTGGGAAACAACTGATAACATTTTTAAATACAGTTGCGGAAGGAAGTAGGAAATAAGTTTTGAGGAATTTATTTACAAGGATAGGAATGATTAGGAAGGATCTGCAGGATCATTACAACTTTAGTTGATTTAGGGATTTTTGTGGCGCCTTTTGTTTTATCCAAATTCTGTGGCAATACAGGGAAATTGAAGATTACCAGGATAATCTTGCATGTACACCTCCTGAAATATGTGAAATTGCCAAAAATATGCATCCTGTTTTTGACACATTGTGTAAGAGTGACTTGACCATAATTCCGGATCAAACTTTGCCAACCTAAAAATGTTCGTAACATGTTTCGGGAACTAATGGCTATAATGACATCACAGATGATGACGTCGCGTTTATCTCTATTAAAGAATGAAAATGGAAGAAAATTACAAAACGCGTAGATCAAACTACCTAATTTCGTGCATTTGATTTAGGACTAATTTTCTTATCTGAATGTTTCTTCGGTAGCACTGACTTCTGTAAACGATAAGTTCAGGGGAAGTTGTAAGCGGTATTATAAATAAACGTACCTTTGTACAATGAAATTATAGCAAATATTATAATTTTACAAATTGAAGGTTTTTATAAGGTTAAGGTTAGAAACACTATCGAATGCAAATTATATGAAGCACATTTCTAGTATACACAACAATCTAAGTGATGGTTATTTAGCTAAAGTAAACGTTCTGCTATCGATAGTTTGATATATCTAACATATTATAAATACCTACACGGTTTAGAGCCACGTTATAATAAATACAAGGTGTGAAGTTGCGGATGTATGCGGAGCCAATTTTGGCGCGCGTGATGTAGCAAATGAGTGAAAAATTCGCCCCTTGCAGAAGTAAAACATCTTTTAATAGTAAATAGAAGTCAAATTTCGAATATAATCATGCCTTGGTAAAGACCAATATACATATAATTCGTAATAGTGAAGAAATATTATAATTCAATGATATACGGGGAGGTACTCCGCAGAGATGAATACAATAAATCCCATGTGATATTTGAGATGACTAAATACTGCCTCTTATAAATTTTACAGAAAAGTTGTATTATAAATATTTAAAGAGACCGATACGATAAAACTATTTACCAAATTTAAATAACATTTAATAAGATGATCTTAAATTATTCAATTAAAATGTATGTAAAATAGTTTTGTGAATGTAGCTTATGAATAAGACGATATCATTACTCAATGACGATATTCATTTTCTTGGCTTCAATATCGTCAGTTTTTAATGTTTGTGAACTTTTTAGAGTAAATGACGTAGATTTACGAATAAAACAAGTATTTCTCAAAAAATCCAGCCATCATATTTGGCCTTTTCATTCGCTTAAAACAAAATGGCATTCTACGATCTTTATCGCCTTCCTACAACTTTTAATTTTAATTTAAAATTAATTTTTAATTTTTTATGGTTGTACGAGTAAAATATTTCGGTAGTGATTTTTATGTATATTTCATTTCATAGTAAATGTATATAAAAAATATATCTAATAAAGTTTTAATATACCAATAAATATTTTATTTTTATTCAATAAATAATAACGAAACAATAAAAAACGCAAATGCTTATATTGTACAGGGGGCAGCAAAAACTGATTGCTTTTATTCTGTCAACAGTTCAATCAAAATTATTTAATATAAAATTTAACTAATTACATATTTAGGTAAAAGCAAATAGTTTTAATAAACTTGGAAAATAAGAAAAATGGGACTTAAAAACTTCAAAGATGCATAAAATTTAATATTTACACAACATTGTTATATTAATTTTCTTTAGTTTGTATAACTTAGAAGAAAGTATAAAAATATTTACTTGTTTATTAAATCGTTCGCCAGTTGCTTACGTTCCGGTTTTTTGATGATTTTAATTCGCCGTCCAGATGCAGATGATGCACCTATTGACGATGAGAAACCAAATTTACACTGGGGACCGCATCATCTTTTAATCCTCTATATCTCTTTAGGCCGTAGTTCAATAACACATGTTGTAGTTTTACCTTATAGTCACTATCTTTAAAATGTTTCGAAGAAACAGTCGTGAATTTAATATTATTTTTATATATTTCGAGTCTTTGAGGAAAGAAAAAACTTTATCCCAGTACATGGGTGTGTTTCGGATTGGTTATCCGAATCATATCTAAAAACTGAACAAAGCATTTTCAAAATAGGGTTATTTTCTCAATGAAATATATACACAAAACAACGATGTACAACGGTCAATTCGCAAATTGTTGGTGCTGGATGTTTTTTTAACATGTTTTTTAAAAGAATTGTATTTATATTATATTTATTTTGTTATTTGGTTTATTTTTAATTATATAATGGATAGCGATAATTTTAGTTTTTATCATGATTGCAAAAGATGTTAATGAGGGGGAAAACGTGCTTTTATTCTGTAGTTAATCAAAATTATTTAATAAAAATTTAACTAATTACAATTAGGAAAAGCAAATGTTTTAATAAACTGGAAATAAGAAAATGGCTTAAAACTTCAAAGATCATAAAATTTAATTTAAAAATTTTATTAATTTTTTTAGTTTTATAACTTGAGAAAATAAAAAATTTACTTTTATAAACTTCCAGTTGCTTATTCCTTTTTGTATTTTAATTCCTCAGTTGATAACCTATGAGAAGAAACAAATTTACTGGGGACAATCTTTTAATCCTTATTCCTTTGGCGATTAATACCTGTTGAGTTTTACCTTATTACATTTAAAATTTCGAGAAACGCGAATTTAATTTATTTTTTATATTTCTCTTTAGGAAAGAAAAACTTACCCAGTTGGGTGTTTTCGTTGTTATCCAATCTTTAAAATGAAAAACATTTTAAAATAGGTTATTTTCTCATGAAAAAAAAAAACAACAGTACAAGGATGTGAATTCTGTTGGTTCGATTTTTTTATTGAAACAATTAGTGTGGTTATTTTTGTGAAAAAAAAAAAAGATTTAGGTTAATTTAATTTGATAAGTGTTAATTGTTTGGTGTTTTGTTTAGTGGGATAGTGTTAGTTGGTTAATCGATTGTTTCGGTATGTAGGTGTATGAATAATGGTACGGGGTATAGGTGTTCGGGATTTTGTGCTCGGGGGGTTAGATTGTGTAAGGATCGCGGTGGGCAAAATGATTGTTTTATTTGCGGTTCATCAAAATTATTTAATTAAAATTTACTATTACATTTAGGTAAAAGAAATAGTTTTAATAAATTGGAAAAAAAAATGTATTAAAATTCAAAATGCATAAAATTTAAATTAAAAATTGTTTATTAAATTTTCTTTAGTTTTATAATTAAAAAGTTAAAAATATTTACTTGTTTATTAAATCTTCGAAGAGTTCTAATTCTTTTTGATATTTTAATTCTCAATGAGATGATAACTTTGAGATGAAAACCAAATTTACATGGGGACCATCATCTTTTATCCTTATATCTCTTTAGGCGTATTTTAATAACACATTTGTAGTTTTACCTTATAGCACATTTAAAATTCGAGAAACAGTTCAATTTAATATTTTTTATATTTTCGATCTTTAGGAATGAAAACTTTATCCAACATGGTGGTTTGGATGGTTATACGATTATTCTAAAATGGACAAGATTTTCAAATAGGGTTTTTTTAATGAAAAAAAATTTTCAAAAGGTATGTTCGAATGAAATAATTCTGATGTCTCGATTTTGGTTAATGTAAACATTTTGAGGTGTGTTTTTTGGTGTAACAAAAGAAAAAAAGATTTAGGTTAATTTGAATATTGAATAATGTGTTAATTGGTTTAGGTGTGCGTGTTGTTTAGTGGGGTGTAGCATGCTTAGTGTGGTTAATCCGATTCGTTGTCCGGCATCATGCTAGGTCGTCATCGAATAGATGGGGGGGATACGGCGGGCATATACGATGTTATCGAGGGATTCTTGTATGGCATCGGGGAGGTTGTCAAGAAGTTGTGTAAGGATCGCGGGTGGCAGCAAAAACTGATTGCTTTTATTCTGTCAACAGTTCAATCAAAATTATTTAATATAAAATTTAACTAATTACATATTTAGGTAAAAGCAAATAGTTTTAATAAACTTGGAAAATAAGAAAAATGTGACTTAAAAACTTCAAAGATGCATAAAATTTAACATTTACACAACATTGTTATATTAATTTTCTTTAGTTTGTATAACTTAGAAGAAAGTATAAAAAAATATTTACTTGTTTATTAAATCGTTCGCCAGTTGCTTACGTTCCCGTTTTTTGATGATTTTAATTCGCCGTCCAGATGCAGATGATACACCTATTGACGATGAGAAACCAAATTTACACTGGGGACCGCATCATCTTTTAATCCTCTATATCTCTTTAGGCCGTAGTTCAATAACACATGTTGTAGTTTTACCTTATAGTCACTATCTTTAAAATGTTTCGAAGAAACAGTCGTGAATTTAATATTATTTTTATATATTTCGAGTCTTTGAGGAAAGAAAAAACTTTATCCCAGTACATGGGTGTGTTTCGGATTGGTTATCCGAATCATATCTAAAAACTGAACAAAGCATTTTCAAAATAGGGTTATTTTCTCAATGAAATATATACACAAAACAACGATGTACAACGGTCAACTGTCGACAAATTCTTGTTGGTGCTGCGATGTTTTGTGTTATTGTGTAGTGAACAATCATGAGGTGTGGTTATTTTTGGTGTAACAAAAAGAAAAAAAGATTTAGGTTAATTTGAATATTGAATAATGTGTTAATTGGTTTAGGTGTGCGTGTTGTTTAGTGGGGTGTAGCATGCTTAGTGTGGTTAATCCGATTCGTTGTCCGGTATTATGCTAGGTCGTCATCGAATAGATGGGGGAGATTCGGCGGGGATATACGATGTTATCTAGGGATTCTTGTATCTCATCGGGGAGGTTGTCAAGAAGTTGAGTAAGGATCGCGGGTGATGCTTGAATTTTAATTTAGGTTTTCTTCGCGGGTATTGGGGAAAACGGTAGTTGTAGAGTGGTAAGGATTTCTTTGGTTGGGATAGTATCGCCAAAAATTCTTTTATGCGTGCAGTTTTTCTGAAGTGTTTGGATTCTGTGTGTGATTGGTGGTATGTTTCCGTGTTGTGTTGTGAGATCACTAGGGTACCTGAGAAGTAACCTGTGTCTGCGTCTGAAATTTCGGCGTTCACAGGAGGCGATATAGGAAAGGTGATTGGCGTTTATATTGGTGTATATGTGTGCTCGGAAATCCATAACAGGGCGGCTGTATGCTTTGTAGGTGTGTTGAAGTATTTTAGGGTGGCAACCTCTGATTCTACCCCGGAGGGCGCCCAGTAGATTTGCGCGGTTTCTAATCCTATTGAGTGTTCCTTTTACATCGGGCAGACAATTAAGGGTTCTAGTGAAGAGGATTTCCAGGTAGGTGACTTCATCTTGGAGTGTGAGCCTTTCTTGGTTTAGGGTGAGGAAAACATTTCTGGAGGAAAGCTTTTGGAACTTATCTTAGGTGTAGTTAGGATGTCGGAAGAGGATTGTTTGGGTTTTGGAGGGATTGGCGGACACTCTCCACCGGTTCTGAAATTGGCAATTATGTATTTTGTGGATTAATTGATTGGAAATAGGAAATTCTAAAGTTGAACCAGAATTAGTTTTCCGATAAATTTTTATAAAAGGTTTTATTAAAATAAAACGCAGTGGCAGACAAGAAAAGTTCGTGTTTAAATTGTAGGATGAGATCATTCTTTGGTTTGATTGTTTAAAGCAGGGCTGTTGATCTTAGTTTTATTTATTGCGTAATTGAAGCCATGTTCTACCGGAATATAGTATCTCAATCCATTAGTGTTAAGTAATTATCGTTATCGTTAAGGGAATAAATCTGTAGACGACAATTTGAGCTTGGGCCCAGCACGCCACAGCGTCAGCAGCTTTTTATGTTAAGGTTTGGATGAGAAATATGATGCATAGTGAAGAGAGGGGGAGAGGCTGCTTGTTTGCGCGGTTAATTGGGGGGGGGACTCTTGGTCAGACTTTCGTGAGTAAAAGATGTGATTTGTGAGTCGGGGCGTGCTTTTTTCGAATATCTGGAGGACCGAATCAATCGGAGGAGTTGTTTACAACTAAAAGCACTGGTTTGGTGGATATTTGTGTAGACGTTCGTCCCTCCTAGTTATTTCTTTTGAAGTTACGGACCTGTGGGGTCAACTACCAAACACGTCACAAAGGGATGTGCTTATTGAAGTGCATCTGGGTAGTTGATCTTTAGACGCGCTATACGCGGGTTTATATTATCGAATAAAATCCTTGTGAAGGCACAACGTTTTGTTTCCCAATAATAAGTATCAGCTGCAACAGACGAAAGTCTCACTGTGAATAATTTGTAAATAGTCATTTTTCGTTTTAATATTAAACAGATAGAGCTACCGAATTAATTAAACATTAAACAGAAGTGTGTAAACTTCTTGTGCGCAGAAGCTATCTGTTTTGTGCATATAAACTGTATAACGTCCTGGAGAGTTAACCAAAGCGTATAGCTATCGAAATTAGGACTGGGAAATTGTTGCATTGTTCTGCCGATAGAAAAGTTACTCAGCATGTTCCCTGAAGCCGTTCCCGCCCCAATTGCTTTCATTAGTACGTTATTGTGATCATATGTTTGTAAAAATGCTGAAATTATTTGTTGATGAGCGAATAAACGCAGTCGATTCCTTGATATTATTTTGCTGAAATTGATGCTCGTCAGTCTGAATTAAAAGGTAGACGAACTGCTTTTATTTGCGCTATCTTTGATATTTTGTTTTTTTTAAATAAATTTAAGGCAAATTTATGTATATGAAAATTTCGCATGGTAAAATTGATTTTAAGTGACCATTTAGTTACGTAATGTTTTGAATTTTAACCATATTTGGTTAATTCTATTTTCATAATTAAAAATTAAGGCAATCTGGTAAGCTTCTAATTTGACCCTTATTCTAGCATTTAAGATTTAAACTGAATCGCAAGTAATATTAATATATGTAAGTTGTATGTTTTC
The DNA here is from genome assembly GCA_036346205.1 of Vesta saturnalis. Classification (NCBI taxonomy): domain Eukaryota; kingdom Metazoa; phylum Arthropoda; class Insecta; order Coleoptera; family Lampyridae; genus Vesta; species Vesta saturnalis. Next base: position 242,522 of record JARFJB010002014.1, on the reverse strand, counting down.
CAATATACGAATATACAGATATAATTGATGAACCAATAATTGAATTTTGTAGTGTTATTTGTGATCTCCTCCCGACAAGTGAAGGCAATAATTTACTAAAAATAACAGACAGACAGACACACACGGACACGGACACGGACACGGACACGGACACGGACACGGAGACGGACACGGACACGGACACGGACACGGACACGGACACGGACACGGACACGGACACGGACACGGACACCGCCACAGACACAGACACAGACACAGAAACAGACACAGAAACAGACACAGACACAGACACAGACACTGACACAGACACAGACACAGACACAGACACAGACACAGACACAGACACAGACACAGACACAGACACAGACACAGACACAGACACAGACACAGACACAGACACAGACACAGACACAGACACAGACACAGACACAGACACAGACACAGACACAGACACAGACACAGACACAGACACAGACACAGACACAGACACAGACACAGAGACAGACACAGACACAGACACAGACACAGATACAGATACAGATACAGACACAGACACAGACACATACACAGACACAGACACAGACACAGACAAGGACACAGACACAGATACAGACACAGGCACAGACACAGACACAGACACAGACACAGACACACACACAGACACAGACACATAAACAGATACAGATACACAAGAAGACGCAGACACAGGCACAGACACAGAAACAGACACAGACACAGACACAGACACAGACACAGACACAGACACAGACACAGACACAGACACAGACACAGACACAGACACAGACACAGACACAGACACAGACACAGACACAGACACAGACACAGACACAGACACAGACACAGACACAGACACAGACACAGACACTGACACAGACACAGTCACAGACACAGACACAGACACAGACACAGACACAGACACAGACACGGACACAGACACAGACACAGACACAGACACAAACAGAGACACAGATGCATACAGAGACTCAAACACAAGCACAGACACAGACACAGACACATACACAGACACAGGCACAGTCACAGACATACACAGACACAGACAGGGACACAGACACAGACACAGACACAGACACAGACACAGACACAGACACAGACACAGACACAGACACAGACACAGACACAGACACAGACACAGACACAGACACAGACACAGACACAGACACAGACACAGACACAGACACAGACACAGACACAGCATCAACACAGACACAGACACAGACACAGACACAGACACAGGACACAGACACAGACACAGACACAGACACAAGACACAGACACAGACAAACACAACACAGACACAGACACAGACACAGACACAACACAGCAAGACACAGACACAGACACAGACAGGGCACAGGCACAGACACGGACACAGACACAGACACAGACACAGACACAGACACAGACACAGACACAGACACAGACACAGACACAGACACAGACACAGACACAGACACAGACACAGACACAGACACAGACACAGAACAGAACAGACACAGACACAGACACAGACACAGACACGGACACAGACACAGACACAGACACAGACACAGACACAGACACAGACACAGACACAGACAGACAGACACAGACACAGACACAGACACAGACACAGACACAACACAGGCAAGACACAGACACAGACACAGCACAGGCACAGACACAGACACAGACACAGACAGACACAGACACAGACACAGACACAGAACAGAACAGACACAAGACACAGACACAACACAGACACAGACACAGACACAGACACAGACAAGACACAGACACAGATACAGAACAGACAGACACAGACACAGACACAGACACAGACACAACACAGACAAGGACACAAACAGAACAGAACACAAGAAGACCAGACACAGACACAGACACAGAACAGACACAGACACAGACACAGACACAGACACAGACACAGACACAGACACAGACACAGACACAGACACAGACACAGACACAGACACAGACACAGATACAGATACAGATACAGACACAGACACAGACACATACACAGACACAGACACAGACACAGACAAGGACACAGACACAGACACAGACACAGACACAGACACAGACACAGACACAGACACAGACACAGACACAGACACAGACACAGACACAGACACAGACACAGACACAGACACAGACACAGACACAGACACAGACACAGACACAGAGACAGACACAGACACAGACACAGACACAGATACAGATACAGACACAGACACAGACACATACACAGACACAGACACAGACACAGACACAGACAAGGACACAGACACAGATACAGACACAGGCACAGACACAGACACAGACACAGACACAGACACACACACAGACACAGACACATAAACAGATACAGATACACAAGAAGACGCAGACACAGGCACAGACACAGAAACAGACACAGACACAGACACAGACACAGACACAGACACAGACACAGACACAGACACAGACACAGACACAGACACAGACACAGACACAGACACAGACACAGATACAGACACAGACACAGACACAGACACAGACACAGACACAGACACAGACACAGACACTGACACAGACACAGTCACAGACACAGACACAGACACAGACACAGACACAGACACGGACACAGACACAGACACAGACACAGACACAAACAGAGACACAGATGCATACAGAGACTCAAACACAAGCACAGACACAGACACAGACACAGACACAGACACAGACACAGACACAGACGCATACACAGACACAGACAGGGACACAGACACAGACACAGACACAGACACAGACACAGACACAGACACAGACACAGACACAGACTCAGACACAGACACAGATACATACACAGACTCAGACACAGGCACAGGCACCGGCACAGACACAGGCACACACGCAGACGCAGACGCAGACGCAGACGCAGACGCAGACGCAGACGCAGACGCAGACTCAGACGCAGACGCAGACGCAGACGCAGACGCAGACGCAGACGCAGACGCAGACGCAGACGCAGACGCAGACGCAGACGCAGACGCAGACGCAGACGCAGACGCAGACGCAGACGCACACGCACGCGTAGACGCAGACGCAGGCGCGGACGCAGGCGCAGACGCAGGCGCAGACGCAGGCGCAGACGCAGACGCAGACGCAGACGCAGACGCAGACGCAGACTCAGACGCAGACGCAGACGCAGACGCAGACACAGACACAGACACAGACTCAGACACAGACACAGATGCATACACAGACTCAGACACAGGCACAGGCACCGGCACAGACACAGGCACACACGCAGACGCAGACGCAGACGCAGACGCAGACGCAGACGCAGACGCAGACTCAGACGCAGACGCAGATGCAGACGCAGACGCAGACGCAGACGCAGACGCAGACGCAGACTCAGACGCAGACGCAGATGCAGACGCAGACGCAGACGCAGACGCAGACGCAGACGCAGACGCAGACGCAGACGCAGACGCAGACGCAGACGCAGACGCACACGCACGCGCAGACGCAGACGCAGGCGCAGACGCAGGCGCAGACGCAGACGCAGGCGCAGACGCAGACGCAGACGCAGACGCAGACGCAGACCCAGACGCAGACGCAGACTCAGACGCAGACGCAGACGCAGACGCAGACGCAGACGCAGACGCAGACGCAGACGCAGACGCAGACGCAGACGCAGACGCATACGCAGACGCTGACGCAGACGCAGACGCAGACGCAGTCGCAGACACAGACACAGATACAGGCATAGACACAGACACAAACACAGTTGTAGCTCGAAAAATAATTACAAAAAAAAATTTTCCCATTTTGCGCAAAATTATCTATCAAAAGTCTCTCTTATAACTTTTTCGTATTTTGAATATTAAAAAAGATATAGCCGATTGAAAATTTGGACGATTTTTAGTTATTTTAGATATCTTAGAAAGTTGGCAACAATGTTGAATTTTCTTATCGGTATTTGAATTATCATGCAATTCTGCCCAGCTTTGCTAATTTAACCGACTATATATCTTTTATAATAACAAAGATAGCTACAGAACGTGGATAGATTCTAGACACCCTGTATATACCACAAGGGTGTGATGGTATACCAGTGGTGATTACGATATTTTAAAATGCCAGAACTTTAAAACTCTGCTCTTAATTTAAAATTATTTCTTTTTGAACCAATTTCAAATTTTAATTTGTAGAACAATATTGGAAATTCGTAAATGTTTAGCTATTGTGGCAATGTCCTGAGTTTCCTTTTCTAAAAGTTGCAAAGTAATTTATAAAATTAGTTAGTGTAAAAATATACAAAATAATAACTAGATAGCAACAAGTATTGTATAGGTCAGTACTACCCGCTAGGTTAGGTAACAATAATATAGATTACTAGTTTAAAAAGACAAAAAGTATGTAAAACGCTATAAAATGGATTACGGTTAATAAATAATAATAATAATAACTTTAAATGTTTTACTGATCAAGAAATTCTTGAATGGAGTAAAGACCACTATTGACTAGATATCTTTTTAATTCCTTTTAAAATTGTGTATGTTTTCGGGATTATTAATGAATTTCAAGATACTGTTGAAGATTTTAATCAAATTAAATATATACAAATGATAATATAAGTTGCTATTAGGATTCAGTTATTACTTCCACAATTATGGTGGTACTTACAAGATTAATATTCACGCTTGTATGAAAATTGATGTTTTAGTTATTGATTTGTTAGTTTGAAACCAAATTTGAACATTAGTGCTTATGAGTTTTGACGTAATTTCAGGAACCACAAATATTTATGCAAATATAATCAGCGTACATTGTAATGTCGTTGTTCTTGCTCCATCAGCAAAATTGTTTATTATGTATTAAGAATAGAAACGGACCTAAAATTGAACCTTGCGGAACTCCATTCGTGACCATTCTTCTGACAGATTGATGCTTGTTTATTTAATTCTTACTTAAATAATTAATATAAACTATTTGTTAAAGACCAGTTAAATAAGATTTTATTAATGATAAAGAATTATCACGAATTCCAAAATAATCAAGCTTTCTAAACAATAACTTGTAAAATACTTGATCAAAGGCTTTAGACAAATCTAGGTTTAACGTGGTTGCTAACTTTGTATAGTTTAAAGAATTTAAAGTTTTTTATACGTATTAATTTTTCTATAGTGAATCCAAACTGACAACATGTTAGTAATTTATATCCATATAATCAAAAAGTTTAGATTTAACTACGATTTCAAAATTTTTTTAAAATGTGACTAAAATTGGCTACGGTCTATAGTTTCGAAATAAGTTTGATCACATTATGTGTGAAGTGGATACATTTCTTTGAACTCTGAAGGAAAGTATCCTACTTCTAGACGAAAATGTATGGGATAAGAAAATCCTTCACATATTTCGCTACCACAAGTTTTGATCAGTTTTATAGGAACCTACTCCTATAGAAGACGTATTTTATTATGTCTACTTACCTTGTAGCCAGTAGATACGATAGAACACAAATTTGATGTGCATGATTTTAATGTCATCGATTCATTAAACAGGGTAACACTTTTTACTTTACTTTTACAATGATCCAAGCAGTAATTATTTTTGTACAAATGCTCATTTTTTGCAGCAACACAAAATTTTTGAGGTAAAGGTTAAAGTAAGATGTGATAATAATAATAGGAGTTGGGACATGTGCAACTAGCTAGGAACCCTAAAGAGAAACAAGTCTATATCCCCTATCAGGTAGTTATAAATGAGTCCAGTTCAACAACAAGACTAAGGGTGGTCTTTGGCGCATCTTCGGAAGATACCACAAGGGAACCATTCAAAGAATACCAGCTGACAATTGTAACATATGGAACAGAATGCGGTCCGTACTTACCAATAAGGACGTTACAGAAACTGGTCCAAGAAGAAAGAAAATACCCAAACGCATCAGCAGTGACATCAAACCAAAACTACGTCGACGACTTGGTAACAGATGCAGAAACTATAACAAAACTCTTACAAAAATAATTAATTAATTACACAAGGGGATTTAAATTAAGAAAATTGGACTGGAAATCATCAAGAATTATGGAGGGACGCAAGATCACCTGAACCAAAAATACCAAGGAAGACGGAGCAAGAAAATCTCTAGGTCTTAGATGGCCACCAACCGGGACAGCACGAAATCTGTAACCACGAGGAGTATATTATTAGAGACCGCAAAAGTAAACGACCCGTTTAGGTGGGCCAGACCAGTAACTACAATACCAAAGCTGCTATCCAAGAGATATGGTTAAGTTCAATCAACTGGGATCAGTAGGATAGTAGTAAGTTGCTATAGACAGTTGTGATATTAGATTTAATAAACGGTATTTAGTTGGATACCACTAGTTCATTACCTACGGGGTGCAAGAATTAGTCTACAAAAGGTACAATTGATGGCGTACCACTTGCACCCCCAACCTTTAATTTCAACTAACCCGAGATTAAACAGCAGGCATTGACTTTAACGTGCTCACATTCGATTTTACATCCTTATGAAATATAATTTTATGTAAACGCTTATTTTGTTTGGACATATCCACCATTTCTCGTTGTAAGAATTCGAAATTACTTGTTAATTAGTTTATATTATATTCATAGTGACGTATCCATTCCTCCTTCCAACCCACATATACACATATAGGTATAGAAGGTTATGCAACTGACTTTTTCTCAGTATCTCACTAACGCTAAATCGACTTATTGCTTCATTTTACAACGTTGGGAAAATCTTCATTATCATCGATCATGATGTCTCTGTACATGCGTGCGTGTATGTACGTGTGCGTGCGTACGTCTCGCATCCGCGTCTGTGTCCGTGTCTGTGTCTTTGTCTGCTTCCGGGTGTGAACGTAGACGTGGGAGTTGACGTACGTGTGTGCGTGTGTATGCAGAAGTGTACGCCCGTGCGTGCGTGCGTTAGTGTGTGTGAGTACGCACGTGCGTGTCTTCGTGAGGTTTGTGCGTGTGTGTGTGTGCGTATACGTGCGTGTACGTGTGTCCGTCTCCTCCTCCTTGGTCGTGTCCGATCCCGCTTCCGTGCCCGTACCCGTGCACGTATGTCTATGTGTGTGTGCGTGAATGGTATGGGGGAGGGGTGAGGGGGCGTAGGGATGGGCGTGTGATTTTCGTGGCAATGACTGTAGCCGCGCTGTTGTCCGTCTCCGTATGTCGGTGTGCGCGCGTGTGTGTGTGTGTGTGTGTGTGTGTGTGTGTGTGTCCCTTAGGGTGTTTGTGTCCGTGTGTCCGTGTATCCGAGTATTCGTGTATCCGTGTATCCGTATGTGTGTGTGTGTATCCGTATGTGTGTGTGTGTGCGAGCGTGTGTGTGTGTGTGTAGGGCTGGGCGTGTTCGTGTTCGTGTGCGCGAGCACGCGTGAACGTGTGCGTGTGTTTGTGTGTGTATATGTGTGTGTGTGTGTGTGTGTGTGTGTGTGTGTGTGTGTGTGTGTGTGTGTGTGTGTGTGTGTGTGTGTGTGTGTATGTGTGTATGTATGTGTGTGTGGAGGGGGGGTGACTCTGTGTCTATGTGTGTGTTTCTGTGTGTCTGTGCGTCTGTGTGCCTGTGTGTCTGTGTGTCTGTGTGTCTGTGTGCCTGTGTGTCTGTGTGTCTGTGTGCCTGTGTGTCTGTGTGCCTGTGTGCCTGTGTGCCTGTGTGTCTGTGTGTCTGTGTCTGTGTGTCTGCGTGTCTGCGTGTCTGCGTGTCTGCGTGTCTGCGTGTCTGCGTGTCTGCGTATCTGCGTGTCTGCGTGTCTGCGTGTCTGCGTGTCTGCGTGTCTGCGTGTCTGCGTGTCTGCGTGTCTGCGTGTCTGCGTGTCTGCGTGTCTGCGTGTCTGCGTGCCTGCGTACCTGCGTGCCTGCGTGCCTGCGTGCCTGCGTGCCTGCGTACCTGCGTGCCTGCGTGCCTGTGTGCCTGCGTGTCTGCGTGTCTGCGTGTCTGCGTGTCTGCGTGTCTGCGTGTCTGCGTGTCTGCGTGTCTGCGTGTCTGCGTGTCTGCGTGTCTGCGTGTCTGCGTGTCTGCGTGTCTGCGTGTCTGCGTGTCTGCGTGTCTGCGTGTCTGCGTGTCTGCGTGTCTGCGTGTCTGCGTGTCGTGCGTGTCTGCGTGTCTGTGCGTGTCTGTGCGTGTGCGTGTGTGCGTGTGTGCGTGTGCGTGTGTGCGTGTGTGCTGTGGTGTGCGTGTGCGTGTGGCGTGTGCGTGTGGCGTGTGTGTGCGTGTGCGGTGTGCGTGTGCGTGTGCGTCGTGTGCGCGTTGCGCGTGTGCGCGTCGTGCGCGTGTCGCGTGTGCTGTGTGCGCGTGATGCGTGCGTGTGCGCGTGTGCGGCGTGGTGCGCGTGTGTTTCGTGTGCAGCTGTGCGCGCTGTGCGCCGTGTGCGCGTGTGCGCGTGTGTGCTGCGTGTGCTGGCGTGTGCGGTGTGCTGCGTGTTGGCGTGTGCGCGTGTGCGCGTGTGCGCGTGTCCGTGTCCGTGGGTGTGCGTGTGCGTGTGTGTCGTGTGTGCGTGCGTGTGTGTGTGTGTGTGGTGTGCGTGTGCGTGTGCGTGTGGCGTGTGCGTGTGCGTGTGCGTGCGTGTCGTGTGTCGTGTGTGTGTGTGTGCGTGTGTGTGTGTGTGTGTGTGTGTGTGTGTGTGTGTGTGTGTGTGTGTGTGTGTGTGTGTGTATGTGTGTATGTATGTGTGTGTGAAGGGGGGGTGACTCTGTGTCTATGTGTGTGTTTCTGTGTGTCTGTGCGTCTGTGTGCCTGTGTGTCTGTGTGTCTGTGTGCCTGTGTGTCTGTGTGTCTGTGTGCCTGTGTGCCTGTGTGCCTGTGTGCCTGTGTGTCTGTGTCTGCGTGTCTGCGTGTCTGCGTGTCTGCGTGTCTGCGTGTCTGCGTGTCTGCGTGTCTGCGTGTCTGCGTGTCTGCGTGTCTGCGTGTCTGCGTGTCTGCGTGTCTGCGTGTCTGCGTGTCTGCGTGTCTGCGTGTCTGCGTGTCTGCGTGTCTGCGTGTCTGCGTGCTGCGTGCCTGCGTGCCTGCGTGCCTGCGTGCCTGCGTGCCTGCTCCTGCGTGCTCTGCGTGTCTGCGTGTCTGCGTGTCTGCGTGTCTGCGTGTCCTGCGTGCTGCGTGTCTGCGTGTCTGCGTGTCTGCGTGTCTGCGTGTCTGCGTGTCTGCGTGTCTGCGTGTCGCGTGTCTGCGTGTCTGCGTGTCTGCGTGTCTGCGTGTCTGCGTGTCTGCGTGTCTGCGTGTCTGTGTGCGTGTCTGCGTGTCTGCGTGTCTGCGTGTGTGCGTGTGTGCGTGTGTGCGTGTGTGCGTGTGTGCGTGTGTGCGTGTGTGTGTGTGTGTGTGTGTGTGTGTGTGTGTGTGTGTGTGTGCGGTGCGTGTGTGCGTGTGTCGTGTGTGCGCGTGTGCGCTGTGTGCGTGTGCGTGTGCGTGTGTGGCGTGTGCGTGCGGGTGCGCGGTGCGTGTGGTGCGCGTGTCGTGTCGTGCTGCGTGCGCGTGTGTGCGCGTGTGCGCGTGGCGCGTGGTGCGTGTGCGCGTGTGCGCGTGTGTGTGTGCGTGGTGCGTGTGCGGTGTCGCGTGTGCGGTTGGCGTGTCGTGTGCGTGTGTGCGTGTGTGCGTGTGTGTGTGCGTGTGTGTGTGTGTGTGTGTGGTGCTGTGCGTGTCGTGTCGTGTGCGTGTGCGTGTGTGCGTGTGTGTGTGTGTGTGTGTGTGTGTGTGTGTGTGTGTGTGTGTGTGTGTGTGTGTGTGTGTGTGTGTGTGTGTGTGTGTGTATGTGTGTATGTATGTGTGTGGAGGGTGACTCTGTGTCTATGTGTGTGTCTGTGTGTCTGTGCGTCTGTGTGCCTGTGTGTCTGTGTGTCTGTGTGTCTGTGTGTCTGTGTCTGTGTGTCTGTGTGTCTGTGTGTTTTTGTGCTGTGTGCTTGCGTGTCTGCGTGTCTGCGTGTCTGCGTGTCTGCGTGTCTGCGTGTCTGCGTGTCTGCGTGTCTGCGTGTCTGCGTGTCTGCGTGTCTGCGTGTCTGCGTGTCTGCGTGTCTGCGTGTGTGCGTGTGTGCGTGTGTTCGTGTGTGCGTGTCTGCGTATGTGCGTGTCTGCGTGTCTGCGTGTCGTGCGTGTGCGTGTGCTGCGTGTGTGCGTGTGTGCGTGTGTCGTGTGCGTGTGCGTGCGTGCGTGCGTGCGTGTGCGTGGTGCGTGCGTGCGTGTGCGTGGCGTGCGTGCGTGTGCGTGCGTGCGTGCGTGCGCGTGCGTGCTGTGCGTGCGTGCTGTGTGTGCGTTGCGTGCGTGCGTGCGGTGCTCGTGTCTGTGTTGTTCTGTGTGTCTGTGCGTCTGCGTGCCTGGTGTCTGTGTGTCTGTGTGCTGTGTGCTGTGTGTCTGCGTGCTGCGTGCTGGTGCGGTGCTGTGTGCTGTGTCGTGCGTGTCTGCGTGCTGCGTGCTGCGTGTCTGCGTGTTGCGTGTGTGCGTGTTGCGTGTCTGCGTGTTGCGTGTCTGCGTGTTGCGTGTCTGCGTGTGTGCGTGTGTGCGTGTGTGCGTGTTGCGTGTTGCGTGTCTGCGTGTCTGCGTGTCTGCGTGTCTGCGTGTCTGCGTGTCTGCGTGTCGCGTGTCTGCGTGTCTGCGTGTCTGCGTGTCTGCGTGTCTGCGTGTCTGCGTGTCTGCGTGTCTGCGTGCTGCGTGTCTGCGTGTCTGCGTGTCTGCGTGTCTGCGTGTCCTGCGTGTCTGCGTGTCGCGTGTGCGTGCGTGTTGCGTGTCTGCGTGTCTGCGTGTCGCGTGTCTGCGTGTCTGCGTGTTGCGTGTTGCGTGTTGCGTGTGTGCGTGTTGCGTGTGCGTGCGTGCGTGCGTGCGTGCGTGGTGTGCGTGCGTGCGTGCGTGGCGTGGGTGCGTGCGTGCGTGCGTGGTGCGTGCGTGGTGCGTGTGCGTGCGTGCGTGCGCGTGCGTGGTGCGTGCGTGCGTGGTGCGTGCGTGGTGGTGCGTGCGGTGCGTGCGTGGTGCGTGGTGCGTGCGTGGCGTGCGCGTGCGTGCGTGCTGCGTGCTGCGTGCGCGTGCGTGCTGCGTGCGTGCGTGCTGGTGTGCGTCGTGCGTGTGCGTGTGCGTGTGCGTGTTGCGTGTGCGTGTGCGTGTTGCGTGTTGCGTGTGCGTGTTGCGTGTGGTGTTGGTGTTGGTGTTGGTGTTGGTGTGCGTGTCTGCGTGTCTGCGTGTCTGCGTGTCTGCGTGTCTGCGTGCCTGCGTGCCGCGTGTCTGCGTGTCTGCGTGTCTGCGTGTCTGCGTGTCTCCGTGTTCCGGTCTCCTGTCTGCGTGTCTGCGTGTCTGCGTGTCTGCGTGTCTGCGTGTCTGCGTGTCTGCGTGTCTGCGTGTCTGCGTGTCTGCGTGTGCGTGTGTTCGTGTGTGCGTGTCTGCGTGTTGCGTGTCTGCGTGTCTGCGTGTCTGTCGTGTCGTGCGTGTCGTGCGTGCGTGCGTGTGCGTGTGTCGTGCGTGCGTGCGTGCGTGCGTGCGTGCGTGCGTGCGTGCGTGCGTGCGTGCGTGCGTGCGTGCGTGCGTGCGTGCGTGCGTGCGTGGCGTGCGTGCGTGCGTGCGTGCGTGCGTGCGTGCGTGCGTGCGTGCGTGCGTGCGTGCGTGCGTGCGTGCGTGCGTGCGTGCGTGCGTGCGTGCGTGCGTGCGTGCGTGCGTGCGTGTGCGTGCGTGCGTGCGTGCGTGCGTGCGTGCGTGCGTGTGCGTGCGTGCGTGCGTGCGTGCGTGCGTGCGTGCGTGCGTGTCGTGCGTGCGTGCGTGCGTGCGTGCGTGCGTGCGTGCGTGCGTGCGTGCGTGCGTGCCGTGCGTGCGTGCGTGCGTGCGCGTGCTGCGTGCGTGCGTGCGTGCGTGCGTGCGTGCGCGTGTCTGCGTGCGTGCGTGCGTGCGTGCGTGCGCTGCGTGCGCGTGCGTGCGTGCGTGCGTGCGTGCGTGCGTGCGCGCGTGTGCGTGCGTGCGTGCGTGCGTGCGTGCGTGCGTGCGTGCGTGCGTGCGTGCGTGTCGTGCGTGTGCGTGCGTGCGTGTGGTGCGTGCGTGCGTGCGTGCGTGTGTGCGTGCTGCGTGCGTGCGTGCTGCGTGCGTGCGTGCTGCGTGGTGCGTGTGCGTGGTCGTGGTGCGTGGTGCGTGCGTGCGTGCGTGCGTGCGTGCGTGCGTGCGTGCGTGCGTGCGTGCGTGCGTGCGTGCGTGCGTGCGTGCGTGCTGCGTGTGCGTGCTGCGTGCGTGCGTGCGTGCGTGCGTGCGTGCGTGCGTGCGTGCGTGCGGTGCGTGCGTGCGTGCGTGCGTGCGTGCGTGCGTGCGTCGTGCGTGCGTGCGTGCGTGTCGTGCGTGCGTGCGTGCGTGCGTGCGTGCGTGCGTGCGTGCGTGCGTGCGTGTGTGCGTGTCTGCGTCTGCGTGGTGCGGTGCTGCGTGGTCGTGGTGCTGTGTCTGCTGCGTCTGCGTGCTCTGCGTGTCGTGCGTGCTGCGTGTCTGCGTGCTGCGTGTGTGCTGCGTGCGTGCTGCTGTGTGCTGCGTGCTGCGTGCGTGTGCGTGCGTGCGTGCGTGCGTGTGCCGTGCGTGCGCTGCTGTGTCTGCGTGTCTGCGTGTCTGCGTGCGTGCGTGCGTGTCGTGCGTGTCGTGCGTGTCTGCGTGTGTGGTGTGTCTGTGTGTCTGTGTGTGTGCGTGTCTGCGTGTCTGCTGTGTCTGCGTGTCTGCGTGTCTGTGTGTCTGTGTGTCTGCGTGTCTGCGTGTCTGTCGTGTGTCTGTGTGCGTGTCTGGTGTGCTGTGTGCTGTGTGTCTGTGTGTCTGTGTGTCTGTGTGCTGTGTGCTGCGTGTCTGCGTGTCTGCGTGTCTGCGTGTCTGCGTGTCTGCGTGTCTGCGTGTCTGCGTGTCTGCGTGTCTGCGTGTCTGCGTGTCTGCGTGTCTGCGTGTCTGCGTGTCTGCGTGTCTGCGTGTCTGCGTGTCTGTCGTGTCTGCGTGTCTGCGTGTCTGTGCTGTGCTGCGTGTGTGTTTCGTGTTGCGTGTGCGTGCTGCTGTGCGTGTGTGTCTGGTGTCTGTGTGTGTCGTGCGTGTGTGTCTGTGTCTGTTGCGTGTGCGTGCGTGCTGTGCGTGTCTGTTGCGTGTGTGCGTGTGTGTGCTGTGTGTGCGTGTGCGTGTGTGTCGTGTGTCGTGGTGCGTGTGCGTGTCGTGCGTGCGTGTGCGTGTCGTGTGCGTGTGCGTGTGCGTGGTGCGTGTGTCGTGTGTGCGTGTGTGCGTGTGCGTGTGTGCTGTGCGTGTGTGCGTGTGTGTGCGTGCTGTGCGTGGTGTGGCGTTGCGTGCTGTGTCGTGCGTGTGTGCGTGTGCTGTGTGCGTGTCGTGCGTGCGTGCGTGTGCGTCGTGCGTGCGTGCGTGCGTGCGTGCGTGCGTGTGCTGCGTGCTGGTGTGCGTGCGTGCTGGTGCTGCGTGTCGTGCTGTGCTGTGTGCGTGTGTTTGGTGTTTGTGTGTGTGTGTGTGTGCGTGTGCGTGTGCGTGTGCGTGTGTGTGTGTGTGTGTGTGTGTGTGTGTGTGTGTGTGTGTGTGTGTGTGTGTGTGTGTGTGTGTGTGTGTGTGTCTGTGTGTGAAATTTTGTATTTAAGCTTGTTTTCATTTCTCCTAGAACTGATCTGATTTTGGGTGAATCCAGCGGCTGAATATTTAAAAGATATGAAAATACCAAAATATAGACTTTATGCATATCGCTTATTTATGCTCTATGTAGTTTTTTGTTACGAAGCGTAACTCCTAATGGAGAGTTTAAGTGTTCAAATATGTTCAATATCAACTTAGTAGAGCAAATGTGTAAATATACGTTTTAAAGAAAATTTAATTTAAATAACCTTTCTTCATAAAATGTTTTAACGCGCGACCAAATAAGCCTAATGGTTATTTAAACATGATTAAAAATACTTAAACTGTAATATCGATATTTTTAGGATATATACCTTACTACCTTAAATCTATCATCAGAATTTGACGGTTATATCTCTTATAGTTTCCGAGTTATCTTCCACCCCAGAGCATTGGACCACCCTGTATATGTTTGATTATCATCATCATCAACAAATACAATTATATACATATATATATATATATATATATATATATATATATATATATATATATATATATATTAGACGCACTATTGTTACAAGTTAATATAAGTATTTTTGTCAGACGCACTAAATCGTAGTTATGCCAGATTTAAGTCACGTACTTTAGGCTATCAATTTTAATTTGAAAGACATTATTATCGTTCAAAATAAACGATCAAATTGAGTAGATTTTCAGAGCAAGCGTTTTAGTAGTCTTGAAAATAACACGTAATATCAACGTCGGTCCGGTAATATTAATAAAAATTATTTGTTAAATTTTTTAATTTAATAAGTGTTTTTTAACAAGTATCCTTTAAACAGTTTTTTACTTTACATAATGTTATATGAAAAAAGAAAGTGGATGTAAGTTTCAATTGATATTCATTCGATTTTGAATTTGCATTTTTATTACACTTAACGTAGTATCGAATTATAGTGTTATTGCAGAATTCCTCCTTTATGGTAACATTACGTTTCATATTAATTAAGAATCAATGATACAAAACAAACGTAAATCAAAACTTCGAGCATCAATGTATAGTTCCCTTTTTGTTTTTACAGAAGCTTAGCTTATCAATTTTACCCAATAGAACTCAAAGTTCAATAAAAGTTAATAACAGGTTAAAGCTTATTAAATCTAAATCAGTATTTGAACAACACATCAATCATCACTTGTGTATTATAAATAAAATCTGAATTATGTATAATGAATGGTTACATGTCTACATAACCTTCGTCAACACAGAATCAATAATTTGTTTTCTCCTAAATTAATCTAAAGAACAAATTTTCATCGCATTATAAAGGCGTATTAAGCAAGCTTTAATTTTAAAGGAATTTTACGTTTCCCAATATTCGATCAAGGATGTAAAAAGTAAACTTGCAAACCTTGGGAGTCACTTAAAAAAATGAAATTCATACATTTCAAGCCTTATACTTCATGCTTTGTGATTTTATTTTGTGAAGCTTATACCTCATTTACATCTTGACATAAACATATATTCAATAATTACTTTTTCGTTAACACAACGCAAAGACGATTCAATTATGTTTTGACAAGACATTTTCACACTATTCTGATTGTATTATGCTAACCATTGTTGTTCGATGTAGCGTTTCTAATTTATCACAAAATTTACCACTGAATGCAGGATCCAGAATATTAACGACTTTTGATTAGTTCAATGGAAATAAAACAAATTAAACATGCAAAAAGTTACATTTAGCTTTCGTCAGGCAAACATAAAAGTGATTAACACTTTTTTAGTAGAATATATATATATATATATATATATATATATATATATATATATATATATATATATATATATATATATATTGAACTGTTTTTTTATAATATTTATATTTATTTATAATTTTGGCTAACTAAATTAAACACAATCGCATGTACTAATATTTATATTTATTTTACATTTATTATTTGTATTATGCCCAAACTAACTTAAACAGTCGCATGTAAAGACTCATCAAAGGGGATAGGGTTCAAATTTAGAAGAGACTTTAAATTTATGTGATAAATTAAATTATTAGTTGTAGTAATGTGATTAATTCACATTGAGTTGTCGCCCATTTATATTTTATTATAACCAATTTATTTAAAGAAATAGAATTATAAATTTTAATTTGCATCTATATATGTGCATCTCCCTGTACATAAAAAAAAATCTTTAAATGTATAACCGAGCATGCGCTATGAATACGCATTCATGTGACCTTTCATTAAAAGCAAAAAGAAAATACGTTTTATACATGTAAGTACAAATATGTTTAAATTTAGTAAATATTATAATAACCATCTAATTTTAACTCAATTAATGTTCCCTCTGGACATGCATACACGTTGTCGTACATCATGTTTATTACAAAATATGGAAATCATTAACACACCAATGAAAATATCAATGTCAACAATAACATGCATAAAGTTATTACACTCACATGAAATGTCCTCCTTATCTTCTTCACGCTGAAGTAGTTGACCGTAGAAAACAGCTTCTTCGAAATCCAAATCTGCTTCTTTAACATCCAAATTTGCTTCTCTCTTAATGCTTAACGTTTAAGTATGTTTCAATAATATTTCTTCATATTGATAAATCTTTATTTTCAGGATCATCACACTTTATTATTTTTATTTCAAAATAATTTTTGAAATGCATCAGTAGCTTGAAGGTTATTTAAATTAAACACGCTTCCAATAAATAAAGTGTATAATAATAGAAACACGAAGAAAACACAATTAACAATATCCATACCAAACGTAAACAACAACTTAAAAACAATGTCGAATCTCCGGAAATATTTTCACTCGCTGTCGATAACAACCGATTTTTATTTAAAAAGGTAAACTAACCTTAATTTAAATTATTTACCGACAAATGAATATAACTTGTTTTCTTTTATCGAAAGTGACGTAATTTTGTTTAAAATATTTTCAAGAAAAAATTTGGCAACATCTTGTTTAGCAAGTTGTTGGAACAGAGAAAAATTGAGAGAGCTACTAATCCTTCAGCACTTCTATTTATATGCAAATCGTTAGAAACCAAATTCTTCGATTGTTATCAACAACTATTTCCAATTTTTCCTCAATTCTGATTGGCTAATGCTTTTCTTAAATTACAATCTAATTTCAAAAGCTCATAACTTTTGAACCCCAAAACCTATCTTGAAACTAACAACATTTTCGGAATGCTCACAATTCCTCCAATTATTAACCTTGTTGACTTATACATAGATTTATTGATTTTAAACTAATTTTATGCACTTTACAGGACTGGAATTGATTTCCACATGAATATGGGATGCTACTACATATAAATACACATCCTTTAAATGCCTATGGCCAATTTGAAAGGAAAATTATCTGAAATTTTCATACACCCTTAAAAACTAAATTTGGTAAAATAGTCACTAATATAGTGAATTGTGACTTGACATTGAGGCTACTTTACTATTTTTATCTCTTATAATTTATTTTGATCAAATTGTCCCAATCTATAACAACTTTTACATAATTTTTATGCGAGGAATTAACATAACCTCAAATTAATACAATAATTTTTAATGTATAATTTTACACTTTTAAGCACTTTAAATGTTTGTGAAAGTGTATATTCTTAATGTTTATGTCTCATTTTAATTTATTCTCACACTTTTGGAAGTTTGTAAGTTCTTCTAAGACGTATCGAATTGTTGCATATCACTAATTTAATGTCTGTAAATGTTAATTAATCACAATTATTCCAGAACTGATGACTTGTTTAAGTTTTATTGTTAATCACCAATGTATTTATTCTGTTTTTATGTAATTCTAGCAGCTGCGGTTTTTTTTGTTGGTCTTATTGCCATTGTATATATCTCTTATAAATTTCCCTAAGGCTGATTCAGTACTTTTACCTTGCATAAAACCAAATTGATTTATAGAAATAATATTGGTTTTTCGTAAAAAGTTCATTAAGGGGTTATTTGAAGCCTTTTCAAAAACTTTTGATAAAGCTGAGGCTAATGAGATAGATCTGTAATTATTTACATCTTATTTATTTTCAGTTTTGTGTATAGGAGTAACCACTGAATGCTTTAAAGCGTCAGAGAAAGTATCAGTAGAATACCTTAAGTTTGTTAAATGAGAAATATGTCGCACTGTTTTCGAAATAATTTTCTTTTGAGAATGTTTGTTTTTCTTATGGTTTGCATTATTTCTTTACTAAACCAAGGCATAGTTTGTTTCAAATAATGAGGTTTTTTGATTTATTATAAACAATTTTGGTGGATTGTTTAATTGCAGCAGTTAACACAGTAATAAATTTATTGGTTGCAACATTTACGTCAGTTTCATCAGTTACAATATTCCAATCGGACTTTTGAACTTCGGATATTAATATATCATAGTCGATCATTGAAAATTGTGTTTTTTGTCTACCATTTGTTTTAAGTTAGGTATTACTATTTTTAGTGTCGTTAAGGTATGATCAGAAATTCCGATATGGAAAATCTTACTCTCATATTCGAAAAACCTGTTTGTTCTGTAAAATATATGATCCAGGCAGCTTTTAGAACTTGAAGGTATTCTTGTGTAGTCGTTAATACATGACTTAAAACCATTGCAATTCAATCTTGACAAATAACGGTCAGTATTTACAGAGCTGTTTGACTGTGGGTGTATGTTAATGTTAAGGTCACCAAGCAACATGCAATTAGAGTTTGCTACATGGTCTAAAAATGGCTCGATTTCGTCTGGAAAGGCTGGTATCGTACAGGTATCTAACCTATAAATTGCTACTATATCAACATCAATACCTTTGACTTTACCTGATAATTGAATCATGTCGCTGCACATTAGTTTATTTGGTATAATATGTACAGGCTGTCCCAAATTCGAGGGCAAGCATGGGAATCTCGCTTATTATAAGAGATAGGATATAGGTTTAAATTCGGCACTTTTGCTAAATTCGATGCCGAGTAATAATCTGAAAAGAAATTTGAGCATCGAATGGATTTGCTCAAAAAACTAAAAATTTCGATTTTTGTTTTTCGCGTTTCGCTACCTTATTATTAGGAATTTTCAAAATTCGATTAAACATTATTAAGGCACCTTTTTACGCACAATACTAATACGATATTAAAAATATTATTTGACGTTTCGTTTATTCTGAACCATCATCAGGTTATTTTTTCTTATGGGGGTTAAGATATATTTTTATGTCGTTGGATGGAGAATGTTATGCCGATTTTAGCAATATATAACACTTTATGGTTTGATCGACTGCGAACTAAAATAATGAGAAAAATGTAAAGAACAAGATTCCGCCTTCTTGGATCCAGCAAGGAATAATTACAGTAGTTCTACTTATTTAATTTGTTAAACTCGTTAGAACATCCAAAAAAAAAAATAAAAACATTTAAACAATTAAAAAAAAAACATTAACAAACAGCTCAAAAACTGTCGTTTTTGGCACTTCAATAGTTTGCTCTATTTCTCTGGTAGATGTTGAAGGATTTTCTTGAACCTAAGATGGATAACATAAAGTCATAACTCTCCAAAATAATGTCTGCTGAAATTAGCAGTGAAGTGAGTGGAAATTCTTATGATTAGTATAATACTAACAAATAGTACCTGATGTAATATTTCTTCTTCGGAATCTCTGTCTAGTCTGCTACCATATGCATTTCGAGGTTTCTGAAAACATCCAAATTCTCGCAAATTTTGGTCTAATTTTAAAAAATATCTCTGGTTTGGTTGCTGCCTCTCCGGATATTCCTCTAAATATCTTTGTTCTGCTCTGACACTATTTCTATCGCAGCTATAAAATATCCTTATCATGTCTCGTTTTTCTGAATTTGAAAACATTCTAAAGAAACTTGTAAATTTTAAAACACTAACACGAAGCAGTTATTACCCTTTTTACAATTAGAAAATGACATGACAAAAGCAAACTCCTGAGTTTTGTTTGATTCATGGGTATCGTGATAATGTAATATTTAGTTTCTAATTTAAGAGTATTTTAGTTCGCAGTCGATCAAACCATGAAGTGTTATATATTGCTAAAATCAGCATAACATTCTCCATCCAACGCCATAAAAATATGTCTTAACCCCGATAAGAAAAGATAAACCTGACGATGGTTCAGAATAAACAAAACGTCGCATAATATTTTTAATACCGTATTAGTATTGTGCGTAAAAAGTTTCCTTAATAATGTTTAATCGAATTTTGAAAATTCCTAATAATAAGGTAGCCAAACGCGAAAAACAAAAATCGAAATTTTTAGTTTTCTGAGCATAAAACCAAATCCATTCGATGCTCAAATTTCTTTTCAGATTATTACTCGGCATCGAATTTAGCAAAAGTGCCGAATTTAAACCTATATCCTATCTCTTATAATAAGCGAGATCCCCATGCTTGCCCTCGAATTTGGGACAGCCTGTACACTGGTGTATTTTTCTTTTTTATGGTAAATAGCAATTCCAGCACTTTTTTGATATTGATTACATTTATAAAATAATTGATATCCCGAAATTTGGTCGAGACTTATTTCGCGTCTTGAGATGCCCAAATTTCCGCAAGCACAATAATATCTGGATCAGAAACTTCGTAATATTCGTCTAACAGAGTTAGTTGAGCTGTTAGATATTCGAAGTTTTTACTAATGCTGCGAGTATTTTGATTTAAAATTAGTATTGAATTCTGGTTAGCAGTGAATTCAAAGTATTCATGTTCCCTTCCAAACTTGTTAACACATTACAACTACATTTGGCTAAGTGATCCGCATTGCAAAAGTTACAGTTACGCATAATAACACGTTCCTCTAATTAATTAGATAACAAACAATTACAAAAAAGAAATCTTGACTCTTATTTGGTACTATTGTAAATCCTGTGTATTAAATTGATGAGACAATGGTGAGAATAAATTCGAACTAACGCTAGAAAATTTAAATATTAATAGGTAAAAAAAAATAAAATAAAAAAAGGAAAACTTTTTTCTCTCTCTTTTTTTTTGTACACACAAAAAAAAAGAAAAAAGGTCAAATTGATGTTCCTTAAAATTTGTAAGATACTGGCTTAATCAAAATTAAATAACATTTATTTAGTGAAGTAACATAAAATTTCAATTCTTAACAACTAAACCATGTGTCAGTAGCTAAATATTATAATAACACGATTTATTTACAACATGTAAATAATTAAGCAAAAAATTTATTTGATGCCATACAACTATCAATTATGTAACATGTAAATATTTTATTTGGGTTTTACAAACCTTATTTTATAACTCCATGTGTGACATGTGTAATTCTCGTACTTTTTCAAACTCCATTTCTGTGGTAATTATTTTCTTATCATTGTTGGGTCGCTTCACATGTTTCCGACCGTCAGTAGTCCAGGTGTTCATTTTGCCCAATGTTTCACATGCACTACGATATAATACAGAACGTTTTTTTTGTTAGAGATTCAGTTATTAAATATCCAGTTCCTTTCAGTGCTTTTTTAGCAATCCATACTTTTCTCTTGTTCAGATATGACATAAATTTGACTATCATTGGACGCGAAAATTTACTGTTTTTTTTAATTTCTCCAATACGATGACTGTTATCTGTCGCTCTAGAATCACATGGTAAATCGGTAATTTTTAAATAATCGTGGAAAAATTTGTTGACTACCTCCAGAATGTTTTCATTGTGTTCTTCTTTTAGACTCATCAAGCGTATCTTCAAATTTTTTTATTAAACTTTTTAAGTCTGAAATATTTTTCAAAACTGATGCTTTAGAGACGATAAATTCACTCTGTATTGTGAAGATTTCATCTTGCGGTTTAGGATAATCTCCGTCATTTTTAACCTATCTTCAAAATTTTTCATTGTAGATATAAAGTTTTGTTCCAGTTCTTGAATTTTATGATGTAACTCATTCATTATTGTTTAGTGTAGTTTATTCAAATACATACATACATATATATATATATATATATATATATATATATATATATATATATATATATATATATATATATATATATATATATATATATATATACATACACAAAATCTACTATAGCCATAGTTACATTTATTTATTTATATACTAAACCAGTTGACACAATTATTAATCACGTGGGCTTGATTTAAATATTTTAACCACTAAATTCATGTAAATATAATTTGAAAATAGTCGAATCGTTGAAACGACCGTAAAGTTGCTGTATCGGAAGGCTGTATCAAGGAGACTCGGGAGTTGTTGGTATCCACCAAAAGGGTCAATTGTACGAGTTTTGCCATACCGCTGTGGAAAGGATCACTTAGGGTGATCATTTTGTGCGAATTAAGGTAATTACATTCTTACGTTTATTTTTTTGTTGTTGGTGCTTTTAATAAAGTTGTTTTGTCAGGCGGATGAATACGCTTTCTTTGGCATAACCTTCGGAGATTAAGATATTACGAAAATTTGTCAAATTGATGTGTTCGACGTTATTATTATTCCGTTTGGTGTTAATTAAAATTAAGGTAATTAAGATAGATGATTATGGAATTTTAACCTTGCAAGAGTCATCCGATTTAACTAATAGTTTTACGTAAGAAAGATTGCGCTTTACTCCTTCCAGAAGTAAGATTTAATGTGTTTTGACACATTTTTATTTTATTCTATGATTATCACTATCTCAACATATGCCTAGCATTTATGAACTGGAAAGTATTATTTCATTACTGAGTGTAACATCATTTGTGACATCATTCATTTCACAGCGTTATTATTTACGTGAAATCTAATTTAAAAGGTAAGACATTTTGATTGTGCTCCAGTTAATAAGTAGTTCGATTTTGCTTTTATGGAAATTTTGATGTTCACAATGGCCGTAGGTTCAAATCCTACTGAGGTAAACTTTTATTTATGTATTTAGTAAAATTAATAATAATTTTTAATAATAAAAAAAATACATTCATTTCTTTTTTTTTTGAGGAATGCTTTTGATCTAATGAGAGTTTTCTCTATTAGATTATTTGCTATTTTTGGGGTTTTTTTGTAACTTTATTTTAAAATGTCAAGTTTTATTAAGATTTAACATAAGAGTAGAGTAATTAAGATTGATGACCGATCAGCTGGTCTATTAGTAAGTCATTTTAATGTGATTACGTGCAAATAGTTTGAAGCTTTGCAGGAATCATCGGACCTAGGCTGATTCGCCTGGTTATATTGTTGAGGAACTTCTTCGATTGCAAGTTTTTTGTGTATTTTAAACTTAGTTGTGGAATATAGGTACTTAGCCCCGATACTGTCGATTCAAAACAACAATCTGGCGCCCATTCGCCTGGTTATATTGTTGAGGAACTTCTTCGATTGCATCGATCAAGATGGTATCATTGAATGTTAATTAATGTGAACTTAGTAGATACCTAGTTTCGCCAATATAATCAATAAATTCAAATCATTTTCACCATGTGATCCCACCAATCACCCACGTGGCCACGACCACTTTCACTTGATTGGTCCTGATCGCGTATATTGCTCGACCTGAACGCTGTGATTGGAAGATTGAATGGTAGGCTCATTTCATTGGTTTCTTCGCCCATCCCTCAGGCTTATGCCGAGTTGAGGTCCTGTGGTAATGTATGTGGATTGGAGGCCTAAGGCTGCGCATTCTGATTGCTTGGATTTGTTTGTTTGGGCGCTCTAATGGTGAACTTTTAGAATCAGTTAATGTTTTCTGTAATAGAAGTTGATCATGGCTCCACCTGGCGGTACATTTTAAAAGTAGGTGTAAATTTCTGCAACTGTTATGGTGGAAGAACTTGAAATATGGACCGCATATAATCTCATAGGACACCGCTAGGGCTGTCGAACTTGCTCTCAGGTCTTAGCTCCCTTCCGGACCCCTTTGTTTGTTGTGGACGGAAAACTTAAAATTTGAAAGAGTATTCTTATAATGTGGGCCCCTTAACATCTCTTAGGACTCCATTAGGGCTCTTAAATTTGTCGCTCTAATGCACCTGATCGCGATTCTATCTAGCGGTATATTTTAAAAGTACCTTAAGGGGGGAAAACTTACAATTTGAAATTATATTCCGAAACTGAGACCCCATGCCGTCTCATAGAGCTGCGTTGGGAGCCGAAACTTGTACCTGAGTCTCCGCACCATTTCATCAGCGTCCGTCGTTGTTTGTTCGTGTTACCAGTCTATTTTAGAAGCTAATGAATCGTCATGTTTCCTTGTACCTATGTGGCTTTCCGCCAACTTGTTTCCAGGTAGTGACCCCCTAGTGGTATATTTTAAGAGTAGATGTAGATTCTTGTAATTGTTATAAAGGTAAAACTAGAAATTTGAAATAGTATTCTAATACTGAGGATTACGAAACTTGCCCTAGGATTTTAGCCCCTGCAAGGGCCCCCGGGGTTTTCCTCGAGATTAGAATCAACTCTTTAGGCGGGTATAAAATCGTTGTAGTTTAAAAAACTTACACTAAAGATGCGAGATGTCATGTCTAAAACAGTTGATACACTAAAAGACAAATTACTGTTAAAGATAAAAGGCTTATAATGGAATTTTGAAATTTATGGTGTTCAAAGAATGGATGGCACAGGATAATGAACAAATGCAACACCAGGTGGCTCAAGAGATTGACGTAGCCAATAAAATAAGGAATAGTACAAACACTGTAAACCCTATAAACAAATAAGCAGTAGATTCACGCAACCCCAGAACAAAATGTACTAACCATCAAGCCGCTTCAATCTAATGGAATATTCCTGCAATTGTAGCGGGCTCGTTGCCTTTAAATTTGAAATGGCACTGTATTATTCGTTGTAGGTTTTTAATTTCCACGGGTGTTCACGTGAAATGCAAATATCTGAGCATTAGTAATCGAGGCACAATGTAATATATTAATTATAATCACCACCTTCGATTAATTGTCTAGTAAAGTCAGTTCCAAATAACAATTACTGTTTAGGCAATTGTTGTATTTTTAGCGAAACAGAATTTAAGTTGCAAGTTTAAGATGTTGATTTAATTACTCATACAAAGGTACTAAGACCGAATTGCCCCCAGGAATTTGGCGTTGTCAATAAAAACTTTGTATGTCGCGGTTGTACATTTAGTGCATTCTTTGGCAAAGCAAGATTAAAGTTGCAAGTCTAAGATGTTGATTTCAGATGTTCATTCGGTCACTCATAGAAAGGTGCAAACACCAGATTTCCCCCAAACGTTTGAACACTTTCAATAAGGACTTTGTATGACGAGATTGTACATTTTCTGTATTCTTTCTCGAAGCAAACAAACCTAAGACGTTGATTTTAGGTGTTAATTCGGTGTCTCCTATGAAGGTGCTTAGACCAAATTGCCTCCAGGCAGTTGTTTTTTTTTAATAAGGACTTTGTGTGCTACGGCCGCACCCTAATTCAAATCAGCATCTTAGACTTTGAATTTTAAACCTTGTTCCTATATATAAGATGTTGGCAGAAGCTGATAAGTCAAATAAGATTATCGGGTTGAAACGAATTCCTGAAACTTGTTTATAAATCTAAGGCCCTTTTGGTAGGACTATTTTCACATCACCAACTTAGACTTGAATTTTTAATCTTGCTTCTAAATCTAAGATGCTTTGATAGAAACTGGTTTCAAATCAACATCTTAAATTCATTTCCCATATTACGAGCGCCACTGCTAAAATTCGTGGAAAATGTAAAAAACCTACTTACGTAAAAAATGTTATTGTTTTTCAAAATATTCCCCCTTAAGATCTATACACCTTTGCATTCGGTAAAAAATCAACATTCAAAACATTTTTGTCACTCTGAGCGGGGTATCTCCAAAAGAAGTTCTTTAAAAGCTTCAACTGCCTCTTAAGGTGGCGAAAAACGCTTCCCATGCATCTTATCGTTGATGTTTTTCAACAAAAAAAAAGTTAGTGGGAGACAGATCAGGCGAATATGGGCAATGGATCATTAATTTGATATTTTGACTAGTCAAAAATTCTGTAGTTTGTGATGCTGTGGTTGCACTTGCATGGTCATGATGCAGAATGATTCGCCTATTTATATTGATTTATCTAGTTTCACCGATCACCTACGGCAGACAAATTGAAGTATACCAATCACCAGTAACTGTTCTTTGATCCTCCAATGCAACAGTTGCAACAGAGCCGGTTTTTTCGAAAAAACAAGCAAACGTTTTCATTTAAACGTTTCGCGAGCGCACCACTTTTGTTGCGTTAGGTTCATTTTTTTGGAGCATTCATACAGATGATTGCTGCTTAATTTCAGGCT
The DNA here is from genome assembly GCA_036346205.1 of Vesta saturnalis. Lineage (NCBI taxonomy): Eukaryota > Metazoa > Arthropoda > Insecta > Coleoptera > Lampyridae > Vesta > Vesta saturnalis. Next base: position 216,626 of record JARFJB010002014.1, on the reverse strand, counting down.
CATATGAATCTATGCATGTTTCTTCACCTGTTGCAATGTAATTTGAACCACCATGGTCAAAATTTTTAAGCATTCCCTTGCACCACTTGACACGTGCGATTTTTTGAGCTTCTGTCAGATTGTGAGGACTACAAAGCTTCCTGACATTTAAATGTTGTTTCAAAATGGTATGTATTTGTTTCGCCGCAATGCCTAAGGATGTCTGTATTTCACTGTATGTTGCACGCCGATTCGTTAAAATCGTTTCACGTACAGCATCAATACTCTTTGCGACAACAGAAGTGCATGGTCAACCCTCGCGAAAATCATCTTCAAAAGTAGAGATTCCACGTTTAAATTCTGCAAACCATTGCGGTTTAGCCATGAAAGCGTGAACACGTTAAACTGTGCCGGCTCCTGATAGTTTAGTAATAGTGGTGTTACTTTTAAGTTCAAATATATACATAGACATATAAATAATGCCTTAACTAAACAGAATTTGGTAAACTTTACTGATAAATTCCAAATTAAAAAATAAAATGAAGAATAACGTAAATTTTGCAAATCTATTTATATACGATATCGTAACTGGTTGTCACCAAACCTGTACCAATTATAATAACTAGACAATCAATAAATTTATATATATATATATATATATATATATATATATATATATATATATATATATATATATATATATGTATATAAGGCATAACAGGGGTAAGTCATAAATCAAATAGAATAGAATAACCGAATGGGCGCCAGATTGTTGTTTTGAATCGACAGTATCGGGGCTAAGTACCTATATTCCACAACTAAGTTTAAAATACACAAAAACTTGCAATCGAAGAAGTTCCTCAACAATATAACCAGGCGAATCAGTAGGTCCGATGATTCCTGCAAAGCTTCAAACTATTTGCACGTAATCACATTAAAATGACTTACTAATAGACCAGCTGATCGGTCATCAATCTTAATTACTCTACTCTTATGTTAAATCTTAATAAAACTTGACATTTTAAAATAAAGTTACAAAAAAACCCCAAAAATAGCAAATAATCTAATAGAGAAAACTCTCATTAGATCAAAAGCATTCCTCAAAAAAAAAAGAAATGAATGTATTTTTTTTATTATTAAAAATTATTATTAATTTTACTAAATACATAAATAAAAAGTTTACCTCGAGTAGGATTTGAACCTACGGCCATTGTGAACATCAAAATTTCCATAAAAGCAAAATCGAACTACTTAGTAACTGGAGCACAATCAAAATGTCTTACCTTTTAAATTAGATTTCACGTAAATAATAACGCTGTGAAATGAATGATGTCACAAATGATGTTACACTCAGTAATGAAATAATACTTTCCAGTTCATAAATGCTAGGCATATGTTGAGATAGTGATAATCATAGAATAAAAATAAAAAATGTGTCAAAACACATTAAATCTTACTTCTGGAAGGGAGTAAAGCGCAATCTTTCTTACGTAAAACTATTAGTTAAATCGGGATGACTCTTGCAAGGTTAAAATTCCCATAATCATCTATCTTAATTACCTTAATTTTAATTAACACCAAACGGAATAATAATAACGTCGAACACATCAATTTGACAAATTTTCGTAATATCTTAATCTCCCGAAGGGCTTTTATGCCAAAGAAAGCGTATTCATCCGCCTGACAAAACAACTTTATTAAAAGCACCAACAACAAAAAAATAAACGTAAGAATGTAATTACCTTAATTCGCACAAAATGATCACCCTAAGTGATCCTTTCCACAGCGGTATGGCAAAACTCGTACAATTGACCCTTTTGGTGGATACCAACAACTCCCGAGTCTCCTTGATACAGCCTTCCGATACAGCAACTTTACGGTCGTTTCAACGATTCGACTATTTTCAAATTATATTTACATGAATTTAGTGGTTAAAATATTTAAATCAAGCCCACGTGATTAATAATTGTGTCAACTGGTTTAGTATATAAATAAATAAATGTAACTATGGCTATAGTAGATTTTGTGTATGTATATATATATATATATATATATATATATATATATATATATATATATATATATATATATATATATATATATATACAGGGTGAGTCAGTTTTTGTAGACAAACTTTAACAGGAGATAGAACACATGTTTCTAAAAAGAAAAGTTTCTATAAACATATGTCGTAGAAAGCTTCGTTTCCGAGATACAGGGTGTTGAATATAATTTTTTTTTCTCAAATTTTCATTATAACTCATAAACGAATGCTTAGATTTTTTTCATGTTGGGGGGATAATGTCTATTAATTAAGTGGCATAAAACAAGCGATAAGAATGTGCACAAACTTGCACAGTGGCGGAGTGGAGGGGGTGCTCAATCCCTTTCATAAACAGAACTTCTACGCCAATGACTATTTTTTAAAAAAACTGTTATTTTCATTATCTACATACAGTTTAACAAAAATAATGTACCTTCTTCTGTTTCGAAATTCCTGTGCGTTTTCGAGTTATTTTGATTTTTAGTGTTTGATGTGGTACTAAGTTAAGTATGGTGCTTTATGTGAATAATTGAATATAAAGTTTTTAATAAAAAAGATATAATAAAACATTTAGAGCCATTTTAGTACCTAACGATCGTTTCTTTAAAATTTCAAATACATTTTCATTTATAAATAGGTAGGTTATCGGTTTTTTTTAGTATCCATTGTTATTATCCTCGTATAAAAAGAAATGAATAATTATTATTGTTATGCGGTCAATACTTTCTGTGTAATTATGTATGTATCAATTTCGCCATAAACGTGTATGTAGTTTTTAAGTGAGATTCTAATAAGTTATAGACCGCTTGCTCACTTGCTCTCATTGAAGAGCCGCCACTGTATCAAGCCATACTCAAATACAAGACTTCTGTAAATTGAAATCTGTTCAGTACACTAATTTTAACAATCCTTATTTATTATTATAACAATACTTAATTAATAATTGTGAAATTAATAAGAATTCTTAGCAATAACGATTTATAAATAAATAACAATAACACTAGTATAATAAAATTAGACACTTTGTTCAAAATGTAAACCGTTCTTTTCAATACACATTTCACAGCGACGTACAATAGAACGTCTTAAGTTAACTAAATAATAACAATAATAACAGTTCCTTACTTTTAAGGTATGTCTAAGTCTATTAAATCCATTAGTTTTTAACTGATATGGCACAGCACATATTCACTAACCGTTGCTTGACTTTGTTTAAGAATAAACATGAAAAATTTACTTCACTCAACAGACGCCTAGGGTTACTTAATTAGCTGTAATTAAACATCAAAGACTGTCCTTCATAATTTATTTTACATACGCAATTCTTGATTTACTTTACATAATCTATAAGGTCGATTTTATTTAAAATCATTACTTTGACAACCAGAAATTAATTAATATGTCCCCTTTTAATCTCTTTCACTTATCTTATAAAACTTTTTTGTTTTCAAATAAATCACTGCCTATAGTCTTAATTTCCGTACAGCTTGTTTAATTGTTCATTTCAAGGTCTGCTCAATAGTACGTACATTTTTTAACTTGAAGCTATTTTTTATTAGATAACCTTCACTCGATAATCGATTGTTTGTCTCACAACGTAATTTTAAATCACAAATCTGAAGCGTTATGGTAGTATTTAACTAAATAAAACCACCCACAAAAACTCGCCTCTGTAGGCTACTCAACTACACCAACATATGCAGACAAACGTTTAAAAATTTCAAAAATCGTTATGTCCTGCAAGTTTTTACAAAAACTCATTTGTTCAGTATCATGTAAACTTAACTTTTAAGCAAAAAACGCCATTTAGCAACATACGATATGTTCCAATGTGAATGTATTTAATTAATTGAAACTGAAATTCCATTGTTAAATATTTGCGATGGGACTATTAATTCGCCAGATGGCCACTTTAGTGGCCATAAAAATCCTCGTGATCCTATACCAGGTTACCAAGATAAATTTTCTGTGAATGTTTGAATAGGATTAGCTGATAACGAATTTATTGTACTACCAAATGGATTTACCGGCTTTCTTAGATACTGTGACAATGGATATTTTGGAGGATTTACCCCTCCAATTAAGACAACGGATGTGGTGCTCCGATACATTCCTCAGGAGTAGTTACAGCTGCCTTTAACAGCAAATATCCTAACAAAAGGATAGGAAAGGTAAGACCTATTAGATGGCCCGCGCTATCTCCAGGTTTGAACCCACTGAGCTCTTTCCTTTCAGGTGTAATGAATTCACATTTCTACGGTATCAAAAATGAGGAAGAACTATTGGCTAGTATTATAACTATTTCTGGAGAAATTAAAACAGCATTGATATACTTGAAAAAGGCGTTACTACCAATATGTCATAGCACTGCTGAATGGGTATGCTGAAGAAATGCAAGGAAATCAATATGAAGATTTATTAAAATAAAAGGAACTAATAATACGGAGCCATTTTAGAAATATTTACTGGTAACGTGTTTATATCGCAGCCACATCTGTTCAGCCTCCTAAATCGTACCAGTATGATATTCTTAGATTGATTTAATAAGTTTTATTTGCGGAAAAACAAATCATGTCTGTTCAAAATTTCATAGATACTAATCTATTCGGCCTGTTTTGACTTCAATATTGGCAATCATTCTCGTGTTATCGAAATCTATCTCATGACTTGTGCTGTTGACAAACCGTGCAAATGATGTTTGATTTTTATGAATTTGTTCCGTTGTTTCTCTTTCCTTACATTAGTCTTCATGTTTGTTTGGCCCACGTACATGTTTTTGCAGTCTCGGCATGGCTGTATATATTTATTTTTGTTTTGCGTTTGGTAATATATTTGCAATCCTCGTATCGGTCGTGAATATGGTTCGGATCTTGTGTTTCCTTAGGGTCTTATTCACTGCCAGTGGTGCCTTTTGTGTGCGATAGACACGTTTTTACAACTGCATCTTCCTCTTCGTTTTCCTGCATCGGCCGTGCAGGTTTTTCTGCGTTTTTTATGCTCATTCTGTTTAAATCAATTTTGCACTAGTGCTTTCGTGAGTGTTAAAAGTTCCTAGTTTAAGTTGTCCTTGTCTGCCAATGTCTTCGATTTCGTTATTACAGTTTTATCACCGACTGCAGTTGAGTTAGAAGGTCATGTGAGGCAGCGTTTAGATATCGGATGGTGTTTCCATCTTGTTTTTTTGTGCACGAGGATGCCTGTTTTGTTTCTCCATTTCCATTGTGAGCTTAATTTTACCGTGTATGTTGGTCAAACGATTCAGAAACTCATTAATTAGGTTTGTACGTAATACGTTTTCCTACAAGTCCTCCATGAATGCATTGTCTGTTATGGGTGAGGTGGTGAACCCATGGTGCTCCTTTGTTTTGCTTATAACGTTGGTCGTTGTGTATAAAATATGTGATTTAAGACAGCGTATCAAGATGAAAGTGTCTTTTGTTGGTTTATATCTCTACTGTATGATCTCCAATGTCTTGTAAATCGGTATGTTACTGAATAATGATACTACATCAAAGGTATCTAGTAGAGGTTCTACCGTCTGATTATTTAATATCTTGATGTCTTGCTAATTGTTGTAAGGTAGAGCCGATTGAACTCACTATTGACCTTAGTGGAAATACTTGCTTATGGATTTTAGGCAGTCCATAGAACTTAGGACACTTGGGAGAGTTGACCACCAAAAACGAAAACAGAATTTAAAACAACAACAAACACCACGAAGTGAGCGCCAGATGTAAACAGATGTAAACATGGACAAATTAGTACATAACGTAACTAGTATGGAATTAGACGAGGCAACGAAAATCCTACTAGCAAAGGATTTAATTATGCAGTAGCACCATCGAGAATACCAACGGTAGACATCGTTTGCAGAAACTACGACTAGAGGTAACAATAATTATTAGACGAGCACAACCATCCAAAGGAATTTAACACAAGAATAACGACTCGCTCTACTGAAACTAAAAGACAACACCGAAATTATTACACTGGCGACCGATAAAAGAAATGTTAAAAGATCAAACAACGTATTTAGATAAAACTACAAGGAAAATATCAAGGAGAGCAATATCTATAAAGATACATAAACCACAATAGTACCAAGGAAGAAGTCATAAAGGTGTTTGAAGTTTTATGGACTATCTAAAATCTATAAGGAAGGAATTCTACTAAGACCAATAGTGAATTCAATCAGCTCTCCTTTACAACAAGTAGCAAGACATCTGACACAATGGCTCCAACTACATACTACATACGGGAAAGGCAGTACCTTTTGTAAAAAACTCGAAGCACTTTATTGAGATATTAAAGGAGAAGACGGTACAACTGATCTACTGGTTGGTTTTGTTGTAGTATCACTATTCGCTAGTGTACCGACTGAAGAGACATTGGAGATCATGCAAAAGAAATACAAAACCAACAAAAGACACTTTCAACTTGATCGAACATTGTCTCAAAAACACATATTTTATGTACAACGAGCAAAGCAAGTCGAAGGAGCACCAATGGGTTTGCCACTCTCACCGATGGTACCCAACACATTCATGGTGGACTTGGGGAAAAAGTACTACGGACAGCAGAATACAAACCTAAAGTGTGGTTAAGATACATCGTTGACATCTTTATACTATGAACACATTTAAATAACATACAGGCAAAAATCAAGTTCACAATGGAAATGGAAAAGCAAAGTAAGCTGCCCTTTTTAGACGTACAAAAAGCAAGATGGAAAATTGGGACACATCGTATATCGAAAGAAGACGCACATCGACCGATATCTATACTCTGCGTCACAGCAGCATCCAGCTCAACTACAGTTGGTGGTGAAAGCTCTAATAATGAGATCGAAGACATTGGCAGAAAAGGATAACTTACACCAGGAACTAATACCACCTAAGAAAGCACTAGTACAAAGCGGCTTTACAAGAAGGAGTATAGAAAAACCTACACGGCCGAAGGAGGACAACGAAGAAGATACAGTTGTAAAAACTTGTCTACCGTACATAGACGCCACCACTGATACAATAAATAAGATCCTAAGAAAACAAGATTCGAATTATACTTACGACCTATAGTAAGATTGCACATACTTTACCAAACGCAAAACAAACATAAATCTAGAAAACCATGAAGTATGCGAAATACCATGCCGAGACTGAAAAACCGTACGTGGGTCAAAATAATGTGAGTATTAATGTAAGAACACAGGAACACTGGAACACAGTACATAAAAATCGAATGACACGATCATTGGCATAACATGTCAGCAGTATAAGTCATGAGGTACGAGAAAACAAAATACGTCGCATCATAAGAGAAGTAACAGAAACAACGAAACGACAAATGAATATGAATACCGGTCGCAAGGTTTACCAGAAGCTTGGAGGTCGATTCAACATCGAAAAAATCGCAGAAAATAATAAAAGACAACACCGATAAAAATATTGGAAGTTGCTAATATAAAAAAGGAAACTGATACGAAAGAGTTCAGTACTTCTAATCTTATTACACGGAGCACAGCAAAGTTACTAAAGACTTGATAATGACAGGTGTGATTCTGCCGAAATGTCGTCGATACCAGAGAGGAGAATTAACGTGGGACCAAACCCGGAGGAAAACCAATATGGAATATATATATATATATATATATATATATATATATATATATATATATATATACATATATATGTAAAGGAGTATATTTTTTAATTCAATATTACTATTTTGATTTTAGGACAATTTATTTTCTTTTTACAAGAATAATAACAGTGTAAATGGTGAATTACTAAAATTACGCACACACAGTAAAAGATTGCCTCGAGTGGGACTCGAACCCACGACCACTATCTAGAGTAGGGCTCTTAACCATTTGTGTTATCGAAGTAGCTAGTTCCACTCGATCCAATCCTAAATTAGATGTACCCTACTAGTTTTGGCAATTGTTTACTGTGTGTACGTTGGTTTTTAATAATTCACAATTTATACTGCTATGACTTTGTAATTATTAACACTTAGCCGAATTTAGTTTGTAAGCTTCTTTAAAGAATAATAATCCAAAATATCCTCAATAAGACGACAGGATTAGATCAGGAACTGATGTATAGGACCAAACTTATAAAATCTTTTCTTTAACGGTGCATTTAAGCTTGTTGCAAATGAAACCGAATTTCTTGGTTTCGTGAAGTATAAATCAAGACAATATTTCTTTAAAAACATTCTTACGCTATTGATTCATTTTTCCAACATGGTTACTGCCACAGACATTATAACAGTTTTATTTGAATTAAAAGTTGATCTAATAGGATTTCTATCTTAAAATGTACGTCAGCGTACACTCTTGTATTTTGGGTATTTTTAGGTAGCCTCAAATAAAACAGTTTTTCATGTGAAAACCATATTTTTCTAATATCTTTACGAGAACGAACCTTTAGCAATAAATTACATCTTTCCCATCGTTTGTGCCTTAATATTAATCAGTAAGTCATGACTACTCAGATTGTCAAGGAACTTATTTGACGTTTATAAGTTGAATTAGCAGATTGGTTAGTCCATAATGCCAGTTTTAAGCAAAGAAGACAGAATCTTAATTAAATATTACGGGAAGAATTTAATTATGGTGCAAGAAAAATTGTGGACGAATTGCCTCAGAAAGATCGGCATATTGGAACAGTAGAAAATTTTTGAATATCAAATGGTCTATTGAACATAAAAGGAAGGAAGCGAAGCTCCAGAACTGAAGAATATATTAATATGGCAAAGGTTATTATCAGAAACTTGCAACCTGGTCAAGTTGTTAGAACCAGGGAAATCGCAATAATAACTAGGATTTCGCGTACGTCTGATCAAAGAATCATTAAAGAAGATGGCCATCTTAAAATATTTAAAGAATTCCAAAACTTACTGCCAACGTAAGAGAAAAACGATTGGAAAAATTTAATTGATTGCTAAGAAGGTTTCGTTCTCGTGAAGATTTTAGAAAAATATGGGTTTCAGATTAAATAATGTTTTATTTTAAGCCACCTAAAAATACTCAAAATAATAGGGTTTACGCTAACATACAATTTAAGGGAGAAATCCCATTACAGCATCTTTAATTGAAAAAAGTCATTTCTCAGCAGGTACGATGTGTCTGTGGAAGTATCCATGTTGGGAGAATGAAGTCTAATATACGCTGATGCCGGAGTAAAACTTAATTCACAACCACACCAACAAGAAATTGTGTAACACCTATGACCTGAAATTGAAAGTTTATGACAATTACAGTTTTTAATAAGATGGTGCTCCGCAGTACAAGGATTTACTCGAATGAAAAATTCCCGGATTATAATGAGCCAGAAATGTGGTCACCTAACAGCTCAGAATTAAATCCTGTTCATCATTCAATTTGGGAAATTTTCGAAAAAATGTGTATGATGGACAACAATTTGAAACCATCGAGCAGCTCAAAGAAATATTGCAGTTTGTTTGGAATAATTTTGAATAGGGTACAATGTACATTGATAGCGTAGACGTATACAAGAAGTAGTAAACAATCATAATATTTTGCTCCAAATTATAAATTATTTAGCTGTTCTTAGTTGTCTTATTTGTTAAAATGTATTATTTCCCTATTTCAATTAAAAATAATATTTCGCAAATACGAGAAATTTTAGATTTTGCTAAGGTATTCTGGATAGTACATCTATCAAAAGGGCATATCAGTTCAAATTTTACTAAAACAGGTTCCATTTGCAACAACTTAAATTCACCGTTAGAGAAAAAAATTTATAGGTCCGGTCCTGTAAATCAATTCCTTATCTAATTTTACCGTTTATTGAGGATATGTGCGTTTATTTATTCCTGTAAAAAGAAAATAAATCGCCCCAAAAACAAAAGTAATTTTGAATTAAAAAATGTACTCCTTTGTTTCAGGCCACAGAGTATATCTATTTATTTATATTAGATATATTGGTTTTATTGGCAATAAAACATTCTTATTTTTTTGTGAGTGGATTTCAAATTCGTTTGAATTTACCTACAGGGCTTTTATATACATATTTGGTAGAGCCTGTATACTTAAACTTTAGATTTTAGAACATGTTGAGACAAAGTAATATTTATAAGTTTTATTCTTACATCGGGTTTGTGTTGAATTATTCGGTTTTTTTGAGTTTGTATAGAAGTTCCGGTGTTTCACAGGGAATTTTGTGTATAAAAGCGGGTTAGATTGAATTATAAAATAATTTATAAGTTATACATTTTTTTTTATTTTTGAATAGAATTTGAAAGTAAATTATTTTATCTTTATTGTTAATATACGTTACTGGATGATTGTTATAAAAAGAATAAAATGTTTTTTTTTAATTATTTTGAATATTAATAATTTTGGATAATTATTTTTAGTAAATGCTGAAGTTACTTTATTAATGCTCTTGCATCTAAGTTTTGGGTCTGAAATGCTTAATCATGTATAGATAGTATTTACAATAATGTTACATTTCACTTTGAAATTATTAATTTCAAAAAGAAACACAAATCTGGCGTTTTTAGATGTTTAATCATCCACTATTACATATCACAAATACGTTAATTAATCGTATTACTATAAATAATTTTTCATTATTAGTCCACAAGAATAAAAATATGAGTGAGTGACATCATTCCGGAGAATCAAGCCAACGGTCTGTAAAAGAAAAATATAAAATACAATCAAATGTCAGATCCTGTATTTGAGCACAAAGCATGTAGGTTTCCTATAGGACAAAATACAAGATATCCCTAGAAGGGATGAAAAGCATTCGAGCGGTCAGCAAACATTTTATACGATTCGCTCGTAGGAAACCTTTCAACTAATTAATTATTTTTTGAAAGAATTCCTTTGAAATACAAGACTGATACAACTGTAAGATTGAAAGAAAATGAAACATACATGTTAACATTGTAAAAATATCTTTATTAATTAGAATTAATATGATAATTAAGCTAAATATTTAGAACTCATTTTTCAGCTTATTTTGAGTATTTAAATGACTATAAGATTTGGGATAACTTTTTTAATTTAGATAAGGTATGTTGTTGAAAAAGTTTATTAGACGTCGTATATAAACTTTTGTATAGGCGTTAAGTTTTGTAGTTTGAAGTTTCTAATTAAGTCTAATTAAGTTTTTACAGGGTGGAAACATTTACTTTGTTAAGTTTTTCTTTAATCTTGGCTATGTACACTTCAACAACATTAATTTAAGAACGTTATAAATTCAAGACTCAGAAAGTCCACAAAGTAATCATCTTTTTCATACAAAATTGTGTGCATTACTAATAATATTGACAAATCTCCATATTTCTGTTGTAGAAGCTTTTATATTATAAATAGTAATGTGTTTATGTCCATTCAATTTAATTAACCTTAACTACGTTCCCTTTTTTTACACAATTGAACTTCATAACCAGAACTAAAATAAAAATATTTCTGTGGCTAAGAAGAATAGTTTTTTTAAATCATAATTATTTAAAAGATTGTTAAAGTGTCTAGGATGTTCAGCAGAAATACAGAAGCAGCGAAAGGAGTGCTAGCTAAATTATTTTTACCTTCTATTTAAAATAATTCTTTTCTAACAGCATTGTGTTTGCGTGCCTGTATCTACGTGTCTATGTGTCTGAGTGTCTGTATCTGTGCTAGTAATTGTGCCTGCACCTGCGTCTGGATCTAAGCCTGCGCTTGCGTTTTGCGTCTGTGCCTGTGTTCATGTCCGTGTGTGCGGGTGGGCGGCCTCTGAGTGGGTGTACGCGTGTGTGTGTGAATGAGCGTGTGTGCTATGTACGAGCCCCTGCGAGCACAAGTATGTGAATATGTGCACGTAACAGCTATGTAAAGTAATAATTATAACCTTGTTATATTACCAACGGTGACGGCGACGGCAACGGAGACGAACACGTCGTTGGAAAGGAGTGCCAAGACGCAGGCGCAAGCGCACACTCAGGCACAGATAGAGACATAGGTACAAGCGCAGTCGCAGACACAGCCACAAACATTGACACACACCGAGGCACAGACAGAAACAGACACGGCACGGGTATGGACACGGACACAGATACACACAGACACAGATACACACAGACGCAGAAGCAGACGCAGACGCAGACACAGACGCAGACAGAGACGCAGACGCAGATGCAGACGCAGACGCAGTCGCGGACGCGGACGCGGACGCGGACGCGGACGCGGACGCAGACGCAGACGCAGACGCAGACGCAGACGCAGACGCAGACGCAGACGCAGACGCAGACGCAGACGCAGACGCAGACGCAGACGCGGACGCGGGCGCGGACGCGGATCCGGACGCGGATGAGGACGCGGACCCGGACGTGGACGCGCACGCGATGCGGACCCGGACGCAGACGAAGACGCGGACGCAGACGCAGACGCAGACGCAGACGCAGACGCAGACGCAGACGCAGACGCAGACGCAGACGCAGACGCAGACGCAGACGCAGACGCAGACGCAGACGCAGACGCAGACGCAGACGCAGACGCAGCAGACGCAGACGCAGACGCAGACGCAGACGCAGACGCAGACGCAGACGCAGACGCAGACGCAGACGCAGACGCAGACGGAGACGGAGACGCAGACGCAGACGCAGACGCAGACGCAGACGCAGACGCAGACGCAGACGCAGACGCAGACGCAGACGCAGACGCAGACGCAGACGCAGACGCAGACGCAGACGCAGACGCAGACGCAGACGCAGGCGCAGACGCATACGCAGACGCATACACAGACACAAACAGATACATACAGACACAGAATTTGCTAATGTCGCAAACACTTGAACAGTTGAACACTGTTTACTTAGGTTAAATCATGCGACCGTGCAGGCTATCTAACTGGCCCCCCCTCTTTAAATCCAACGATTTTCATAAGTGTTATCTAACAAAGCTCTGAACAGTCTTGTTTGAAACTTGTCATTTTCGACCCAAATTTTTTACACCCTGTATAAAATAAGAATAAACTATTTAATGTCAAAGTATTGTTACACTTCTTGAATTAAAGTTTACACTGTGTAGCTCGGACAAAATAGATCTAAGACCGTGATTTTAATAATTCTTTGTCCAGCGTGTAAAAGGATTTTTTATTGTTTTTAATTTATTGCTCGTAAACTACTAAAGCAAATTAAATATAATATTGGAAAACAAGAGAAAACACAAAAAGGTACCAAAACATGCAAAAATACAGGGTGTATCATTAAAAAATCCAATTTAAGTCATCATACTTTTTGGGACCACCCTGTATACGCGAAAATATTTTCTCGAAATACACTCATATGTACAGTGTAGGCCTGCGTTCGAACGAAATTCCTAACTGGATTGGTATAGGGGCTATGGATTCCGGACGCACTATTGCAGGACACTGTGGATATATCTTACCCTTGATCTTCACGTTCCCTGGAACACACCAACATCCGGGGTCAATGAACTTTGATCCTATTTTTAAATTTCCAAGGAAATCTAAGAGGAGACCAGTTATTAGAAACACCAAGCTTCATTAACCTTTTTCTAGGCCAAACTGAGGGGAATGAGTCATTAACCTTTTTCTAGGTCAAAAAGAGGTGTGATGGGCGTGCCAATTTTTGGAAATCTAAAAATAAACAGAAAGTGATGGTGGAAATCAATAATCCACCAGATGCTGAGTTAAGCAATATATTGCTGCCTAGGAAATAAGAAATCTTGTAGTAACTGCACGTGCAGTATTGTGCGGCTAAATTGGACTATCCTCGACTGTGGTGGTGGGGGGAGGTCACATCTTACCTCTCTATATAAAGTGAAATTTTGTAATCGCACATAATTCATTGTGACATCAACTACATTTTTTCTAAAAATGTGTGTGCAATGATGCCATATCTGTTTATTATTATTGAATACACTGCACGTTGTGTGTTTAATACTGTCTACGTGTTTATTATGTACTAGTAATAAGTTAGATGTTAAGAATGAAAATATGCTTAAGACAGAGAGTAATTTAACACTTATGAAGTGCTAAATCTAAACAATCAAGGAACGCTTTGAAAAGAAGTGGGAGTAAGTCACAATATTATATCGTGGTAACCTATTGATTCTTGTTTTAATTGTAGAATACATACAAGTACTATTGAGAACGTACATATTAAAGATCACGGTTTTTAAATTAAGCTGATAAAATTTTTGGTGATAAAATTTATTTAATTCCATCCATAAATCTGTTTAATAATTTCTATCGATGACGAAACATATCACTTTACATGGATTAAAAATATGTCGGATTTATTTACAAAACAGCCATCAAAGTATGCTCTTAACATATCTCTTTGTAACCGGTGTGTAAATCATTTTTCCTCAAATATTATTTTGAAAAACATTACGAGTTTAAACATGTGGAATACGAAGAAAAAGTTACATTTGTACTATGCGGACCTCGAAAGCATTTTACAGAAATTTGAACAAAACACATGTGTATATGTGATAAACATGTTCCTTTTAGCATTGCATATTACCTTAAATGCTTTTATGATGACTCGTTATCAGAATTTCATTTGTATAGGGGAGAGAGTTGCATGCAATGGTTTATCGGAGCACCACAAAACATTGGAAACTGATCAAATGGTATTTTAATACCATCGTGCCAAAGAACGAATTGGCTTGTCACCAAATTAATAATTTTGAATGCACTATTGTCGGTCGCATTTGCAAATGGGCTTTTCAACCTATAGATGTTAAGGTTAGGGATCATAACCATTTCTCGGGGAAGTTTCGGGGTGCGGTTCCCCTAAATTGCAACTTAAATTTTAAAGACACGCATACTGTCCCTGTCGTGTTCCATAACTTGAGTGGTTACCATTCAACAAGAATCCTTTACCGAGACACTAGATGATACCAACATAAAATTTAGATTGATAGATTCCTTTAGGTTTATAAGTAGTGGTATTGATAAGCTAGTCTCTTACATAGATAATGATCAAAAGGTAATTAGGAGATATGAGTGCAGTAGTGATGCTATATTTAATATATTAGTGTGCATGGATATCTTCCCATACGAATACATTGATTCATGAGGCAGACTAGATGAAACCATTCTACTACCAAAGTAAACATTTTAGTCACCTTAAGGTGACTGGAACACCTTTGCTGTACAAATATTAGGACAATATTTCAGATTTACAGTTAAAAGCGGACGTATTATTGTTAGCTGATACCAGTGTAATAATTACACAAGTTAAATTAGAGCTGCTGATTCATCGATAAGGTCATGTTCTTTCAAAGTCTCATCAAAACTGGGGTAGCACAGTGCTCCAACCGCCCTGCAAAGGCTAATAATAAGTATCTGGGTGATAACTATAATCCCTCTCGCCCTACGACTTACTTAATGTACTTTGATATTAATAACCTTTATGGAAAATCAATACAGTAATTCTTGCCATATGGAGAGTTTGCCTTTGAACATAACCCCAACGTGGGGTCCATACTAAATACTCCAGACGATACAGACGTCGGTTACGTTATAGACTGTGACTTGGACTATGCACTGAAATTTCACGAACTCCATAGCGACTTACCCCTTTTGCACCAGAATATATGGTAGTTACATTGTTCACAATAGGAACCTAAAGATGTATTTGGCGCTTGGTTTAAAATTGACAAAATTAAATAGTTTTGGGCTTTAAACGGGCCCACTGGTTACAAAAATATATAGAAATCAATACTACATTACGCAAGCAAGCCAAAAATGAATTTGATAAAAATTTCTATAAATAGCGATCTCCCTAAACTAATGGAAAGCGTGCGTAATATGAAGATATCCGTTTGGTGACCAATTGGGAGGAACTAACCTAGAAGAAAAGGGTGTGGTTGTTGTAACATTGCAAAATCTGACAACACCGCATGATCTTGAGGCATGGGAACATTGCAAAGTGGTCCAGAAGTGAGGGTAGCTACATTACAATTCGGTTTAACAAATATATGAATATTATATTTTTTTAGCTGCATAAGTTCGAATATTGTAAGAGAATATCTTTTGTTTAATTCAATAAACCTTTGTAGTTAAGAAAACCAGAAATATAAATGGGTTCTAATCTAAATCCAATAAATCTATGAAAATAATTTGTTTTTTTTTCATTTACTGGTTTTTTAATTAAATACAGAAACTGGTTCGATAGATTCTGGTAAGGGGTAAACTTTTTTTTTTAATACAATAAGCATTTGTATTCAACAAACTAATATGAAGTGTGTAAAGTAAATATACAATTTTGAATTATGCAAAGGTTTGCTTAGTAAACTTCTTTGGTATATCTTCGTACATAACAAGAATACACGTGAGATTTTCTAGCTTAGAGCTCTTTAACAATCACGAGCCATATATGACGCAAACCAAAAAAACGTTTTCTTTTCAACGCCAAGTTGATCAATTCCATAACTGCATGCCAACTGCATATCTGGCACAAACGTAATTAAGGGCATGCAACAAGAATAGCCTCACTTTATTAGATCTTGCGGGCTGTGGAAACGCTACAAGTCCGAACCAGTTGGTTGGCTGCGTACGTAGTGAATGCGTCAATTTAACCTGTATTTATTTGCGAAAATAACGGAATCCTCTTACGGGAAAAATTACCACTTGACATCTTATTGAATAATAAAGATTTTCAGGTAGGACATGGACTACTATACCAAATAAAAAAGCGCCAAAAGTCAATAAAATAGTGTGTGCCTTATATGGCACAACATGAAATCTTGAAATTGGAATTATTATTTTACATATTCTATCAAAAATTCGAGAATGATTCCTTTTGGTTCCTCGAGAAGAGCATACAGCTGTTAGTGAGCAAAGTATTCCAACAAAAGCAAAGCTTAGTGCAACATATGGATTTAGCTACGATTTTGAGCTATTCGCAGGAGCTCAGAGTAACCGAGCAACGTTATGCCGCAACCGAATATGAGAGTAAGTAGTAACGTAGTGCGGAGGTTATCAGACACTATACCAAAAAATCAAAATTACAACATATTCTTTGATAATTGGTTCAGCAGTGTTCCTCTAACCATATACTTAACAAAACAAGGTATCCTGTCATTAGGCACTGTAAGAATAAATTGAGTTATAAGATGTAACATTCTAAAAGAGGCAGATATGAAAACAGAGGGAAGAGGATCCTTAGTAGGAAAACTTACAACTTACAGAAATATCAGTTGTATCTTGGTATCATAATAAAGTCGTGACGACCATGTCTACATATGCTGGAAGTGAACCAGTTGGTGAGAAGACAACACCCACAAGATGATTGCTTGCCCCCACAGTGTTTTTGTGTATAATAGCTGTAAGGGAGGGATTGATATTTTAGATTCCATGTTGGGTTTTTATCGCATAAAGATCAGATCCAAGAAGTGGTATTTGCAATTCTTTTTCCACTTCTGAGACATGTGCTCGGTAAATAGTTGGTTGCTGTTTAGTAAGCAGGAAAATGTTCTTTTCGCCTCCTGGATTTCAAAGTCTGACGCACTATCCTTTGCCGGAAAACCTTTGAGAAAGACTGCAGGAAGACTATCGAATGATGTACAACAGGCATATGAAAGAAAACAGAAAAGAAATTCCCCGAACAGGATGTTCAGCGGGATGATGTTAGATCACTTACCCGAATGATGCGAAAATAACAAGTCAAGATGCAAGTTCTCGGTTATACGGCAAAATCTTTTCTGTAATCGTTACTTTTAATACATAAACAAAAAAGAGGTACATAACTAAATATATAAACTTTTTTGTTTATGTATTTAGTTTGACATTTGACATCAAATTTTGCAAAATTGGATGTTTTTCTAATTTTATGTAAACGATTACAAAAAAATTTGTTCTCAACACGTGCGCTGTCACATTTTTGGCGCTGGGCCTTATATTTTAGCCCTCTACTACGCCTCGGGTAAAAAATAACGGCCTCGCACCAAGAAATGTGTAAACAGCGCACTAGTTACGAAAATAACTGTTACATTCTGCTATAAATGTAAAATTCCGCTATGTTTCAACAAGTACCGGAGTTGCTTTTTAAGATTTCATACGGAGTAATTTTATTTTGCAAGTTCATAATGTTCCATATATGACACAAACCTGTCAAAGTTCCATAAATATTTTTTTAATTATTTTTCATAGCAAAAAATAAAGTCTTCTGATTATCGTAAATATTTTTAATCAAAAATAAAGATTCATGTAGTAAAGGGTTAGTATACACCCCTCTCTCCTTTCAATGGAGAATTACCTGTCATTTGTACTTAATGTAACCCGTTATTAGCAGGTTAACTGCCATGTGCATCAATATGATGTACAGAGTCATCTCCATACATTTAGTCCATAAAATCCCACGGCCTGTTTTATGTTAAATCGTTTAACGTTTGCCTCGTTTATACCATGATGTTCCGACGCCTTCTACAGCAAGTGAGAGCGCAGCTGATGACAGCGATGTAGACCCTAATTTTGATGATGCGCTATCGAGCAATAGAGATAGTGAAGATTCCGTAAACCCTATAGTTGCACCTAGAATCGCAAATAAAGCAGCAAGGTAGTTATATAAGAAATTGGTAAATAATAAAAAATGAATTAAAAAAAAAAGATACATATTGTGTACATAAGTACACAATTATTGTTTTAGGTACTTCCTTTTGGAAGACACCCGACGCCTCAAAAATAAAAAATATTATCCACAATAAGGACAATGAAGAAGTAGGAATTAATCCGGATTTTATTGAGGATCTGCACGATGGAGATCCATGTGATTTTTTTCGTTACTCTTTGACGACAATGTTGTCTCATTGATCGTTCAAGAAACGAATCGTTGCGCTCATCAACGAAAACAAGCTCCCAGAGTTAAAAGGAATTCTCGAGTGCAGAACTGGATTCCCACCAATAGTGAAGAAATTCGTGCATTTTTTGGTATTGTGTTATGGATGGGCCTTTATCAAATGCCTTCAATTTCCCATTACTGGAAGAAACACAGCGATTTATTTAGCAGTAAGGTAAACAATTACAGATCACCAAAATGATTAGAGCTTATTCTTAGTATGTTACATTTCTCGAATAATACTCAAGCACCTCAAGGTAACAGAGTTTACAAAGTCCAAAATTTGATTGATATAATGATAGAAAACTTCAATATGGCTCTTTGTCCAACACAATGTTTATATATTGATGAATCTATGATATCCTTTTTGGGAAGGCTATCTTTCCCTCAATATATTCAAAATGAAAGACATTGTTACGGAATGAAGATATATATACTTTGATCTGAATCATATTACACATTGCAATTTAAAATATACTGCGGAAAAGATGCAGTAGATGATATGTCAGTGTCTGAGAAAGTGGTTATGGAACTAGTGCGCCCTTATTCAAATCTTAGACGTACCCTATACACTGACAACTGGTATACAGCGGTACCACTTGCCGAAAAACTGCTTCAAAACTCTATTCATTTGGTTGGGACATTGCGAGCTAACAGAAGGCCATTACCATCTGAAGTTGTGAAAAACAAGAAGTTGTTGCTCTTCAGAATGATAACGGCATTACAGTTCTAAAATGGAAGGACAAAAGAGATGTTCTGTTATTGTCTACCAAGCATGTTGATCAAGTTTATGACGTTCAAACTCGAAGTGGCGTTAAATCTAAACCATGTGCTATTATTGAATATAATAATGGAAAATCTGCCATTGATTTATCCGATCAGATGGCATCTTACCACCGACCTTGCGAAAGCCTGTTAAGTGGTATCGAAAAATAGCATTCGACATTATTTTGAATACAGCTGTAGTGAATGCCTTGCATTTACATAATTCCATGTCAACGGTGAAAAAACTTAAAATTAGAGTTCAACGAAGAGTTAGTAAAAACTTTATAACGAAAAAGAAGCCTTCTCAAAATGAAAATCGTCATATTTTACAAAAAAATTAACAAAAGAGGAAGATGTCAAAATTGCTTCAAGGAATCTGTAAGGCGTAACGGTAGGAAAGAAGCACAAAGAATTGCTAAAAAAGTTTGGACCCGCTGCCAGATGTGTTGTAAATTTCTTTGTAATGATTGCTTCTTTAAACCACATTAATTAGCTATAAACTTTTTTATATTATATTGAAGTTAGTAATACATAAAATGTTGTCTTTTGTAACCCATATTCAGTAAAACCTGTCCAAAAAAATTGTAGACTAAATTTCAAATGTTGGTCTAGGAGGCCCAATAATTAAGTTTCCCATATAAAATCTGAAGAGCGTGCATCCGTACAGTCCCACAGTACATTTCATCTCGTGCTGTGCACCAAATAGGTTCGCAATTTACAAATGGTTCACAAAACATACGATGGCAAAAACACTAAAATCAGCCTGGTCAACCTGTTAGGGTTGTACTTAATTCTTAAAATACTATATGTGTTTTGATTGCAGACTGTCCTATTTTGGTTGAAATTGTAGGGTAGCTTGTTTGCGAGCAAAGATAGAAAGATGCTGTTTTCGCGACCCTACTCTACTTTTTCGTGAAACGAAAAATGCCACAAGCAGAATTGTCATAGTCCTATTAGTATTTGAGATACGGGGCGAAATTCAAAATTTGTACATTTTAAGCACCCCTCGTAACTGTTTTGCCTCATAATTTATCCAAATGTTGAAAGGTGGTTTCTATACAGAATTTTCTGTGGAATTTAGGGGCGTGCATAGTTTTCCCCACAAAAAATCAGTTTCCTCTCAATAAACCAAAGCTTATAAATAAATAAATTACAAGGCAAAGCAGTTACGAGTGGTGCTTAAAATGTGTAAATTTTGAATTTCGCCCTGTATCTCAAATACTAATAGGACTATAACAATTCTGTTTGTGGCATCTTTCGTATCACGAAAAAGTAGAATAGGGTCGCGATAACCGCAACTTCCTATCTTTGCTCGCAAGCGAGATACAATTTCAACCAAAATGGGACGCAGTGTACAGAAGTAATAATTAAAATTTTTTGTTTATTTTTTACTTACTCGCTTTTTATTAAATAACTAAAATTATCGAAGGTGCGAAAGTTTTTCGAGTCGGCTGACTCAGTTTTAATTCTTAGGTGTAATACGAAATCAACTTTTAATGCTCCATGAAATGGTATAATTACTTACAGCTAGCTAAAAGAAAAGTCAAGTATGGTACTATAAACTCGTAATTTAAGAGTTTACCTTAAAATACCTTTTAGTTAGAGCTCTACAAAATATGAACCAATTACAATCCGCTCTTATGTAATATTCTTTTATTATATGAGTGGTTATAATAATAATACGCTACTTCAGTGGTTCTTTTCTGCAATATTATCTTGAGGTTATTGTGATTATGTTTTTTTACATTCTGGCCGAACGGTTTATATTGCTGAAAAAAGGAAAAAAGAAAATTAACGTGAATCCTTTTGTAGCTATTCTCCCTTATTAGTGTAAGAGGGTTGCTTAAATCGTACATGACTTTTAGCCTACAGTGCTATTACTGTAAGATACATCTGTATTATAAGTACATATGCTGCATAAGCAATGGACCAGTAAAATTTAATACGCTTCAATGTTTTATTGATATTTTATGTCCACTATAAATTAATTTTTCATCTTTAGGTGGCCAATGAATTGTTATTTAGTTTCGTGACATCTACTATTATAAAATGATAAATTCAATATCATATTAAAAATAGTAAATAACTTTCAATAACAATATCAACAAATCAATATTCATCGTTAAAATGCGGATTGTTAAAAGATTTATAATACCTCATAAATGTAAACCATAAATTGAAAACATAAATTTTTATTATTGAAACTTTGTAAAACGAAGTTTTTAATCAATTTGAGCTTTAGAGGGCCATTAAAAAGTTTAGAATTAAATTTGTTCGGAACGTTTCGAACATTTTTAGTTGAGATAATTCCCCTACGTTCAATTACGTGTAAATAGGTTAACCTTCTAGATAAGAAAGTCTTTGATTGCACAATCTATCACTAGTTTCACCTTGATAAGGGGATCGAGATGTTTAAATCGTATGTAAGACGTTAGTAGAGATTTTTTTGCTTTTATATTAGAGAATTAAGGACCTCGAAACGCCCTAACAGAAAACTAACTTGACGGCAAGCGGGTAGTCAAGAGTTTTTAGACTTTCTTTTTGTAAAAGAAAATGCAATTAGAAGGGGAGTTATGATTGTGATTAAATTGATTAAAACTGTAATGTGTGTATTACATGTAATACGAATCCTTTATGTTCTTTTAATAAATATACCGTTGTTAACGTATTAAAGAATATCATATAGGTAAACAAAATGTTACATGTTCGTGTAAAATGAAACATCTTTTACCAATAAAGCTTTAGAATGATTTATTACCAGTAACGATTGATGAAGCTGCAAGTCAAGAGTTGCGCCTTCAATAATACGTTTTACTACCAATAATGTAGATACCGACAAGGAAACTTCTCAACAAATGATCCTGTTTGTATTAAACGGATATATCAAACTGACACCAATGCTCAACTCTCAGCAGATATCAAATAAGCAGAAAAGTGATCACAACAGCGACAAAAATCTTTTGTGCACAATAAGTGCTTAGGTTTTTTTAATCGCTTAGGGATGATTTTTATACGTTAATAATATATAACAAGCATGATATCCAACTAATTTCACACGGCAATACCATTAATATCATTTCACAACGATATGACGTTTGATCTTAGTGAAATTTGTAATGGAATGACTTCAACTTAATTTATAATCATTTATAATCCATTGTTTCTAAAATAATGCAGTACAATTTGAAAATGTAAACTTTCACCATTATTTCGCATAATTCAAATGCTTGGCTGTTGTGTACATTTTTATATTTATGTTTCACCATAAATTAAATTGACCTTTAGTTTTATACATCGGAGTTAATCGAAAATGTCTAATAGCTGTTGAATTGTTACTTCCATTACATGACAAGATTAAATGCAGCAGAGAAAGATTTAGCATTAAAGATGTTCAGCTTTCGATTTTTATGGAAAGAACTTTGCGTAATAGAGAATTGAATTAGTTTTTCTTAAATTCTACTTCTGGTACATCTGCTAATCGAATATAACTCTTTGTAAAACGGAGTCGGGTGGATAGTGATAACGTGGGGACAAAATACGTGCACTGGATATTAAAGAAGACTAATAGATTTTAGCAATTGCTTTTTACGCGGGATGCAATTTCAATGGCATCGACGAATGTATTCCGCCAGGAAACCTCTATTATACATCCATTTGCCACCAGTGTTACTTCAATCTTTATTCTCGGTTAACTCGAATAAATGTAGAATTACGCTGTCAACTTGGTAAGAATTTAAAGCTGAGAAAATTAGTTTCACGTTTTACTGAATTATGCGTATCTTGAAGTTCGTGCAATACACCTTTACTATTTTAATACTCTATTATTTATTTGACATTCTGCATTTAGGTTTATAAACACATTCTATTAAGTTTATTTTTGGTCGATTTTCTTGCTCGGTGTAGAATATCAAACGATAATGGAAATTCTTACTAACGTTTCAAACTGTTTAATGCGAAATTTAATAAGCACGTTTCATCTTATGGCTGCCAGTATGTGTGACTAATAATTAGTATTTAGGTTGAGGTTGTGGTCTACGTGAAATGAAATTTACAAAGCAGTTATGGACAATATGGTAAGGTTAGTATTATTTACCACGGTAGTTTAGTATATCCTAACAAATTCAAAGGTGACTGGTACCACAAGCGTGATAAAAAAATTGTAAAATAGCGAGATATATATATATATATATATATATATATATATATATATATATATATATATAATTGCACTGAAGTTGATTTGATAAATATAATTGTAATTAAATTTAATAAATATCTACTTGGGTATAGGGTTTAATTTGAATTTCGTAGGCAAACAAAATATTTAAACTTCTTCATTATTGTTAAATTGAAATGTTAACGTGAAATCTTAAAAATGTACTTCACACAAGGAACTATTCCTGTGCATAATTTAATAGTTCTTTACAATTATTTGTTTTTACGTGTACCAGACTTCTATGGAATTTGCAACAAGTACGCATGCGTTGCGTCCTTTCTAAATTATATATGTGCCGCTTGTCAAAATTCCAAACAACGATCTTTTCTTAGTAAGTACAATTTTCTTTAATTAAAATTAGAATTATTATATATATGATCACAATTGTTCATTACCTTTCCAGATATTAATACACGTCGTCGCACAACAATTGTACAGAAATTAAAAAAAAATACATACATATAGGACATCAAAAGAATAATCATTTGGTTATGATAATAAAATAAACTCACATGTATTTTCGCAATTTCCATTACATGGTCACCCTAAGCTTGTTCCATGTTAACCTTGGATGTAAACTTCATTCCATTTAACGATGATACTGCCTTCCTGTAGAAAATGGTACTGCTTAATTTCCATAAATTCATCCAGCTTCACTAACTTGTGGTAAATCTTCTTTGCGGCAAATACGTTGCACTTGAGTAATATGCTCATTTTCTTTTATAGTTGCACTTTTATTTTATTTGGATATTTAAATATTTATTTCAATATTTAACAACTTTTCGGATTTATCTTATAACTTATTCTTGCATAAACTTTTATAATTGCTAACACTTTCATTTTAGATACCAATTTAAAGTTAAAATTATTTTACAACCTCAATTACTGCACATCACCCGATGTTCAACAAAATTTCGAAATGAAATAAAACGATAGTGTCGAAAATTATAACCGGTAACCTTAGTTTTTAAAATTTTGTTATATGTTATATCGATTGTTTCTGAAATCTCAGACTCTAGGTTGCTCGCGGTTCACTTCCGATAATGTTTTTATATTACATACAAAAGATCCTGGCATTCGACTGGTCTAAACAAAAAAATTAAATTAACTAAAACATAAATTATGCCATAACTTTTCCAATACAATTCAGATTTGCTTTTTAAATACATTTATGAACTCAGGACAAAATTCTGCATAAGTAGACACCTCAAATGCTATAATTCGCTTCATGAATTTACATTTTGAAAATTTTAGACCTAAATTTACTAATCTCTAATAAATATTGCATATTATAACTAAACTGATGACATACTCAGCTTCTACATAAAAAACTGTATAAGAATGCACTTATATATATATATATATATATATATATATATATATATATATATATATATATATATAATATATATATATATATATATATATATATATATATATATATATATATATATATATATACAGGATCCGGCAACAAGAGCGCCTTCTTCTATATCTTCCGTTTTATATAAGCTAGATTCATAAAATTTGGAACGCAGTTATAGTTTAGTTGTAAGCATATTTTACAATTATTCACGCGAATACAGGTTGTTTATTTAAAGAGGACCAAATTATTATAAAAAAATTTAAATGAAACGCCCTGTAAATTATTACTTTTTTGAATTGTACACATTGTTTCTAACAAATTCGCAATATATTTCCCTATCCCTAAATATAGCCGTTATTGAGTTATTTCGATTTTTCTAAAAAAAAATTTAAATTACAGTTTGCTTTGAAAATGTACTTCCTTAACTGTTGAAAAATAAAATTTATCTAATTTATGTGAGAATAAGTACACAGAGAGAGCTTCCTTTTAATGTAAAGAAAATGACATAATTGCATACAGGGTGCTTATAATTGACTTGCCAATCAACCATTATTCGAACTAGTAAAAGTTTGCTTTTTCAAATAAAACACCCTGTATATTATTACATTTTTGGTTTCTACATATTAACCCTTATCAGTTCGCCATACAACTCCCTACGCCTAAATATAGCCGTTACCGAATTATTTTCAATTTTTCAAAATGTATAGGATTATTGAGACACTTTTAAATCTGTGGCCTCGTATAGATAAAAAAGAACATCATAAAATAATTGTATTATACATTAAAAAACGCAACAGAAACTAATATATTATGATAGAAGACTAATTACAATTTAAGTACTGGAGGCATTGCATGTTAACAAGAATTTGACAAATATTTACTTCAATTTCAAGTAAAATTCTAAAATCAAGTGTGCTTCTTACAAAAATTAAATGTTTGACGTAAATAAATAAAACTGTAGTTAACCATTTACGAGTGTTATTGTTAGTAATCAAGATTTTTATAAAATGAATTTTACACAAAATGGTTAGTTGATATTCGTGTTGGGTGCTGCAGAAAGAAACTGTTTATTGGCCAGCAGAATTTATACTGAAAGATATGCAGATAGAAGACATCCAAACGCAAGAGGTGGTAATTACTCCAAACATGAACGTGTTAAACCTTCTACAAATGAAGATAGTGAATTAAGGGTTCTTCTCGCCATCGAAGAGGATCATCACAGAAGCCAAAAGGACATAAGTGAAATAGTTGGCATAAGTGTTATGGACAGACGAATCAACATTTCATAAGAATGGATTTGTTAATACACATAATTTGCATTATTATTCCTCAGAAAATCCATATTTATTAAGACAAGTTGATAATCAACGTAAGTGGTGTTTAAGTGTCCGGGATGCCATCGTTGGGGATTAAGTCACGGTCCATTCTTTTTTGATGGACACTTGAGTGGTGAGAAGTACCTTAACTTTTTTCGTAACGATTTACCGCGCTTATTAGAAAATATTACTCTTGATATTAGAGCCACAATGTGGTATCAATATGATGGCGCCCCTTTTATGGGGATATATGAAAAGTATTGTCTGTAGAGAACCACCAACCACTGCCGAAGATATGCGTAATCGCACGGCATAGGCTTTTCATAGCATTACTCCTGAGTTGTTGTGTAGAGTTGAACAATCTTTTAAAGATCGATTTCAGGTCTGCATCCGAGAAAACGGACAACATTTTGAACAATTATTATAAATCATTGTCGCTAATGATTAGCGTTAAATTATTTTTTTTATTTTATTAGTTCTGTATTTTTAGAAATAATTTTAATAATTATAGTGTATTAGTTTCTGTTGCGTTTTTTAATACAATTGTTTTCCACTGTTTTATTTTCTATTTATACGAGGCCATGGATTTAAAAAAAATGTTCCAATAATCTTATACATTTTGAAAAATTCAAAATAATTCGGAAACGGCTATATTTAGGGATAGGGAATTGTATATCGAATTGATAAGGGTTAATATGTAGAAACCAAAAACGGAATAATATACAGGGTGTTCTATTTGAAAAAGTAAACTTTTACTAGTTGGAATAATGTCTGATTGGCAAGTCAATTGTAAACACCCTGTTTGCAATTATGACATTTTCTTTGCATTATAAGAAAGCTCTATCTGTGTACTTGTTCTGATATAAATTAGATAACTTTTGTTTTTCAACGTTTAAGGAGGTACATTTTCAAAGCTATCTCTGTAATTTCAATTTTTTTAATAAAAATCGACATAACTCAAAAACGGCTATATTTAGGGATAGGGAAATATATTGCGAATTTGTTAGGAACAATGTGTAGAATTCAAAAAAGTAATAATATGCAGGGTGTTCTATTTCAATTTTTTTTAGTATAGTTTGGTCATCCTGTATACACGTGAATAATTTTAAAATATGTACACAACTAAACTATTATATATAGCTATTATATATATATATATATATATATATATATATATATATATATATATATATATATATATATATATATATATATATATACGCGTTTCAATACAATATGCATTATTTTAAAAGGAAAGGTAAAATAACATGCAAGTTGTAACGGCAACAAATTATTAAGGTAAACCAGCAAACTTGATGCAAATTTTAATTTTATATTTAAAATATCTATTAAATGTGAGTCTTTTTATTACAAAAATGTAAAAACTTTATGTTGTTTTAGTCATATTATTAAATGTCTGGCATTATTTGATTTGTCTGTCTTTATATTTGTAACATCTAATGTGTCTTTTGTATCTAATATAAAAGTTCCTAAGTGTTTGTCCAATATAAACAGAATTACAGAATGTGCAATCCACTTTGTGTATACCCGACTTCAAAATGTCGTTAGTTGAATCTGTGGGATTAAATAAACAAAAACATTGGTATTAATTTTGAAAGATACTTTGTGCTTCTTGTCCATTTGTAATATGTGAGCTACTTTTTCTGATATTTTTCCATAATATGAAATTGATATTTACTTTCTTTCGGTTCTGTGTGAACTGGGTAAATATTTTTGATAGATAATGTGTACTCTTGATTTCTAACTAATGTGTCAACTACATATCGCTTTTTCTCATGTACACCTTTTAAAATACTGAACACTATACATATATATATATATATATATATATATATATATATATATATATATATATATATATATATATATATATATTTACTATGGCGTACATTTGAGGACGCGTCCTCACCACTTTTTAGGGGAAATTGGCTGGAAATTTTTTTATTCGCTTATTGACTAGCTTGCATTAGGTACTACCTAGTACACTAACACCTGTTCTAATGTGATCAGTATATGGTGTACCTTTGAAGACTTGACATAACGATAATAGAGACGCTCACAAAGTCTACTTATTGCTTCAAGATTTTGCATTCATGTTTAAATACTAAGTGTATTTATATATTTTTATACATTTTTCATTCTTAAAGACTAATTGTTTATCGAGAAACAGCTTAAAAGTCTCTTAAAAATTTTTTTTGAAGGTTTTTATACATACGAAATGCAATAATCTTTGAATTGCGGTACATTGTTGTTAAAATTGTCGTTGTCAAACGTATAGCTCCCATGGGAAATACTTCCGATGATGTTTTGCTTGGGCACGATACTGCCACATATACTTTACAGACATACCTCAATAAAATTAAAGATCCGAATTACTGTGCACTGAGAGGTATCTTTGAGGACTATAGTGCCAAAGATATTGAAGTAACTCATATATAAAAAATTCCACGAAAAACCGATTCACGTCATAAATTTATTTAGCTGGTTACAACGAATTATTTATGCTACTATTTCGTAATTGACATGACTCAAAAGGGGATAGAAACGATCTAGAACGTTTGAACTACTTACATAAGTTAATGACACGCAACTGAACTTAGATAAAATTTCCTATAGTACGTACTGGTTGGAGGATACCTTTTAGGACATCTACTATAATATTAAAGAATATTTAGTAAGTCATAACAATATGTAAACTGTCAAGGTCAAGATTTAAAAACTCTCTCTTTTTGAGAATATTTTCCCTAAATGAAGTTATCTGGCGTTTTTTCGTATGTTTCTGACGCAGCTTCCCTTCAAAACTATGATATACCCAATATAGCCTCTAATGCTGTTATATTTCAGATGTCGTCATGCAGCTGCACTAAGCAAGCGACAGAAGTGCCATGACAAATTCGCGCGGAATGCCAAATATTGATTAGCGGTCTTTTAGGAATAAATTGAACGAAACATGTCGCTTCTGAACTTACACTTAATGTCTATACTGTAACCGAACTCCGTACTAACATGCACCCTCTAATAGAAGTCCTACTTGACAATTTATTTTATTGTTCCAACGGGCAAGTGCACAAAGTTTCTTGTTGTTGCACTTTTAGACTACACCTGCTCGCATTACGTGAATATAGGGAAAGAATCATTTTATTTTTTTTCGGACTAAGTAATTTACAATTTTCTTACCTACTTATACTTCACGGTGATGGTAATGTTGACGGTGATGGTGACCGTGAAGGTGAAGATGACAGTGACCTTGACGTTTACCATAACGATGACGCTGAAAATGAAGATGGAGATGAAGATAAAGATGACGGTTGTATTGATCCTGGTGTTGTATGGTAAGGAAACATGTCAAAGGAAGTTCGAAGGTAATGTGATCTCAGTTAGTGTTGGATATCTGGGGAGTGTGTAGCATAACATAACATAACATTCACGCCATTCCCTACCGGGGTTGGCAAAACAATCCCTACCTCCTTATTTAGAAACCTTTTTCCCCATGCACCTGCAAGAGTCATACATTGTTTCTGACATGCCCTTTTATATTTTAAACTCCTTACCTTTTTTTCTTTTATCTCACATTCTCCTGC
The DNA here is from genome assembly GCA_036346205.1 of Vesta saturnalis. NCBI lineage: Eukaryota > Metazoa > Arthropoda > Insecta > Coleoptera > Lampyridae > Vesta > Vesta saturnalis. The sequence continues at coordinate 186,514 of JARFJB010002014.1, read as the reverse complement.
ATTCAGTTACGTTTTACGTGGCCTACCAGGCCCGGTCTTACCTCCTAACTTCAGCCACATAAATCTGCTTTCCTAACCTGGCGTTGTTCATTCTTTCGATGTGACAAAAACCAATGTAGTGTACTACTTTTATACCTATCTACCATCTTGTTTTCTTCGCAACACTTCACCCATTCTCCACCTTACCTTTCTCGTTTTACCGCATGCGCTTCTCAGGAATTCATGTCCACAGCATTTATTTTACTTTCGAACTTTTTTTGACATATCCATGTCTCGCTTCCATACAGTGCTTGAGGGACAAACACACCATTATGGATTGCTCGTGTCACAGTTACGCTCATGCTTTCGTTTTCATTATCGTCCATATACTGCCAATCATTTTCCTTCCAGCATCGATCCAATCTCGCCATCCATTGTACCATCTGCAGTGAACATTCTACCACTTGTTCCACAATTTCATTATGCAGTGTGAATACTCTACCTCCTTTGTTTTGTTTATGTTTACCATTACGTCCATTCTCTCACAGACAATATAAAACTTCCTAAGAGCAGTTTGTAGATCATCCGCATTCTGGCCTAATAAGACTGTGTCATCTGCATACACCAGTACTCGTTTTTGCGCCACAGAATTTGTATTACATGCTTGCCTAATGCATTTATCCATGTATACATTGAACAACCATGGTGACATCACACAGCCTTGCCGTACTCCTTACTAAAGTATTCACTCACACCTGCTCTGACCATAATACCTGCCGAGATACCGTTATATATTGCCCTTATTCGAGTTACTAGACATGTGCTTACGCCATATTCATTTAATATTTCCCACTTGACCAGGTACACTGACCAAATCTATTCCTCTGCAGTTAACACATATATCCATGTAAACCTTGAACAACCACGGTGACATCACACAGCCTTGTCGCACTCCTTTCTCAATATTAAAGTATTCAGTCGCAAGTCCTCTTACCCTAACACATACCCGGCTATCGTTATATGCTGCCGTTATTACGTTTATTAGACCTATACTTACGCCATATCTGTTTAATATTTCTCACAGCTTCTCCCTATTCACTCGGTTATATGCTTTCTCCCGATCTACAAACGTAAAGTATAGCTCGTTTTTTTACACTTAAACACTCTTCGATCAGGTGATGGAGAGAAACAATGTAATCCACACATCCTTTGCCGGGCATGAACCCACCCTTCACATCTCAAATCTTAGTCTCGGTAGTTTCACGTGCTCTATCAATCAGTACTCCATCAAATACTTTACCAGGTACACTGATCAGACTTACTCCTTTGTCGTTTTTGCAATCCCTCTTGTTCTCCTTACGCTTGTATAGTGGTACAATGATCGCGCTCTTACAATCACTCGGCACTTTTCTACACTTAAGGCATACGTTGAATAATTCACACAATCTTCATGTACTTTACTTAGTACTTTAGCATTTCACCGGTGATTTCATCTACGCCAACTCCTTTACTGTTTAGATTTTCGATTACGAATTAGAGTTAGTTATTTGTTTATTTAATTCATATTTATTTGTTTTTTCTTAATTTATAGTTTAGATTACGGATCCGGTCTAGTTATTTATTTTGATCATTTATCATAAGAATTCATTTTATTAGATAATAAAATGAATTCTTATGATAATGATTACGTTTGGGTTTGTTATAGAAAGGGGTTTATTACAGGAGTGTGAGGGTGGTAAATATGTCACAGGCCGTTAGTTATCCAGTAGACATAAATATGAATAATGTTATTAGGTACACCTGCTAGACAACCATAACGGAAAACCAGTGGTTAATGTTGGTACTGCTTTTTTCCTTTTACAACTAATGTTACAAATAGAAATGAAAAAATCTTAATTAATCATGGCATTAGGACTGTATTTAAACCTACAAGAAAAATAAAGAACATTTAGCGATATCTATAGAAGTTTCAAACACATTATCATCTTCCGAAGTGTATAAGTTATCTTGTTCGCGTGAAAAAGTGTAATGGAACCACAAAACGCAGCTTTGATACAAGGCGTAAAGAACATATAAGATTTTGTGGATTAGGTCAATCCGAGAAATCTGCGGTAGCTAAGCATGCTTTAAATAATTTAGATCATGACATTCAATTTAATAATACGGAAATGTCGTCAAAACGAAGTTATGTTTGTTTACAACGTAAAAGCTGTTGAGATATATAATCATCCTAACAACTTCAAAAGGCAATAATAAAATCTTCGCTTAAATAGGTTTTGGCATATTGTATTTAAAACAAGACGCAACAGCACGTCTGAATTTTAATTTTAGCTTTTGGTATGTCTACCTTCTTTGCTGCGCTGTTTTTCTACACCTTGAAATAAACGCTTTGCCAATTATATGTTAAGCTACCACAGCTGTATGATAATTTAACTTATGTTATTAAAATTAAAGTTCTAAATCATATTAAACGTACTACATTGTGTTTTCACTGTATAATAACATTTACAATTATTAACAAAACTATTTTAGAGTTATTTGACTAGATTTTTAATTGATCTCAAGCTTCTATTTGTGAATACCTTTATCAATTTCAAACTAAGTTTTTCACAAATTTACACTTACATCATAATTTGATTAAATTTTGTTAAGTTCATTCTTTGGTTACGACATTTTTCAATGTTAGCCTTCCACCGTTAGAGGGTGTTCTAATTTGTCATTTTTAAGGCAGTTAACAATATTTAATTTATCAAGAATCTAGTTTTTTTACTAAAATAGTATTCCATAGTTGTCTTTATATGTATATCAAACTGTTATATACCGGGTCCGCCATCGTTCTGGCATCCCTTTTTAGCATGTTTATTATTTGTTGTAAAGAAAAAATATAAAAACGAACTTATTTTTCAAGCTCTATAACCTAAAAATATTTTTAAGTATACAGGGTGTTCTACTTTTGCTGCACGTCGCTCTACTCTTTTATTTTAAACGGAACACCCTGTATATTGTTACATTTTTGAATTTCCTGTTGAAATTGAGGGGCACTTTGTTAAGCATACATGTCACCTATAGTCCACCGTTTCGGTGTTATCTCACGTTTCTTGAACAAAAAATGACGTTTACGGCATATTCAAAAGTTACTGTCTCGCAAATAAAATAGGTAGGGACATGCAGTTTTCACCATTCGATACAGTATGACAAAGTCAATAAAAACTTATGGAAAGAATGATTCTTGAGATACAGATTTTTTGCAGGTAAATTTTTGATTTTCGGAAAAATTGAATCATGGATAACTTGATTTTTTTAAATAGGAAGGTATATCTTTTTTTACTTAGACAGACGCGGATTTTTTTCTCTTTCGATTTTGTTAAACATATATGGGGCTATCTTTAGCCGTTCTTACAGAATTGTTTTTTTTTCTTTTTGCTATATCGCAATAGCCATGTAACAGAAAAACAAGGAAAAGGGTGCAAAATAATAATTTATTTTAATTTTATGTTAATCATATTCTATTTAACAATCTAATGCTAAAAAAATCAAAACGAAGCAATTAAAAGTAGTTTAATTCAATAAGTTTTCCATAATGTCGTTTTGACATTTTTGTGTTGCGATTTTTATTTTATTATATTCATCATGGTATGGATGATATTTACGAGTACACTTTTTTATTGAAGTAGGCTTTGCTAGATTTACATGAAGTATAAAAACAAAAGCCAAATTATTGTTTGACAGTCAAGAACAAGAACTGACTTATTAGTTGCAATTAGCTCGTAATCAACATGAATTATACTCAAAACGAATTAGTGGACATGGTGTTTCTTTTGGGCGAGTGTCAAAGAAATTGTCTTTTGGCTGTTGGTCTGTTTAAACAAAGATATCGTGACCGACGTCCTCTAAGTACCTGTGTGCTACAAAAATTATTGGCTCGGTTTGAACAAACGGGAAGGGTACGGTACAAAGCAAATGTACAAAGAAGAACAGTTAGAACAGAAGAAACTTAGTTTATGGTAGTGCAGTGCGTTGTCGAAAATCCAAACGTCAGCAGCCAAACATCTAATTCCATTGGTACTATTAGTATTACTTCGGTAAGACGGGTACTAAAACATAATAAATATCATCCATATCTTGTAGAATTACACCAAAAATTAACTGTGGGTTATTTTAATGCAAGAATGGATTTTTGTCAATGGATGTTAAATAAGTCAAATGAGGACCCACGTTTTAAATCCATTACTTTATATACTGATGAAGCTACCTTACACAGCAACGGCCGAGCAAACCGTCGGAATTTTCATTATTATGATAATTTAAATCCACATATTGTGCGATATTTGTGTCATCAGCACAAATGGACCGTAAATATGTGGGGAGGAATTGTAAATAACTTTGTGATAGGTACTTATTTCTTTGATCATCATTTGAATGGTAACCGATATTTGGAATTTCTAAATAATATGTTACCTGAATTACTCGAAAATGTTCCTGACAACATAAAACATATCATGTGGTATCAGCATGATGGTGCGCCTTGCCGCTATGCTAGGAATGTGCAGAATTTTTTAAATCTTCAATTTACCAATCGCTGAATCTGATGAGGAAGTACCGTGTCATGGACAGCAAGATCACCGAACCTAACCATGATGGACTTTTTTTTGTGGGGTTTGTCAAAATTTCTTATATGAAGAAGAACCTATAACACAAGAAGTAACGAAAAACAGAATAAGAACCGTATTTGCTAAACTAACTCTAGGTTTATACACAAGCTTGAGTATACAAAGTCGTTATTGAAAATAGGCAAACGCCTGAGAGCAAATAAGCAAGTTGACTTTCATTGCCAATTTTGATAATACACTTCATCTTTTATTTGAACAAATAACAGGTCAGCTAAGTAGTAATACGTTTAAAAGCAAATCCATAAACAGGTTTTAATTACTTTCCAATTACTAAAGCGTTAAGTAACAACGGAAACGGGTTTAAGATGGTGATCTGAAACAAGTTTATATTAAATCATCTTTGATATCAAAACATTTAAAATTCAAGTGTAAGATTTGAAACTAACCCCTGTCAAAAGGGTCTTAGATTCATAAACCAATTTGAACACATGAAATGCCTAGGGGCAAATGTAAATCAACATCATAGACTTGCAACTTGAATCTTGCGTCAATATAAGTACAGCAACCTCGTCACAAACTCCTTATTGAAAATGGTCAAAAGTCTGCGGACAATTTGATCTTAGCACCTTTGTATGACACACCAAATCAACACTTGAAATCAACATCTTAGACAAGTAACTTGAAGCTTGCTTCGCCAAAATACAGCAATTTCCTTAGCAGTAATTGTTATTTTAAACTGAAAATATGAAATGGGTTTTCTCTGCTGACGGGTTACATGAAGACTTTAATAGTTAATCGAATGTAGTGCTTTTAATTAACATCTTATGCAATGTATTTCTCGCTTACATTGCATCTCTAATCTAGTTTGCGATGGCTAATTCTCAAATATTTTTATTTTAAACGAACACCCGTGGAAATTCAAAGCCCAGAACAAATAATATAGTACATTTCAAGTTTAATTGATTACAATTACATGAACCTTCCATTAGTTTGAAAATATTTCATTAGATGAGATTCCGGTGTTGTCCTGCTTGTTTGACGTATTTGCAATAGTTTCGTAGTTCATTTTTTTCGGGGTTACGTGACTATTGTTATTTATTTATATGTTTTACAGTGTTTATACTTTACATATTTTATTGGTTACGTCAATCCCTTGAGCCATCTGGTGTTGCGTTTATTGAGATCCATCTTATGCAACCTTCTTTGAACACTATAAATTTGCAGATCCCGTTTTAAACGTTTTATCTTTAACAGTAATTCGTCTGTTTATGCAGCAGCAGCTGTTTTAGAAATGGCTTCTCGCATCTTTAGTGAAAGTCTTTTAAACCACAGTGAATTTATACCAGTCTGATGTGAAAGTCGATCTCGAGATGTTAAATTGATGATTACGAAAACCCTTAAGTACTTTATATTTATAAACAAGGCGTATAAAGGTGAATGCAACATATGTATAAATAAGGAAGAAGAAGTAACAGTTATACACTTACTTGTTGAATTTCCAATGGGTTTCGCCATCATCAACAACACTCATTCGTAGATCTAAATCTTATGTTGTTTTACACCTTCACACCTTCCATTACTTTTAAAATGCCCCGTTAAATGGAACCACGATCAGACCCTACTACAAAAACCTGCAATTAGCTTTTTACAAAATACACAACTAGATGGCTCCACAAACAAACAAACAAGGGAGCCACTGCAGTGGGGTTATGCACCAGGTGGAGCCACGATCATCCTCTATTACAGAAGACATTCATTAATTTAAAAAATTCACTAAATGTAAGTAAACAACCAAATCCAACCAATCAGAATACATTGCATTAGGCCTCCAACCAGAGCACAGAGCCTAGTTTCTGGTCGGAGTCTATAGAGTAATCGGAAAACAGGGGACGTGGCCTACCCTGAGACCCTCTAATCACAACTATCGCCCTAAGGCTGTATACGTGCGCACGACCAATCAGCTGGAAGTGTCCGTGGCTACGTAATTCGATTAAAAGTAGTGGTCGGAATCTCCCCTCATTCTACTCTTACCATATGTACGTGTAGCCTTTACACGTTAAAAAGATTCATCAATGTCTGACTATCACTACATGTTTAATTTGAACGACGAAATAATTAGGTTGATGTATACTGCGTGTTTTTACAATTTTATAGCGATAAAATAAAAAAAACATCGTTTTTGGTTAATATCGTATATTGTTCTAATCAGTGTTCTTTCCAACGAGTGAAAATTAAACCGACGACTGACGCTACATTGAATATTGTATTTAATGTTTAAATATTTTGTTGTAATTTGCGTTTGAATTATACCAAGTGGTAGAATTGCGAACTGTGTGCTAACTAGCAATTACCGCGACTGTCGGGGTCTGGCGGAATCCCTGCTTTTATAAGTAGAGTCCAGTATTAGTGAGGAAGCGTATATCAGAAGTTAGCTGTCAGAAACGGGGCGCCTACTGTTATAAACGGAATTCCACGAGGCCCACAAGTCTTGAGCTGTGTTCATGGCGAAGCCTCAGTTGTTGCAAGATGGCATAGTGCTAGTAGAACAAAAAAGCCGCCTTAAAAAATATTTTGTAGATCATTACAATCATTTACCCATTAAGAATAAAAATTTTATTAAAATGCGATTAAGGATTATGGAAAAACAATTAAAATTTTTTACCGCAGAATCATCTGTTCTGTAAGATCGTCTTCCAAAGGATCTCTATGTACTACCTCATATAGGGAGGCGGGCTTGACATGTACTGTACAACTGGAAAAAGCACCAGCTACTAGTCACATTTGCGTAGATCGCCATATATTGATTAGAGGCGTTTTAAGAATTAGTTCGGGTACAGCATACTCAAACAGAAATGTATTTGCACATTCATCCGTTTTCAAACATTCTACTCGCGGTAATTTGAGAATTTCAGTAGTGTCGCAGGTAAACTGTTCCAAGTGTATAATACGTGATTGTATAACAGTGATTACGTATACAAACATAATTAACACCTTGATACTTATTATTTAAGTGTGTCATGTTAAAAATACTATGTTTGCGTTGTTTGTGATAGAAAGGCAATAAATGGCTTCTTCAGATACAACGTTATATAAAATATTGTAACGTGTCAATTCTTGGCTATCGTTACCTTATTTTAAGTTTGGAGTTTGTGGATGTCCCTGTACATATGTTATGGTCTGTAAGGGATGTTTTAGCCACATCAATTTTGTTCTATGCGCAAATGCGAACTGAACACGCTTAATTCATTTCCGTTTCTTCTATGTTACATTTTTAAGTTGTGCTTCCCTTGTATAAGGTATGTAAGGCTCTTAATTACATTTTTGTATATATTACATTTAATAGGGAACAAAGAAAAGGAACAAGGGTATACCCCTACATTGAGGGAAACCGCTTGTGTTAAGAAGAAGCTCTTATATTAATTAATTTCGTATTGTTGCAAAAGCGTGGTGGATGACGTCACGATTTTAACATGCAAAAAATGGCGTGTATGATAATGCAATTACACCTTCAAGAATTATAAATGGAAATACCTTTGTTTTCATCAATAGCGCATGCTGTTTATTTACCGGTTTTTGTTGTTTGATCTACATTTCGTTTATTCATATGTGGAAGACACAAATGAAAAATGATATTGATGAAAATGAACTTCTCAACTTGCAGTTCGTTTGAAAATAAAGTTAATACTTTACATTTATTTTGAGTACATGTAAGTAGATATCCTTTTAATGCAAAATACGTTTAGGGAAATAATAAATCAGTATAGTGTTGTTCTGGTACGGCTATAAAGAAACAGCTGATTTCGGTTTCTAAGATGAAAACCTTTGTTGATCGCATTCCATATTGAATTTTAAGTAAAGATAGATTATAGGCTGGTATAGCTGTGTTGATTTAGTAATTATTAAAAATCGTAAAACTTTACGAGGAATGCCCTTTTAGTTACTTTATGCTGGAATTAATCAGATATTTTGTTTTCTTAAATGTACATATAAATACAGCTGTTGAGTGTTATTCAGAATACCTATGGTATTAATGTAGAATGTTCTCAATTTTTGTTCTATTTTGTTTATTAAACCTATAAAATTGAGTGGCGTCCAACAAAAAAACAACAAACAAATGCTTTACTGATTATACCTACGGACATACTTCTGCCTCTCTCACATCTGTCAGAGTCTTCAACTATAGTAAGTTTTGTAATAATTGTACCTTTCTGAGCTAAAACGTGGTTCAGCTTACTTTTGTAATATTCCAATAACACGTCCAAATTTTTTTTTGTTATAATATGTGGATAAAAATTTTCTTAAAATTGAAATGTTACATTTAACATTAATCAATTAATGAAATTAGTATGTTTTTAAAATGTAGATTAGGAAATTGCCCATTATTATACAAACAACATTCCATGATTACATGAAAGTGGAGGTTTTTATTTTTATTACTTATGGATTCATAATTACTGTAATTATGGTTGCAATCAGTTTCAGTTGTAAATGAAACTCTGCGTTCATTCTCGTTTTAAATTATAACAAAAATAATTGTGTAATACAATATCGTGATTATAAACCCTACGCCTACTTTAGGTCAAAACGGACGAATTATACGCAGTCAAACACGCGAGGTAGTGTACAACATGTACACTTATTTCAAAACCATTAATTCTTCGAACATATTAAAAGAACTTAAACAAATAACATGCGCAGCAACTACGGTGTCTATTGCTACGGTGTGCAGCATCATCAAGGAAGGCGATGCTGACGTAGAAGAAAATAAACCTCAATTTTCAAGTCCTGAAAAACAAACATGCACGTGAACCTCCAGTAACGCATATACAGTCATACGAAAGAACGATTTTTCGAAACTGTGTATGTAATTTTCATAAAACAGAGGGTGCGAGAATGAATATAAATGCCTATATTAATAAACTTATGCCGAATTTGGACTGGAAAGGTCATCGTTAAGGTCTGTTTTCACGGAACTCGGTTTTAAGTGGCATGCAACTGAAAACAACAGAAAATATAGAAAGGAACGACATTCGAGCTCTGAGGATTTCATATTTGTAACGAATATAGTATTACCGGGAATTAAAACGCCCCATTGTGTACATAGATGAAACGCATGTCCACAGTGGACAAACTCACTCAAAATCATGGAGAGATGGTAATGAAAATGGGATAAAGTGTAACATCTAAAAGACCAAGAATGATTATTCGGGTGGTAAAATGGTTGTAGTTTGGTTTTTAAATCTGGGTTAGAACGCGAAGGTTATTATGAACTCGACAAACTATGAACAATGGTTCCAGGAGAAGGTTACTTCGAATTTCCTCCCAAATTCGATAGTGATAATAGACAGCGCGCCTTATTACAATTTACAAGTTAATCGAGCTCCAATCAGTATTTCTGAAGAAGAAGAAGTGATGTGGCTAGTTGACAAAAAATTACCATTTACTCCACAAATGTTCAAACCACAGTTATACGATATTATTAAACAACACAAAAAACCGTATATTACGTACAAATTTGATGACATATTACACAAAGAGGAATCATACTGTACTTAAACTTCCACCTTACCATTCAGTTTTAAACTCAACAGAATTAATTTGGGCAGAAATAAAAAACAACCTCGCTAAAAGAAACGTGATATTTAATTTAACGAAGTAAAAGCTTTATTAGAAACAGAAATTTCTAATGTTAACGAAATTGTTGGAAGAAGATTATTGAAAATGAGGACAATTACTTAAAAAACAGTTTCTTCATATTCAAACGGAACGTATAGTCATAAATTTGGTAGAAGAAAACAGCTCGGGCGAAGACTTTAATGATAGTGATTTATTCTTTTCATGATATAATATGAATATTTTAAGTATTTCTACATGTTCACTATGTATATAAATTATAAAGTTAATAAAATAACACAAAATTTTAATTGTGATTTTGTACATGTACCAACGATTATTTACGCCGCCACTGGCGATTTTAAGCTATTGCACGATCGTTCCCGAACGCAATGACTTACACTGCGCGACCCGAATCATCTCTGGTTGTGCGAGCTGTAATTGTTCTTAACTTACATTTTGTGTTTACATACTGTAATGAACTTCATACTATTTCGACCAGTCGGGTTTTTAATATTTAACTCCATACGACATTACGTACCTTTGAGCTCTCTCTTCAAAGTTCTTTTCAAACTTGTTTGGCTGTATTTGCCCGCTATTGTTCTCATGATCGTATTTAGATTAAATGTATCACCTAATTGGTGCTGGAATCTACAGTTACCTTCTATACGTGGTTCGACCTACTTGATGATTGGATGTCAGAGTGCGACCTCTCAAGGTGTAAGTCGTATGCTACATTTCTGGAGCAGACCTCTGAGTTTTTGTAATTTGACGATAGGGTTTTACCTGCAAACGAATCGCCTTGCCCAGTGGCCAACCCCGTAAGAGGCAATAGTAGTTACGTTAACATTTTTAAATACTGGTAATGTTGGAGGGTATAACTTATACAGTACGTAGTTGTTCGAGGATACCTTTGAGGACACAAAGCAAATGAAGATTGAAGAACATTAGGTAAATCATACAGTACGTAACTTTTCGGGCATGCCGTTGTAGTCAAGATTTGAAAACCTGAGCGTTGTAAGGGGGGAAAAAGTTATTGCTCAGGAATTGTTCGTAAATTGCTTTGTCCGGCTATGAAGTTTTTACACTAATGAAACAAATGACTATTTTTTGTTAGACAAAAAGCAGAGAAGAGATTTAATAGTTTTATGTATCGAAAGATACAAGCTTTGACCATTAATAATTTTCAAGCAAGAGTGAATTTTCACGTTGGTTATTAGAAAAATTCAATAATGACCGAAATTATCCATCGATTATCTTATTCAGTGATGAGGCAGGTTTCGCCAGAAACGGAACTTTTAACTTCCATAACAATCATTACTACGATTATCAAAATCCACGCGTTTTCATTGAAAACAATCATCAACAACAATTCAGTGTGAATGTATGGGCTGGTATTATTGGCAATAATTTAATTAGTCCATCTTTTTGCCACAACGTTTAAATGGTAATTCATCCACCAATTTTTCGGATAATGATTTACCCGAGTTACTAGAAGATGTCCATCTGGATGCTAGGGGTCGGATATATTTCATGCACGATGGTGAGCCTCCTCATTTTGCACTCATTACTAGGCGGTCATTGAATCGAACTTTTAATGCAAACTGGATTGGACGTGAAGCACCGGTTGCTTGGCTTGCACGTACCGGATCTAAACCTTATGGATTTTTTTTCTGGGGCCGTTTAAAAGACATGATGTATTCGGTGCCTATTACAAACGTCCAACATCTCCAGCAACGAATGTTTGATTGCTCTAATTTAATAAGAGATGATCCGCAATTATTTTTCAACGTACGTCAGTCAATCATGAAAAGAATTCGTAAATGCATAGCAGTCAATGGTGAATTCGAACATTTAATCAACTAATTTGTTTGTTATTTAATACTTTGCTTAACTTAATAAACTCTTTGACAACTACCGTTTAAAGCAAATGTTGCTTCGTCGGAAAAAATTACTCTGTTTACAAAATTGACGTTACCATAAAATAATTGCTGCGTTTGTTCACAAAACTCTTTTCGCCGATTAAAATCATCTCCCGACAGCTCGTGAAGCTTATCTAGAATTTCATGTAGAATTCGAAAATAAAATAAAAAGTATTAGGTTCCATTTAAAATAACAAAGTTGACATCTACTTCCGGTATAACCGGAAGTGCCACATTCAGGACAATATTATATTTGAACTCAGCGTCATCCAAAACCTACAGCTTCGTAATTTCAGAAACATAACTTTATCCGCCATTACTTTTAGTCAAAACTCTTCGCGCCACACCCTGTATAACCTCCCATTGCACTATTTAGATTTAAAGTGGTGTTTACTTCATTTGCTAGAGCTATTTTCGCATTTTGGTATTTAACCGCAATACCTCTTGAAGACATTTTTCACCTGATAAATAAAAAAAATTAAAGTTACTAGTTGCTTTACGTTTGAATATTTCTAAATTTGGTTTCCCACTTTGGTAGGAAGGTTCTTTGCCAGAAAGTAGCCAAAAAGTAAGTTGCATATGGACTACTTTCTAAGCGTTATTTTATTATTTCAAGCTCTGTTTACTTTTATATACTTAATTGTACATTTTAAGCATATAAGCAGCCAGAAATCGAGAAAATTTTTGCATCTTTGGAAATATACACGGTTTCAATTGCGACTTGTTATAGTATTCATTTTTCATAGCGCTAAAAGTTGGGTAGAAAAATAACAGCATTCCAACAATAACACCGACACAGAATCGGGTATTGGCATTTAATTTTTCAAATTAAAATATACACGTTTTTGCAATGTTTCAAAACTTATCCATTAGACCAATTTCTTTTAGATAAATAGGTGCTGCATTAATCGTATCGTCAGGCTGATGAGAAAGCTTAGAATGTATAATTATTTAAAAATTTATTATGTGGAGAGGATTGTTAATCTCTTCTACGCGAAATCACGCAATCAGTAGATAGTAGATTGACCATTTTATTTATGTCTACGATATTTTATAAATCATTCTTATGTAATTTTGATTGGAAAAATAATTATGAGATGCAATTGAAAGAAGAATTAATAAAATAACTAAAAATGGCCAGTCCAACCTTAAAATGAGTTTTTTTTTGTTCATAAGTTTTTTTAGAAACAATGACGGGAACTCACTATCTCAAGATTTCATATACCATCTACTAGAACCGTATAATGTAAGCGGTCTAGAAAAATGTCACTCAAAAGTACAAATGTTAATTCAAATATTACTCTAACTGTAATTTATTTATATTGATTTTCAAATATGGTCTCTATCATGAAGGTAAGATCAAGTTAATATTGAGAAAATAAACCAATTAGCATTAATTGCAATAATTTGAATTTCGCTAACACAAACTTTGCCAATTATTCAGGTATCTTTCATCACATTTATCACACCTAAGATAAAACAATGCAACAATACTTTTTATTTATAGTAAAAATATTGTGTTTCAATTTTAACTATTATTTGCCTCAATAAATGTTGACCATTATTTACAAATGTTAGTGTAAAGACCTGACCCGCAGCCCTTTACCTATTTGTTTTAATTATTTATTCGCTAATTAATCAATTTGACTAAAAATTGCAGAATATCAAATAATTTTTATCCCCTTCGTTGTCGTTCCGAAAACAGTAAGAATTTTCTACTAGAAGCCGTCCCCGTCATCTGCAGATTCCCATTACACCGCGAGACGCGATACTGAGAGCGAATTCCGTGTCAGATTTGTTCTGGAATAATCCTGTACACCCTGGCCGTCACCTGCATGTAAGTTTTATTTACAACACCTACACAAACACTGGTGGCGAAAGTTACTGTGGAAGTTTAATTCCCGGTGTCGTTTCCCACTTACACAGTCGGACAGAAAGGCCGCCTGTCTGAATTTTTTCGGCCCCACAGTGTCGATTAGAAAGCGAAACGTAGCTGCCACCCCAGGTCTACTAATCGATGCTAGTTACAGAATTACACACCAACTTACACCCACACGGCAATTTACTAAAACTGCAGAGTGTCACCAAAATAAAAGCGATAAAATAGACCAAAATCCGATAATTATTTATGACATAAAAGCTCTCAGCCCGTCCGGTAATTACGCGAATAAAGTATTAGATTTTTTTCTCACTTTACGTAAAAATCTACTCCTTCTCGGAGGCCTGAATCCATGCTGAATCGCACGTCGCGATAAAGACCAGCTTACAGAATTACTCCCGCATCAAATATCCTTTAAAATCAGATTACGTAAGACGTTTAGCCTATCTTACCCGCCGGTATACAAAAGATAAACATTCTATAATGTAATAGTGAACGAATCATTCCTGAAAGTTTAAAAAATTCCCCACCACCATCATTTATCCATAAGTCGTTTACGGACGACTACCCCTTGTGAACAAACTGCTCGTTCCCTAATTAAAAAAAATCCATACCACCCCGTCGGTGGTCGTTTTTAAATAAGAATAGAGAGATCTGAGACCACCAAACCCCTCTCATAATTTTGTCTAGTTACGAAAAGCTAACTAGAACACATTCTAATTTCCCTTAATTAGTTTTAAAACACTAATAGAAACCACTCCTATTAGTTAAATAAATAGATTAAATAGAAAATCGCGTTCAAATTGTATTAAATAGAGTTGGTTTAAACTCTCAAAAAAGTCAAGTGGCTATTCAGCCAGCTCGACTATTGCTATTGGCTGAGAGACATGTGTAGTGAAAATCTTCGATTCCTTTCCAAAGTTTTATGGACCGATGAGGCTACTTTTACTAGCTGCGGCAGAGTTAATTTGCACAATATGCATTATTGGTCGCAAACAAATCCTCACTGGATGCGCGATGTGGATCACCAAAACAGATGGAGTGTAAATTTGTGGTGTGGTGTTTTAGGTGACAGAATTATCGGACCATTTGTTTTTCATGGACACCTAAATGGTGAATCTTATTTAAACTTTTTACAAAATGACTTGCCCAATCTTTTAGAAGACATTCCCTTGACGTGAGAGCATCCCTGTGGTATCAACATGATGGATGTCCTTCACACTATTCCCGAAGAGTCCGTGATTTCTTAAATGATACCCAAATCGCTGGATGGGAAGGGGTAGTTTGTTTTCGTGGCCACCTAGATCCCCGGATTTAACTGTATTACATTTCTACTTGTGGGGAAGAATAAAAGATATTGTTTACGAAACGAGACCAACCACCCGAGAGGACATGATTCACCGAATTGAAATTGCAATAAATTCGATTCCACGAGACGAAATCGAAACAGCTGTTTCCAGTACAAGAAGAAGAATTAATAGTTGTTTTTTACAAAACGGCCGTCAATTTGAACATTAATAGATTTTCACTAGTTTTTTAGCAGTTGTTTATGATTTTTTACCATTCTATTAAAAAGTTTCTTAAACAAAAATCAATCATTACTTTGATATCGTTGTTATGGCCCGTTGGCCTCTAAACACGCTCCAAATTTTGCAATTTGCTTAGTTTGGACTAGTCCTAAGCCTAGATAGAGTGTGAAGGGAGGCACAGACTATGATAAATGCAGATTCCTCATTACTAATCCAACCTATACACCTTAAGAAACCATAGCAACAATAAATTATTAAATTAAACGGTTAAAAAGTCTTCTTTTCGCCATAACTCTGGAACAAATAAAGATATCAAATTGCGTTATTTACGTTTTTTGTTACAAATTTAAGCTACTTTCCGCTTATGATATACCGTATGATTTAATTTTTCTGAATAAAATAAAAAATACTGGTATTATTACAAATTGCGCCCTCTAACAATTTTATTATGAGCTATCGCGTACCAATGGATGCGACAGTTAAAAGTACTTACCTTTTTCTTCTAAACAAGCCTAGGTTTACTACAATCGGATAAGTCGTTTAAAAATAACAGCGATTTAAATGATTACACATTCAATAGCTTCCCCCACTCTTATTAAGGTCGGTACGCCAATGAGCCTTAGACCAAAATGATGCAGAATTGTCTAAGCTTTCTAACGATGTTACCAAAGGTATGCCTTAATGTGGGAATTTTCGGAGAAATTTATAATTTTATTTTTAATTTTCAATTGCGCCCCTTGCGATGAATTACGGAACTTAAAAATAATTTCCAGGATTTTCTCGTGGCGACTTTTATAATGAATTTTTTTTCTGTACTTTTTATGTCCACTAGTTTCTGAAATATGGCCGGTGGCCAGCCTTAATGAAACACCCTGTATATATATATATATATATATATATATATATATATATACAGGTGTTACAAAAGTTGGCTATACGTTTTAGTTTCATGGACAATTTTGAAAAAATCAGGAATAACTTTTTCGATTTCGGATTCATTTAGCCGCTAACCGCCATTTTGTATTTTTCTAAATAAAATTATATCTGTGTTGTTTTTAAGATATTTTCATAAAATTGTACACAGATATATCTTTAAACACAACATAGGAAAATATTCATTTACGTAATTTAATTTTTTTCAAAATGGTGGCCATGTCAATTCCTTAACGTGGAATTACGAAAAAACCGTAGCCCAAATGAAAATTTTAGAAGAGACTAAATAATTTTGAAATTAATTTACCTTTCTAGTGACACCTAGTTTGTTGAAATCGGTTAAGAAATAAGGAAGATTGTAGTTTTCACGTTACGCGTTACTAGTTAATCGCGGTGCGCGAGTAATTCAAACAACAATTAGGCGGCAGGCTTTGTCCGCACAAGAAAGGACGTGGTCGCCAAATAAATAAATATAATAGCATAAATAATAATAAATAGCATAAATAAATAAATAAATACAACAATTCTCATAAAGCAAATCCAATAAATATTTTGGTTAACAAATTGCTCATATTAAGTGTTCAAAGTGACCACCGTTGCTAACAACACATTGCCGCAGTCGACGTAACATGGATTCCCTAACTCGTTGTAACAGTCCTGGCGTATCCCTGATTCGTCTCATTCCATGCTCAATCCGCTGTCTCAGCTCTCCAACATTGGCAACCGGAGTTGCGTAGACCAGGGATTTTAAATGTCCCTAAAGATAAAAGTCAACACGGGAACTGTCACTGGTAGTAATGCGTTTGTTTCGTTTACATTTAACAGCTGTTCGTTAATTATTATCAGATGTTTTCATTGTTGCGGCATTGTATTGAAAATGTAGCAGGTTAGATAACAGTTTACCGGAATTTTAATAAAGTGACATTGAATGTGTTTATACTAAATGCCTTACTAACCTTACTTAGATAAATTTCAAATAAATCAGTAATAGCGACCTAGCTGAGTCCCCGCGATCGCGAACTTTGTTGTGAAAGTTTTTATAGTTGTTTTTTTGATTAGTAAAACATAAATTTAGCCTGAAAAGGTAATTTTATTTTCCTTTGTAAATAAATTGATTGTTGCAGTGACAGTTGTATTTATTTATTTATGCTATTTATTATTATTTACGTTATTGTATTTATTTATTTGTCGACCACGTCCTTTCTTGTGCGAACAAAGCCTGCCGCCTACTTGTTGTTTGAATTACTCCCGCACCGCGATTAACTAGTAACGCGTAACGTGAAAACTACAATCTTCCTTATTTCTTAACCGATTGCAACAAACAAGGTGTCATTAGAAAGATAAATTAATTTTCATTTGGGCTACGGTTTTTTCGTAATTCCACGTTAAAAAATTGACATGGCCGCCATTTTGAAAAAATTAAATTACGTAAATGAATATTTTTCCTATGTTGCGTCTTTGTAAGATACATCCGTGCACCAATTTTTATGGAAATATCTTAAAAACAACACAGATTTAGCGGCTAAATGAAGCCGAAATCGAAAAAAGTTATTCTAGATTTTTTTCAAAATTATCCATAAAATCCAAAAACGTATAGCCAGCCCAACCTTTTGTAACACTGATATATATATATATATATATATATATATATATATATATATATATATATATATATATATATATATATATATATATGTATAAATGGTCCAAAAGACAAAGGTAAAAGGTATGTTTGCAAACGTTAATCAAAATGTTTTACGATTATAGCACATAGAGCTTTATTCTGACAATTTCTAGATTCAGTTGACGATGTTTCTTTTCTTTTTGTTAAACAGTTGTGTTCAGTTAATGACATTTGTATGGAAACAGTGTTATTTTAGATTACTCAGTTTATGCGTATTGAATTATGAAACAGGTTGTGTTTTATAGCGTCTTAGAATCAATAGAGACGGAAAGAATGAATCTTAGTCATAATGAAACGATTAACGTTAAGAGCTGTGGGCATAACTATTCGAGATGTGGCGACTGCTGTAAATTCTTGTAAAGTACCATTGGGTGCTTGTGGCAGCGTTATCAAGAAACTGGTGATGTAGAAGCAACACATCCTGGCTCCAACAGGAAAACGAATGCTATACAGGATAGATTTTTCGAATCCTATGTCTTCATAACCGAAATCTTACGGCCAATCAGCTAAAGACAGCTCCAAAATGTCAATCAAGTGATCCTCAGTGGTCAAACTGTAAGAAATAGATTGCATGAGGTTGATATCCACTCTCGACGTCCTGTTAAAGTGGTTTCATGTGCCAATCGCGCACGGAGATTAGAATGGGCCGAGGATCACATCAACTGGCAAGAACAAGGCTGGGCTTACGTTCTCTTCACAGATGAATCCAGATTCGGCTTGAGGCTTGATTCTAGAAGACTAAGGGTGTGGAGGAGACTTGGAAATGAAAATCGTTTTACAACTGTTCAGGAAGTTGATCGGTACCAAGGGGGAACAGTTATGGTTTGGGCTAGAATTGGAATAGGACGTAGAACTGAGCTCGTTTTTGCTGAAGGCTTTTTAACCGCAAACGAATATCGGGACACAATTCTACAACCAGTTATCCTACCACAGGCGGAACAAATCGGGGGACAATTTGTACTAATGCAAGACAACGCTCGCCCACACGTTGCCAGAACAGTTACAAATCTTTTACATGAGCACAATATTGCAGTATTGCCGTGGCCGGCGCAATCTCCCGCCTTTAACCCCATAGAACATGCATGGGATATACCTCCTGAATCAAAGCATGGTGTTTCAAACAAGGGAAGAGATCTCAAATTGTTTGCAACACTAGTGACAACAAATTGATCAAAATGAAATAGACAATTTGATTAGAATTTTATCTAATAGGTGCCGAGCTGTGATTAACAGTCGAGGTGCCCAGGCACTGTATTAAGTGTGCAAATATTTCATTTAGCATTCATATTCTACTATTATTTGTAAGTTCAAGAATTTGCTCTATTTTTTATACACCCTATGTAAGCAAACTACAGTAAATTCTGTTTTTGTTGTTAAACATTAAAGATTATTGTCCAACTTTATGTTTTGTTTCATCGTTGTGTCATAATACTTCCACTAGTTGTAACATTTGTTTTTAGCCTAGGCCATTTTGATGTGTGCGTGTGTATATATATATATATATATATATATATATATATATATATATATTCACTTTATAAGTGAACGAACTGTACTTAAAAAAAGATGTATCAGTTATTGAAACGTGTAACACAATGGGACTGAGCATGTGTTTTGTGAATAATGAAAATTATTTTGCATTACAACTGAAAAAGTCAATGTCATTCTCTGATACAAAATAAGATGACTATCTTAAGAAATGTTTAAAATAACTGTTCAGTGTTCACGATCAGTCAGAGAGAAAGAAAAAAATATGCTCACGGCTGAGTAGCTCCTGGGATTTTGGTGGTAAAATATGCGGCGCGCAGCATCGACCGAAACACACGAGAACGAGAGAGACAGCGTGCGTGAAAGCAGTGCCGCGAACTGGTTCACAGGGCGGCGGTTATCATGTATTCGCGACAAAGACGCGCCGTGTCGCTTCATCACAAAATGTGAAAAAATAATAATTTAAAATTTTTCAGATAATGTGGCTTGGCTAAAATGTGTAAAAATTGAATTAAAATCGGGTTTGTGAAGGTTACTCAATACTTCTCTTTTAAAAATAATACGAGACAATTTGGACATGATTAACTTGGATGAAGATTCATAAAAAATGTTTTTGTCAATTTGGTGGATGGATTTTCCTACGCCTTACATGAAGAAGACTTTGACCGACGGATAGATTATTGTCATTGGATGTTGAGCATGACCAGGGAAAATATAGGATTTTTATCCGAAATTCTTTGGACGGATGAGGCCACTTTTAAAAGTGATGGAAACGTTAATTTGCATAATATGCACTATTGGTCTGACACCAATCCTCACCGGGTGGGCCAGGTTCAACATCAAGATCGTTGGAGTGTTAATGTGTGGTGTGGCATCCTGTATGGAGCTATTATAGGTCTGTATTTCTTTGATAAACCACTAAATGGTGTTTCTTGATTTTCTGATAAACCAATTGCCTATTTTATTAGAAATATGTTTTTACAACTAGATGGTTGGCCAACACATTTTTTAATAAATGTGCGAGAACACTTAAATTTAACATATTACCAGAGGTGGATTAGAGGAGGAGGTCTATTTCCTTGGCCACCACGATCCCCAGACGTAACCTGTTTGGACTTTTATCTAAGGGGTCGGTTAAAAGATATTGTTTACGAAACTCCATAAACAACAAGAGACGACATGAAAGCACGAATTGGAGAGGCTATTCGTAGCCAGTCGAGAGCAGAAGTTGAAGCTGTTGTAATGTCCACCCATGAGCGGCTCCAACAATGCATCGAGATCGATGGAAGACATTTCGAGCATTTAAGTAGGCATTAAGTAGGAACTTGATTCCTACTTAATGTCTACTTAAGTAGACATTAGTGCACAATCGGTTCTTTTTAGGGCCATAAATAAAATTAATAAAAAGAATTTTGCAAATTTGGAAAAATACATTTAAAAATAAGTATTATCATATTATTAGATTTAATTTTTGAAACTATGAAAACTTTTATTATTTAAAAATTATAAAATGATGAAATTTTTTATTTAATCTTGAAAAAGACAAATAAATAAGAATGAATACATATGTAACATCGACTTTTTCAAATTTTATAATAACTAAATCTTCTTTCTTCGATATTTTAGGGTATGAATAATATATCGAGATGCGGTTTTCATTACCCTATTTAGAGTTGATTTCGTCTCATTTTTGTGAAAAAAAAGTCATATTGTTGCATTTAATTTTTTAGAGAATTTTGCAATTTTCTGATTTTATATCAAAAAACGCACTCTAGCGGCATCACTAAAAATTACAGGTAAGATGGATTTGATCGATCAATAAATGCTCTTTCGAATGAGACTAAGATTATTAAAATCAGTGCAGTTGTTTAGGAGTTATAGCTGTTTACTTAAAAAATCAACTGAATCACCCCCACCACTTTATTTTAATAGATACGTCAAACAAAAGTTACTCGAATAAAGCATTTATCAGGTGGATTTCAGTAAAAAGTCACTTTAAAGGTTTAGGATGGCGACTACGCCCCCTGGCGGTCATCTTGCAAATTTGAAAGTATTTTTCACGGTCTTTTTTTGGCCACTTTAGTAATAAAATTTCTTACCGCAACTCACTACGACGAATAGTTTCCGAGAAACAGCACTTTGCATTCTTATCTGGCCACCCGGTACATTAAATATGGAATTCCGCGAAGTAAGGTTAAAGAATACAAAAATCAAACAATCATTGTTAAAGTCAAAATGTATGGTTTAACGAACCAAGGTGATACTCACTTACGTTAACCTGTTTTCCAGAAATGGTTTCGAATTAGAGATAACCTGCATATTTATTTAAAGGTACTTTATTCCAAAATTTATAAATTATATAATGTTGCGATATCTTTCACAATAACGTTAGACCAATTGTTAGTAACATCAAACGTAGTAAATACATCACACAAAAAATAAAATTTTAAAAGTGATCCTAAAACAACGCCATCAACATAAATCAGAATAATTCCTACAAATTCCACACAAGAGTCGTAAATTTGTCAAATATTCTATTTATTAACAAAGAATTATAATTTCTTAAAAAAGGTTTTAAGTTTTGCACTTTTTCTATCTTCACTAACAAAATTAAAGAGATTTTAGTAGTAGAATGTGACATGCATCTTAGATATGATCACAATAATTATGCTATATTTCAAATATATAATTTAGTTATCGAGTTTTTATTGAAAAAGGACAAAACCCCGTAACAACAAATATAATTATTTACTAAAATAAGTTAAAAACGAAATTAACAGAAGTAATGTAATTTCAGTTAAAGCTGATAAAAGGCAGTTAATGATTTTATTATTAATAAAAATTTAGACATTCTAAAAAGAGATCACAGAACAAAATGTTAATAAGATGTGAAACAAAGTTTACAAAACCGCAATATCTGCTTTTAGATTTAGAGAAATAACGAACTTTACACAAGAATCCACAAGAACCATAACTATATGGTCTCCACAAACCAAATATGCCCATTAAACTAGTAGATTCTTACATCCAAGCAACTAATCATGTTTTAGATAATGAATTAAACCAAATAAGAGCAAATACCTTAAAGTACAAATCAAAACGTTCACTTAAGAATTCTTTAGAAAATGAGCTACAAAACATAAAATTATTACTACATAGTATGCTTGTAAGTTTTGATGTTACTAGTATGTTTGCTAAAATCTGTGCAAGAACGTCTGCGTTTATTAAACAATTCTTTAATAATAATTTTGAGTAACGTTGAATAGGTACCAGACCTCCCGCTTCCCAAAATCAGTTTTACTTATTTATACCACTTATACTTAACCATTTTACTTGAATTATTACGAATATTTATTTTACCTGTGCCTCTATTGTTAATCCTGCAAACCCAATCGTACTCTACCTCCTGATACTGATACCCATTACTTACACCCACCAAGTTCATGTCAGTATTCAGCCCCACATAATTAATACCCTATTTCTCAAAACAGTAAACTGAGAAATCGTTTCAAATGTACTTGTTTGGTGTAAGTACCCGAACAACATATAAGGGACGCTTTGGTACCGTTATTTAGCTAACATGTTTCGGTTCCGAAGGTAAAGCCATCGTAAGTCGCGAGTTATTCCCCCTCCTCTTCCCTTGTAAAGGAAAAAAGGAAAGGTCACGTATTTCATTCCCTCCCAAGGATGAATGCGGGCTGTTTGAGCTTTCCAAGCTTCTACAGCCACAAACATGGAGTCCCAGCATACATACATACATTACGTATATATGCATGGTGGGATTAAGGATGGGTGTGGTCCGGATAGGATCGGAAGGAACGGATTTATGGTTCTGAGGGGAAAATACTACCCCAGCATTCGCCTAAGTAGCCGCACATGGTGTGCATATACGCAGTGACTATGCCGCTACAAGCGTGTGAAGAAAACCCCTTGAAATACCTTATACAAGGTAGATGGTAACGGTAATCGAACCCATTACCTCCCGAATGCTAAGCAGGTCGTGTCACCACTAGTCTACCAGCTCGGTCTTGTAAAGGACACCATCCTTTCTTCTTTCCCTCCAACTCACAGGAGCACCATATATAGTAATCGCGTCCTCTCTGCCACTACCCTATGAAACATAAACAAAAATACAAAAAATATATCCCTCATTTTCCTTCAATTTCACTATCACTACCACCACCCGCCCTGTCGTACCTTCACCAGCATACTATTACATTTCGATCAAACACTTCCGCATACCTACGATTAACTACATTCATTTTAAATAATTTTTTCCATCCTCTATTCAGACGACTCTGTGCAATTAAAATAATTTCCCTCATTAATTCCCAATCCAACGCAGATATCCACGGCCGAAACATTAATCCTCGCATTACAATCATATTTAAAATACAAAACTTTCACTTTCATTTATAAAAATGTCCATTTCAATAAACACGTTTCATTATTAATAACGAATCATAACCTGAATTCCGCATTTTTCACATATCAATATTGCACCTAATATCCAATTTAGGAAATTAATTACCAATTCTCATTAGAGATATACCCTCGTCTATTACAACATTCGATTTAATAGCCCAGTAATCGTAATAAATATATAAAGGATACATGAAAATTTCAACTTATCATCTATTAAGTACTGATTCAACTTCTTATATTTAAACCACCTTCGCATTGGTTCAAATCACCAATAATTTGCATAATTACACTCGTTAAGTGTCATCATAAATCACACCAACACTGAAAACATTATTACACGTGCAAATAATCTGATATTTTACTGCATAATCAATTCATAATTATTACAGAACTTATAATTGAGGTAAATAAGCATTGCATTCGATAATACATATAGGCAACACACACCACTAGCTGTGGTCTTGGTAGTATACCTAAAAGCAAATATTAAACTCTTAATTTTACATTATATAATTATTTTGTACAACAGCCAATCAGAGACGGTATCAAAGTTATGCAACCAACTTGAGGGCCTAGAACACAGCCACAGGTATATTACAACTAATTTATCTTTATTACAGAGATCCAGTTGTACGAGTCCATCACTGTCTGAATTTAGTTCAAACTGTGAGATTTTAAAATAATTAACATTTATATTCCAGACCCGATAATTATAATTTTCTTTCCAGAACGAGCCAGAATATACACAAAAATTACTTTGGCCAGCAACTAGTTTCAGAAACACTTAATCTAATAATTCCTTTTCCAGAACATTGGACACAATAATTCAAATTACTTTACAAAATGGATTACCATATTAGTTTGAAAGTATTTTACATAGATCTACGTTTGTTACACTTGGCAAAAATTAATCTAAATATTAATTAACAATAAACAATTGGAAGTTGTTTTACAGGAAACAATCTAATTTTTTTTTAAGAAATCTTGTGAGAAATTATTTACTTTATACAAAATTGTAATGTTCTCTTCCAGTAATATAACAGCTAAATTAATTTATTTTCCAGTCATTAATTTCCAGTTAACAGGTTCGTTACAGATATGTACGTACCAGGACCTAAAAATACAACCTATTAACCATGAGTACGAGCAAACCGGTATTAAAGGGCAAGGATATACGTGTAGGATGGGTTTACACCCTCAAGAAATCAGAGCTAATTGCAAACACCATTGTCAGTTCTGATGCCCTGCGAGTCCGTATAGTACGATATTTAACAACAAGAGCGGGAGAAATGTACTTACCTACGCTTAAAGAATGCCAGCCCCTTCCCGAAGAAACTTCAACCCCCCCGGTCCATTAGTATGGGAATTTTTAACCGTAAAGCATAGACATGCGATCGCGTTCGAAATTGGTTACCCAGTTAGCGATGTCTTGTCATTTTTGGAACGGTTACAGGAACTCCAAGTGTGCTACCAGATCCCTGATGGAGATATGCTTCTGCCGCTACCTGAACCTCTGAAAGAAAGCGTATTACTGTGGTACTGAATGTTTTGGATTATCTTAGCCGACTTCCTAACAGACTTTAGCCAACAATTTCTACCTCCACGATACCAGTACAAGTTGGAGGAAGAAATACGTAATCATACGCAAATACGCAGAGAACAACCATCTCCTCCCTCTTCTAGTCGACCTGAAAGCCAGAACACAAATAAGTCAGAATCTCTACCTAGGTTGATATACCAGCGAGAAGACATATGTTGGATCTGCGGCGATAGAGCACACTTTAGAGGGAACTGAAACGGAACTTCCAAAGCCTTCTCTTCTAGATGTGGCCATCCAGTTGTGTCCCAGACGGGAATCACGCCCTACATCAGTAGAGTAAAGAAGAACCCTTACAATCACCGACTAATTCTTCTAATATAAGTACAAATAGTACAAGAAATGTATTATTCAAATGTTGTAAACATTGATTTCATGGATTCAGTACCATAGCACCTTAAAGTAGCCGGAAAAAGTATTAAAATATTGTTGCCCACAAAATCAGCTAATCGTTACTGGACGGAGTACGAAAGTTTTATTAAATGAAGAGAATTCTGAGACAACTTATACTGAATACGTTAGTGCATTTTGAAGAAAAATCAAGAAGTTGGAAATCGTCAACTTTGTGGTCTTATTATAATCAATGCTAAAATCTAAATTGTGTGTCAATAATATTGTACCTAATGATTTAAAGGAAACATAATTCCTTAATTCGAACTTAATTTAACTTAACCTAACCTTAACCTAGCTTAACCTACTGTACACTTTCACTGTTAGACGCCTTTAATCATTGGAAGGTCTACAGCTTGCCGCAGAGAAGTGCCAATATACCACGAACATTTTGCATTACAGAGCCGGCCTAGATTAGTATCGTGAGGAAATATACATCTTTACGACCACCAATGGTACAACTGGATCGCCTCTATTTGTATTATGCCAACAAGTACACCGCTCAGGTTGTTGGTATTCACATTCGGACGCATTCCTTCTAAAATCGTTACTTTCTTAAAATTGGATAATCGTTCGGCTTGCACGTACACTGTTTTCGACGCAGTAATGCTACATTACTAGCAAGTAGTGGAGATAGCTCTTTATTTGTCCGAAATTGAAAAATTTCAAGACTGAATTGTAACTCAGTAATGAAGTAACCTTTTAACGGGCCCCCGGTAAATGATAAATTCGAGCACAATATATTTTGTAGGGAAACAATAGTAATAGAGAAACATTTAATACTTCAAACAATACTAAAGCACATGAAACCATGTATTCGCACACCACACAGAAACACACTCATGCACGAATGTAGCAGACACACACACACACACACACACACACACACGCACACACACACACACATACACACACACACGCACACACGCACACACACACACACACACGCACACACGCACACACGCACACACCCACTCATCTATCCGCGCAGCCCTGTCACAAATTAATTGAAAATTCTGTAAATTGTTAGATGTTATATTAGGAGCCGAATATGTTCTGAAATATTTGTATAGTTAAAACGTGTACAGTTTGTAGATGTAATGCTTCCCTTCTTGTTTTCACCCTCATGTATCTTCCTTATTTACTTTGTTAGCCCAAATTTCGAAAAATAGTAATACTCTCTATAATAGTAATTTATAAACTTGTTTCAGTATATAAAAAAATGTTACAGAACAACGTAGCTCGTTTTACCATAACTTTTTGATAACGAAAAACGACTGAGCTAATTTAAAAATTTTTTTTCCTCCTGAAATCCACAATTTTTAAGCAACAAGAAATCTGCACGGTACCCCGTGGCATACCTTGAACAACAACTCAGCGCCATAATAATTCTTTTGGTAAGAAACAATGACTGGATTATCTTCGGTTAGAGAGATTTAGATCGGTTGCTGTACGCGTCTAGTATGAATAATTTTAGATCTAAGACAATTATTAAGACACATATCTTTTGGGTATGAAATCGTGTATTTATATATGTTCCAAAGAAATGATATATAATGTATAAAAAAAAGTTTCAACTTAAACTGGTTTAAAGTATGTATTGTGATATTTTTGCTGTTACATTTTATGTTCCCCCCGCTTATGATAGTATATTACATAATAACGGTAGTACGTATCGTATTACTTACGAGTGTCGTAATATGAACGAGTTGTGTACTATGCTTTATCTACTCCTATAGAGTATAAGAGGAGTGACCTATGAGTAATAGGGAATCACCCCTTAGTAAGTTTTATTTTCCTTTGAACGTTTTATACATGTACCTAATTTTGTAATGAACGATCCTATAGAAAATCAATTACTCTATGAATGTATTACAGGATTTTATGGTTCATTTCAATTCTCAAACAACAAATTAGATCTAAAATTCGAACAAAAATAAATAGAACTAGTGACGCTGCTAGTTTTGTTAGTTACCTTAAAATTAATCACATTAACCCCACTTTATTTATGGTTAATGATGATATGAAACTTTATTTTAATTAACAGAGTTTATTGATCTAAAGTAATCTTAAACTATAATAAAGGTACTAACTTATTAATATCTGTGAATTAAAGGAGTTATTGATTAAAAAAGCTATAAAAATGTTTGCAGTTTACAATGAATGGATTATAATTTTTAACACTGAAGTAAATGGCATGGATACGTATGCGGGTTTTGATGTCTTTAACGAAGTTTCGTACTCATAAATGGCACTTTCAATGAATTCTATACTAAATTGTAGTGGTAATTGAGTCGAGCCTTTATTAAACACATAATTATCAATGATTGTCTGCTACGTTTTATGACCCACATTTTTTACAAGTTACAGAAACAATATGTAATGAATAACATAAAAAATAAACGCATTCAAGTATGATTTGCTTGTTTTCATCTTTTTGTAACATTGCTAGATTCAATCATATCCAAAGTGATTGTAAAATAACCTATTTTTTATTCATTAAATAACCCATTAAATCAACTTCAATAAAAAGCATTTAAGGCATTATCAAATATGTTTCATGTAAAATTTACAGTTTAAAAAAAAGTGATATTCGATACATCATAAGTTCCTGTTTTCTATTTTAAAACAAATCGGTAGTTCAATAACATTATTAATCCACTAGAGGTACAGGTGAATCAAGTAATTGTAGAAACCATTGATAACTTGTATTTCCGATGTTATTTTATTACATTCTTCGCTTTTCTAAAATCAAAATTACAATTTAACGTAGTGCCATGTTCTTACCTGGTGTTTGAAAGCTTCTTTAAATATCAATATACAGTATTATGTTTACCTAAAATCGCAGTTTAATATACCTAAAGGTAGAGGTGAATTAATAGGAACAAATCGGCTTGTACTCCCACTTAAGTGCTAATCTATATCTGTAAAACACAAAAATTGTTTCTACCTATGTCCGTTATAGACTTTGAAACCATCCAACCGGTGTGCTCAAAAAAGGTTTGATTAGAAAAGCAATAATGCGAATATGGTTTTAGACCAATAAAATAGCTATGTTTTATATTTGATTAAAATATAACTGTATTAAAAATATATGTAGCTTAGTGCTGACTTTTAATGGAGTTTCAAAGTGGGTTAATCAACGGGCACTGAATTCGTCATTTTAATTATATTTTATACATCTATACCATTTTAAACAAAATATACCTTATTTTCGAGAGAAAATAAAATAACCACGATGAAATTACGTTCAGATGTATTCTAAAATGTGTTGTGACTCTAGCATGATTTTAAATGCGTAGCATTTACATGTCCACGGAAAAAAAAGCATAATTTTTTCACAACTGAAAAATTTTTTAAGGAAAATTTTACCTTTAAATAAATATCGTAAACGGTTATTGAGCTGTGCTGTGACCATAGCGCGGAGCGAGGCTCCACGCTAGTAGATAGATCATATATGTACTAAACACTTTAAAACCACAGTGGAAGAGTGTTATACATTTTACAAAATGTTAATATCTTCGCCATACAAATATAGCGATTTGTGGACCACATGACAAAAGTACACATAGTAACTGTTGCCATGTAAGTTAATCCATTAATGCATGTTGTCCCCATATAGGTACAACGTGAAAAACAAACTAGTGCTCACATCTAGAGGACTGCAGCGAAATCTTATGTTGTGCAAATGATCGGAAATGCAGTTGTTTAACGCATAATGAAGCATAACTGACATCTGTTAAGTATTTGTATTTTACTGGTCAACAGTGTTAGGTGCTGAAATTGCTAGTTACGCGCTTTTAGAAAAAATATTGTGTGGGGTGTTTTTCCAAAATCAACAGAATTAAGTGGCTCAAAACTTATTTATAAGACATTAGTGAATAAATTTCTACAGCGCTAATATTCGAATTGTTTTTGTAAGAAATCAGGTAAGAACATATTTTGTGGTATACTCGTTTGGGCATAATGAACGGAACCGCTATGATACCAGTAACATTACGCTATTCAATTTGTTTTTTTTTTGAAGACATGAATGGATTATTCGTATTTTTCAGAAATTTCTATTAGGAAGAGGAAGAGTTTGATAATGAAATGACATAAGAAGACCTACCTGTGTCTGCTGACGTTGCTGGTAAACTAATTTGTATTCTTCACAAAAAGTAAGCACGATTTTTTTGTTTCTCTTGAAGATATAAAGATTTGTGTTGGATGTTTTTTACTGACAGGATATCATCGACTACGAAGCGGGAGAAATTATTGGAGTTTAGACAAATACTTGAAGATATCATTTCTTGAAAATGCTATGTCTCTGAACAGAGTCATGGAGAT
Source organism: Vesta saturnalis (assembly GCA_036346205.1). Taxonomy (NCBI): domain Eukaryota; kingdom Metazoa; phylum Arthropoda; class Insecta; order Coleoptera; family Lampyridae; genus Vesta; species Vesta saturnalis. The sequence goes on along the minus strand of JARFJB010002014.1, from coordinate 156,136 downwards.
CAAATAATACGTACGCCTTGGCGATCATGATTATTTTGATAAAAATAACAAAATGTCAAAGGTCCAAATTTTCAACAAAGTGGTGTCTTGCACAAACATCTCGATTGACCAAGCTATGATCAAGTTTTTTGGCGTCAAACTAGTAAACAGTGTATTCGAGGTGCGTTTCGGATATAAAAACTGGATGTTATGCAGCTCAACGGGATATACATATCAATTTGACACATATTGTGGTGCAAAGGGTACATCTAAAGCTGATACCACCCTTCATTTAGGCTCACAAATTGATCTCGATCTCTTGAAGATTGTCTCTGTTCCATCGGACCACGTAGTATTTTTCGACCGACAATTATTATAGTAGCCACAGTCTCCTAAAGATGCTGAAAGAACGTGGACAACAAGCAACGGGAACAGTTAGGGAGAATCGAACAAAAAAGTGTCCCTTATCTGATATAAAGCAATTTAAAGAAAAGGAAAAGTGATACTGTGAATACATCTACGATGGTAATTCGGGTATTGACAGTTGTTGCTAATTTCCGACTAAGAGATGCATTTGATTTATTGTTCGTTGTAATCTATTTAACAATATGCTTGCATTGAAACAAAAAACAATTAAAAAAAAATACGTGGGTTTACGGGTTAATACAATATCCTCTTGGTAATAAATTATATACATATTAAGTTTCTGTCGAATGGAATTCATAATCCCTGTAGCTCAATTGGTACAGCACCCGTCTGGTCAATATTGGTTCGAATCCTTCTCGGGGAAATCCTTTTATGTGCAGGGTTTCTCTAAAAGATCTGTAGAAAATTAGTCCAAAAGTTGATAGTTTCCGAAATACAGGGTGAAAAGTTATTATTTTTGAAACTCTTTTTTAAATAACTATCTAATAATAACATCATTTGCATGAAATTTGGTACCTAGATGTTTTAGATGATGGGAAATCCAGATTTGATCATAGTTTTGATGTATCTCCCGGAGGGCGCCACCAGCAGCCATTTGCCTACATTTAAAGCTCCATAACTTTTTTCTGCCTCAGTATATCAAATTTCTAGTCAGAAATTCTTATTCCCTAATATGTTTTCTTCAAAAAAGGTATACATTGTTTATGTCGCTTCGAGCATCCATTTCTGTGATAATCGTATTTAAATGTTTCATTGCGTATTAAAATTCATTACTATCGTATTGTTTTCTATAAGTTACCATAGCAACTTCCAGTTGCCATTAGCCTAACAGGGAGTTCGGTCGCGATCAAAGTCGCCACGCTTACTGCTATTTACATAAATAATAGAAGCGAGCTGATGACAGTACTACAGTGATTTCAAATTATTTGACTTTTATGATTTGGCAAGTTTAAGTATTCAGGTAATCGTCTTTAAATTCATAAATGTCCAGCTACACTGCTTGTTAGTGCATGATTAAAATTGAAATATTAGATTAAAGCATATTTTGTAATTGTTTAATTTGTTGTCAATAAACCTTGGACTGTCTGTCTTCATGGTCGTAGGAAAAATAGTGTACATTAAGGTGGCACGAAAGTGTCTATCCTGCCTCGCGGGAAAATTCCCGCTTGTACTATATCTATCACACAAAACAGTGCAACTGTACACTGTGCACTAATTTTTGTGCAATTGTCTGATTACAATCGCAAGGAATGTAAAAAATAAAAACACTATAAAAGACTTCAGCAGCCTGTAACCTGGAAACAGAAAGCGAACGGACATTAGTGTATAGGAACTTCTTCTATTATTTATGTACTCTGTGTCCAAGATAAGGATTTTCACTGTGGGAATTTCGGAAATCGTAATAGATACAACTGCGGTTATATGGGAAAAAAGTGGTGTAATTAGGGAACCAATAAAATGACACAAAAGAATCGATGGTGTGATTTTTTTGTTTTTGAAATTCATATTTTTTCAAACACCTCAAAAACAAAAAATTACACCATCGATTTTTTGCGTCACTTTATTGGTCCCCTAATTAGACAAATTGTTTCCCATTTAACCGGAGTTGTATCTATTACCACTTCCAAGACTCCCATATCTTGGACAGAGTGTATATACCGGGTGCGGCATTTAAAGTGGCCATCTGGAATATCTCAAAAACTAAAACCCGAGGGAAAAGTGTTTCAGAGTTTAAGCCAACGAGGGGCTGATCCAACGGTTATATCAAGGTCAACTTCATTTTTTCAAACGGAGACATATATTTTTCATTACAGATTCTGAATGTGTGGCTCAAAAGAAATAACTTTTATTTGAAACGGTATTTCTCCGTTTTTGTATATATTATATTGATTTTATTAATAAAAATAATTTCAATTGAATGGGAAACCAATTAATTTATTAACAATAATAATGCATGAGAATTGGAGCTTAATTACATAAAAAAAGCGTAGCAAGTGTTCAAAATGCTGGCTATGCTCCTGAGTAAATAATTCAAGGCGCCTAATACATGAATTAAGGGCATGGCAGAAGAATCTCCGGTGGAATATTGTTGCTGTTATTTCAAGGTCAACTTCATTTTTCAAATATAAAGATATTTTTCATTACAGATTCTGAATCTACGGTACAAAAAAATAAGTTTTTATTTTTTTTCAAAGTCATTGGTTTTCACAATATTAAATTTTCAATGAAAAATTACACAACTCCGTTTCAACGAACAAAATCACTTTATTCATGACAAATGAAATTTAATTTAGTACTTAGTGTCAAAAAAAATGGTTTAAATAAATAATAAAATTATCACCAAACTGCAACAAGTAAAACGATTAGATAAAACGGAAAAAAGAAATTCAAAGTTGACCGTTCACAATCTCTATAGGTTGGAATAATACAAGTTTTTGCCGTCTTTTCTTTGCTATTCTAGATTGCATCGCATGAAAAGCAAATAAACATTAGTTGTAAATCGTTTGTCAATCATGGCACACACTTTAGCCGAGAAAATTGACATGATTCTTATTTAAGGCGAATCAAGACACAATGTGATACCAGAACAATGACATTGTACGTTAATAGGATCCCCGACAGGAATCATCCGTCGCGAAGTGCATTTCACCATGTAGTTTTGAATTTCAAGCAACGTGGAAGTACGAACGTGAGAAATAGTGCGTCGAAGAACTGCTACCATTGAGATTAATCAAACTGCAGTATTAGCTGCCGTTGCACACGATTCCGAGACATAGAATTTGGTTGTGGAATTTCTTAGAGAAGTATTCTTAGAATATTGACAACTCATACATTTTATCCATATCCTCTATCATTACAACAGGAGCTACATGGAAATGACTTCCAAAATCGTATTGCTTTTTGCCAATGGGCGCAAGAGAGAATAGAACTCGCTCTCTGGTGGTGAGAAATCTACAAATAGAGCCAAAGTTCATTGATCCTTTTAAAGTCAAAGCTTAATGACCTCTATGGTATCATATTACAATATTTAGCAATCTTAAAATAGACTAGTTTGTGGAAACGGGAAGAGTGAAAGTCCAAGTCCATTTAACTACACAAGGTAAAAATTTATAGACTTCTAGGGGCGCCATATTACAATTCCTAAAGATTTAAAAATAGAATCAGTTCGTGGAAAGGAGAAGTCCAAAGGTTAATGACCCCTTCAGGGTCAAATTACATTACATTACCCCTAGATGTGTCATATTACAATTCTCCCCAAGACCATGCGGTATTGCTATATTTCGCGTTGTTGCCAAGGTAACGCCCATTTTAAGCTCATTGACCATTTCAAGGTGAAAGTTTTATAGACCTCAAGGGGGTATCGTATTACAATTGTTAGAAGTTTAAAAATAGAATCAGTTCGTGACAACAACAAGAATGACTGGTTGTTATCTATGCTAAAAAGTGGGACAAGGTTGAATGGTTCCTGTATTGGTTAAATTGAGTCAAGGTCAAATAGTTGTCTACGATTTTTAGAACTCTAAAGATAAAATCAAAGTTTACTGACCTTTTCAATTTTAGCGTTTATTAACAAATAGGGGTATGATATTACAATCATAAGAAACTATTTCGTAAAAACGGGAATTTATGCCCTCTTCAAGGTCAAAATTTCATGACTTGTAAAGTTACCATATTACAAATTTTAGAAACGACAGCGGGAAACCCCAAAGTTTATTGACTTCCCCAAGCTCGAAGTTTATTGACACCCTTGAACCCGGAAGCCGGGAGAGTAGTAGAAATCTAGAAAATGAACCGGTTCCGGGAAACGACTGTCTCTTCTCTTAAGAAATAGTCGTTTGTTAGCAGGAAACTATTATCAGTTATCAGTTATTATGAAACCACGACCTGTCCTTAGAAAACAAACCACCTATTTCTGAGAAACGGATTCCTGTGTTTGGCCTGTTTTTGTTCTGTTTTGAGCACGCAGGTGTGAACGCAAGCACGTGCGCACGCTCACACCCACGTACCCACGCACGCATGCACGCACGCACTCACCCACACACACACACACACACACACTCACACACTCACTCACTCACTCACCACACACTTACACACTAACACACACACACACACACTCATACACTCACACACACACACACACACACACACACACACACACACACACACAACACTTACACACTCACACACTCACACACTCACACACTCACACACATCACACACTCACACACACACACACTCACACTCAAACACTCACACACACACACACACACACTCACACACACACACTCACACACTCACACACTCAACACACACACACACACACACACACACACACACACACACACACACACACACACACTCACACACTCACACACTCACACTCACACTCACACACTCACACTCACACACTCCACACTCACACACTCACACACTCACACATTCACACACTCACACACTCACACTCACACACTCACACACTCACACACTCACACACTCACACACTCACACACTCACACACTCAACAACACACACAACATACACATACACATCACATACACATACACATACACATACACATACAACAACACAACATACACATACACATACACTTACACGTTCACGTGCACGTGCACTACACTCACACGTACACGTACACGTACACTCACGTACACGTACACGTACACGTACACGTACACGTACACGTACACGTACACGTACACGTACACGTACACGTACACGTACACGTACACGTACACGTACACGTACACGTACACGTACACGTACACGTACACGTACACGTACACGTACACGTACACGTACACGTACACGTACACGTACACGTACACGTACACGTACACGTACACGTACACATACACATACACATACACATACACATACACATACACATACACATACACATACACATACACATACACATACACAGCCGGGAGAGTAGTAGAAATCTAGAAAATGAAGCGGTTCCGGGAAACGACTGCCTCTTCTCTTAAGAAATAGTCGTTTGTTAGCAGGAAACTATTATCAGTTATTATCAGTTATTATGAAACCACGACCTGTCCTTAGAAAACAAACCACCTATTTCTGAGAAACGGATTCCTGTGTTTGGCCTGTTTTTGTTCTGTTTTGAGCACGCAGGTATGAACGCAAGCACGTGCGCACGCTCACACCCACGCACCCACGCACGCATGCACGCACGCACCCACACACACACTCACACACTCACTCACCCACACTCACACACTCACACACTCACACACACTCACACACTCACACACTCACACACTCACACACACACACACACACACACACACACTCACACACTCACACACTCACACACTCACACACACACACACACACAATCACACATCACACACACACATCACACTCACATCTACACACTGCATGACCACCACACACTCACACCTCACACACTACACTCACAGTCACACATCACCACTCACACCTACACACCACACACTCAAACACTCACACACTCACACACTCACACACTCACACTCACACACTCACACACCCACACTCACCACACCACCCACACACTACACACACACACACACACACACACACACACACACACACACACACACACACACACACACACACCACACACTACACACCACACTCACACACTCACACACACACACACACACACTCACACACACACACTCACACACTCACACACTCACACTCACACACACCACACACACACACACACACACCACACACACCACACACACTCACACACTCACACACACACACACACACACACACACCACCCACACACTCACACACTCACACACACACTCACACACTCACACACACTCCACACTCACACACTCACACACCTCACACACTCACACATACACACACACACACATCACAACATCAACATACACATACACACATACACTACATACACTACACATCACATACACACACATACACACACATCACGTACACTACACTCACACACTACACGTACACTACACTACACATACACTACACTACACATCACTACACACACACGACACGTACACATACACGTGCACGTCACGTACACGACACGTACACGTACGCACGTACACGTACACGTACACGTACACGTACACGTACACGTACACGTACACGTACACGTACACGTACACGTACACGTACCATACACTACACATACACATACATACACATACACATACACATACATACAGATACACAGCCAGTAGTAGAAATCTAGAAAATGACGGTTCCAAACGACTGCCTCTTCTTAAGAAATAGTCGTTTGTTAGCAGGAAACTATTATCAGTTATTATCAGTTATTTGAAACCACGACCTGTCCTTAGAAAACAAACCACCTATTTCTGAGAAACGGATTCCTGTGTTTGGCCTGTTTTTGTTCTGTTTTGAGCACGCAGGTATGAACGCAAGCACGTGCGCACGCTCACACCCACGCACCCACGCACGCATGCACGCACGCACCCACACACACACTCACACACTCACTCACCCACACACTCACACACTCACACACTCACACACACACTCAAACACTCACACACTCACACACTCACACACACACACACCACACACACACACACACTCACACACTCCCACACTCACACACTCACACACACACACACACACACACACTCACACATCACACACACACACCACACTCACACTCACACACTGCATACTCACACTCACACACTCACACACACACACTCACACACTCACACACTCACACACTCACACACTCACACACTCACACACCCACACACTCAAACACTCACACACTCACACACTCACACACTCACACACTCACACACTCACACACCACACACTCACCACTCACCACCACACACACACCACACACACACACACACATCACACTCACACACTCACACACACACACACACACCACACACACAACACACTCACACACTCAACACTCACACACTCACACACTCACACACTCACACACTCACACACCACACATTCACACACTCACACACACTCACACACACACACCACACACACACACACACACACACACACACACCACACACATACACACTCACACACACACACCACACACACACACACACACCCACACACTCACACACTCAACACCACACTACACACCCACTCACACACCACACACTCCACACCACACTACACACACCACACACACTACACACACACACTACCACACTCACACACTCACACACTCACACACTCACACACACACACACACACTCACACACCACACACCACACATCACACACACACACACATCACACACACACACATACACATACACATACACATACACAACACATACACATACACATACACAACACACACACACAACACACATATCACGTGCACGTCACGTACACGCACACGTACACGTACACGACACGTACACGTACACGTACACGTACACGTACACGTACACGTACACGTACAATTACACATACACGCACGTACACGTACACGTACACGTACACGTACACGCTACACGTACACGTACACGTACACGCTACACGTACACGTACACGTACACGTACACGTACACGTACACGTACACGTACACGTACACGTACACGTACACGTACACGTACACGTACACGTACACGTACACGTACACGTACACAGTACACATACACATACACATACACATACACATACACATACACATACACATACACATACACATACACAGCCGAGTAGTAGAAATCTAGAAAATGAAGCGGTTCCGGGAAACGACTGCCTCTTCTTAAGAAATAGTCGTTTGTTAGCAGGAAACTATTATCAGTTATTATCAGTTATTATGAAACCACGACCTGTCCTTAGAAAACAAACCACCTATTTCTGAGAACGGATTCCTGTGTTTGGCCTGTTTTGTTCTGTTTTGAGCACGCAGGTATGAACGCAAGCACGTGCGCACGCTCACACCCACGCACCCACGCACGCATGCACGCACGCACCCACACACATCACACACTCACTCACCCACCACACTCACACACTCACACACTCACACACACACACTCAAACACCACACTCACACACTCACACACACACACCACACACCACACACACACTCACACACATCCCACACTCACACACACACACACACACACACACACACTCGCACACACACTCACACACTCACACACACACTCACACAC